>JAWNPR010000090.1:14132500-14525000 GCA_035047405.1 Drosophila stalkeri
AAGCAGATGCTGCTTATTCAACAAAGTTTAGCACTTCTTCCAGCTCGATTTATTTTTTGTCGTGTCCGGCACAAATTCTTTGGCTAAATATTTGCTTAGTTGTAAGTGAGATGGTAAAAGTGAAATGCAAATACCGCAGCAGTTGCAAAGTTGCAGCAACCACAGCACTTGTTGACGCAACAGCGACGCTGCTACAAAGCTCCTTCTACGTGGCATCGGCTCTCTCTCTTTAAGTCCACTCCTCCTCCTAACGCCCTCCATCCACCCGGCCTCGTTCCGAGCTTCAGGCTTAACTGCATGGCTGGCTTTTTATTTTAATTTAGCTGCTTCAACTAATGGATTTGGGGCTTACGTAACTTCCAACACTTTGCCTCAGTTACTCCTCCCACTGCCACGCCCCCTTACCTTTTTTGTACTTAATTTGCATTTACACTACGTGTGCCTGTGTGTGTGTGTGTGGGTTTATATATAGGTGTATATAGTTAGCGCTCAACTATTGTGGTACGTGACTGAGAAGCTTTTGCCTATATATAAATATTAAGTATACGCAGTGCAGCACACACACTGCTCTCGCTGAATGGGTGTTGTTTATGTGTGTGTGTGTTTTTTAAATTACAACATGTACAAAGTGAAGCAAAGTCTCTAATGACTACTTTGAGGGTTTTAAACGCGTGACAGGCATTGGCCACATAAACAACACTTGTGGAGGGCAGAATAAAATTAACTTATTCATTAGCAAATGGCAAACGGGAGGTGGCTTACACTACATACATACAAATGTGTACGTATATAGAGACTTAGCTGTGTATAAGCAACGTTTCAAGCTGTGTGTTAATTAAAAAACATTCTCACATTGCAAGGTGCAAAATAGCTGGCAAATTGCATAAACGGAAAGCCTACCAAGCCTCAACATCAGCCCTAACTCCAACCCTAACTACGTGGCTGCTTTACACACACACACACACATACATATACATATATATATATATATATATATATATATATATATATATACATATATATATATATATGTTTACCGTTAGCTATGGCTGGCATCTCTCTTTCTCTCTCTCTCTCTCTCTCTCTGTCTCTCTTTCTGACGTTATTGTTCTGTATAACAAAAACAAAAAAACAAAAAAAAAAAGAGAGAAAAGTTTAATTAAGTTTTCAAGTTTATTTTTAGCATTCTCTCACTCCCATTGTTTGCATGCGTTGCCTGGCTAACAATAACAACAACAATTGTGATTTTTGACAGCTGGCTGTAATTTATGACGGCATTTAGTTGCAGATTGTTGACATGCTGCAGCGAGCGCCATCAAAATTGTTCCATGTGGCTTAAACCAAAAAACTTTTACACCGTGATATATGACGAGCATTTAAAACAATGAACAGCCCACACACAATGGTTCAACAAAAAAGCTGCTCTAAATATATAAATATGTATATATCTGTATGTGTGCATGTAAAGGCCAAATTGAAATGCTTATCATAAAAATTTAGTATCTGGCAACAAAAGAGAAATGTGATGGCTTATCGCGATTGAAAGTTTCAAATGAATTGCATTCAAAATTATTAATTGAAATCATATTCTGCACTCTTTCATATTATACTATATATTATGAATGCCATTTTCATTATCATTGTCATAATCATTATTACAATTAATATCATTATGAATGCCATTTTCATTAGCATTGTCGTTATCATTATTATAATTATTATCATTATGAGTGTCAATTTCAATAGGATTGTCATTGTCATTATTATAATGTTTATCAGTATGAATGCCATTTTCATTAGCATTTTCATTATCATTATTACAATTATTATCATTATGAATGCCTTTTGTCTTTAGCATTGTCATTATCATTATTATAATTATTATCGTTATGAATGCCATTTTTATTAGGATTGTCATTGTCATTTTCATTATTATAAATATTATCATTATGAATGCCATTTTCATTAGCATTGTCATTGTAATAATCATTATTATAATTATTATCATTATGAATGCCATTTTCATTATCATTATTATAATTATTATCATTACCAATATGAATGTTTTTCTTCTTTCTGTAATTATAAATACATTATTATTATTTCATTGCCATTGACTTTTTATTGTCATTGCCATTTGCATTATTCTTCGCTTAAACTTAAGCTAAACTGAATTGTGAACGAACAGAATTTGCATTTGCTCGCTTTAACTCGTTTGTCTTCATTTCGAATGCATTCATTTAAAAACTTCAGCAAGTGAATGGACAGCTTCAACTGCAAGCAACACTTAAAATGCAATTTGCGCACAGGAATTGACAATTTTCCACTTTTCTACGGAAATTTCTGCTTCTTTCAACGAAAAAAAAAAGGAAAGAAAAGGAAAATGTGAAAAACCAGCTCGCATTTTAAGTTTTCCGCTACAATCAAAAGCTGCTGTGACAAATCCGGTTACAATGTGCAAGCAGAAATATTTTCATGATATTCTTGAAAACTCTTTTGTTGAAAATTCGATATCTTTGTGAAAGAAAATAATTTAAATATGCAAATCTTATTTAATAAATAATTAGACAATTTTATGTAATATATTTAACTTTACTTCATTTCCATGGAATACTATAATATTGAATTGTATTGGCTAAATTGAGTTGAAATTGTTATTTGGAATGCATTTTTCCATTTTCGTTTTTTACGACTTGTCCACCTGACGGTGGCAATTGAACACCTTTTCCGATGGCAGGCCGGTAGGCAGGCAGGACACCAAAATGTAGCACACGTTGCGCGTCCAGGACCTTTCGTTTGGTTCGATTCAGTGAAGTGCGAAATATTCGCGCCTCGATTTGCATATCCACATAAAGTTTGAATAAAGGGAATGGACGGAGGTAGGTTCGTGTTGGCGCCGCACATAAATGCAAATGCTAATGGGTTCTGGGTGCCAAAAGAAAGTGGGCAGAGCAAAGAGCAGAGAGTGGAGAGTGGAATGTGTAGAGTGGAGAAGGGCAGCAACTGCTTAGGCGCATTCGAGCAGAAACTGTGGCATACATTTAGGCGCCGCCGCATGCAAATGTTTAACGTTATGCGATAATAAAAGCAAATCCGAGCACACAAAGTAAACAGCAAATGCAAAAAGAAAAGAAAAAAAGAGAAACGTATAAAACGTATATATTTGTGCTCGTCTATATGTGCATATATATAAGGCGAGCAAAAAGATATTTTCATCTTTCTTTATTTCAGTTTGCGTGTATTTGTTCCCTTTATATTTTTTTATGCGTTTCATTTTGCATATTTTTTTGTAGCTTGTTCGATTTTTATCGCAACGTCTGCGACGATATTTGAAATTGTTGCGCAAATATTTGCGCTTTTATGTGCATTTCCCAAGTGAAGGTACCAAAGCGCTACCCCAGCACAATCTGGCTCTTCTAATGCGTTCACTGCTTCAGTGAACTGAATTTTTCTCTTACTCTAGATACCCTGTAGATATACATATATATGGGCAACAGATAACAAGTGCAGATAATTTACTTTGAGAGAGTACAGAGTATAACAAGAGTCGAATAATTTCCACTAGCAAGTTAAAACTGTAGTAAAATGTAAAGATTTTTAATAATACTCTTCGGGATATATCTAGAGATATTTATAGATTAAATGCGATATTTATATTTACGATTTGAGAGTATTTATTTGTATATTTATATATATATTATTAAAATACTTGGTAGCTATTCAGGTGTGCTCATATAAATAGTCGTGAGACCGAGCATTCAATGTTTGTTAATATTTTCAAAATAATTTAAGTGAATATATTTTTGATTAATTATTATTACAAATAAAGAAAATAATGAAAAAAAGTTTAATTCTAAATAAATAAAGCGAAACAAATATATTTATATAAATATATTTTCATATATATAAATATATATTTTTTTTTACATCTCTCTCATTCCTTAAGAGTACAGGATAACTCTTAGTCATGCTACATAGACAATATACTCTTGCTTTTTATGCATGCTGATTTCCTTTACGTTTTTTTCTCTTTTTATTTTTTTGTATGATTTACTTGTGCTTTGTGTTTGTCTTCTCATTCGTATTGGTATTTGTATTTGTTTTTGTGCTTGCAGTTGAATAGGGTATACGACAAACATACATATGTATATTCATACATATATACATATTGAGTATACGAATTGGTATTGGTACTGAGTATTGGGTATTGCAAAGGTAAATTGGATTGAGAAATTGAAATCGCATTCACAGCATTGGAAAAGCGTAGGGAAAATAAGAGGCAGAGAAAATGCCAGCAACTGTAAAACAGTTCGCCAGCAATTGAAATTTTCTTGCCTTATTTGCCTTATCGATTTTATACCATATACATATAAACATATAAATATATGTAGACTAAATAGAGCATGTCTGCTTATGTGTATGTTTGTGTGTGCCTTTCTGTTGTTTCTAACTGATGTGGCCGATAATCATGCCAAACTTACCTTCAAGCCATAAAGTTTAATGAGTTTGCCTTCAACAAAGTTTTGACCCTAGATATTAACATGTAATATTAGATTGAAAGCAGAGTATCCTTATAGCTAAAGTACCTGAATGACTTTACTTTCTATTTTGTTTGTTTGCTAAAAGTCAATTTGGAAAACTTTAGATAATCATAAAGTAAAATATTTAATAAATTGATTTTCTAAAGAGCATTTAAAGTTTATAAAGAGAACTTTTCTAGTGAGAAGTATCAAGTAAGTATCAAAATGATCTATCTAATTATAGGCAACTTTTAGAAATACTTTTCTCATATATATAGAGCTTGGTTCTAAGCATTCTCTTGTGTCATCGAGCCAACCATTAAATTTAATATTCACCATTGTGAATTTATTCACTTAACGTTCGTTTCAGGCTCTTCATACATTATTCAGTTGCTGCCCGGTAGCAGCTAATTAACTTCGTAAGATGTGTCCAATTTGCAGCTGCTTTTTAACAAATTACAGCGTTCATGGGCCCAGAGCTTCGCTTCTGACTAATTTATGCGCCCACTGCAACATAGAAGAAAAAAAAATTGTAATAGCAGATTAAAGTTAAAAGCGAAACTTTAATACTCTTTACAGAAAACAAATAATCTTATTGGTAAAAAAAATAAAAATAAAAAAAATTATTTTTATAAATTTAAATATTTGATATATTATATTTTTTAAATTTCAAAATCAATGGAGAGTGTCTTTATATGTTTGTTTATGTAATATTTAAATGATTTACTGTTTTAACTAATTTTTAAACAAAATGAATACATTTATCTAGAAGCTAGTTCATAAAGGCAATATGGATATAGTTTCTAGTCAAAGTCTTATGGACTCCATGACTGAACATTTTTTATTAGTTGAGCATAATACTCTATTGTTGAGGGTATCAGAAGTCCTTTCCGTAGAATTTCCATCGTTTCACTTTAATTAATTATGACGTCATTTAGGTTCTGTTCAGTTTTTTCATTTCCACAATTTTCTCATTTTTTGTTGCTCACGTGGTGGTCAATTAGGCAAAGTCATCGCTTGGCAGACGACGTCATTGGCTTTGACAATTTTCAAATAACGTGGAAAACATGTTTGCGCTGACTTTGATGAATTTCCTTAACATTTCGGCCACCATATAACCCCAAAGCACATTTACTGACTAATAGTTGGGCCATGGAATACAACAGAAAATGAAGTGCAATATGTAAATTTGGAATTTCGGCAATTGGGCGTTGCCTAATGCCTGCAATCAATTCTCCGAATGTCAGCTTAGGGTTTGCTCGATGGGAGACTTCTTATATTGTTCTAAAATTATTTGGAATTATTTCGTAATGGCTTTGCAGTGTGTGCTCAAATGGAAATAATATGAAGCATTTAGTAAGAAGTTTAGTAGAAGAGCAATCAATACAAATTCTTGGTCTTAATACGCATAAGTAAAAACTCATTGCCTACTTTTGTGCTGCCCATTAATTTTCAATTAACAAAAATATGCAGCATACTTTCGAGCGCACAGATAATTTAGTGACTGCACGAACATTTTTAATTGAATGTCCTAAATTCTTAGGTATATTCGGCAGTTAAATATTTTGTTTAAAAAACAAAAATATTAAACCAATTGAGAGCGAGCACATTCTTAATCTGTATAATTCCATTCAATTTATTTACAAAGTAATCTATATATCTGAACTAAAAATCGCTAGTAACTTAGATTATTATTTAAAATGAAAAATACATACATGCATTTTTTTTTTTATATCAATTTTATTCATTAGATCTCAAAGACTTGTTGCACGATAGATGCGTGACTTGGAGAGCGACTAAGAACGATGCTAAAATCAATTTAAATTATTTGGTACGGTTTGATTTATCATTTTCTTTTCAATTAGATATATAAGCATGTGAAGTGAGTTACGTACAAATGGTTTTTGCTTTCTTTTGATCGATGTTTCTTAACGTAAATAGTTTAACTAGAGACTAAAACCAAACACCCATGCACCAAGTGTCGTACCGTGGACACTCAGTACTGACGTCCCATAACACGATCCAAATCATTCCAACTGCAGGAATAATCGATCTGCAGCAGACCCTTCTTGCTCAAGCCAAATTTACGCGAATAAATTCCGGCGTAGAGCGACGAGTCGCTAGGAGAATCGCTTTGCGTTCCACCCGTCCGTCCGTAGAGTGTGGATGGCGCCGCATAGATAAGGGACGTCGCCTGCTGCTGGCACTCGGCACAATCCGGTACGCTGCAAAACGGCAGTGTAGCATACGGATTGCAATAGTCGTAGGCGGGCGAGAGCGGAGGCGGTGCTGGGAAATCAATCTGTGGCATTGCCTTGGTCTGTGCCAGGGCCAACGATTTGCCAGTGGGCGTGGCCGAGCTACGCTTGCGTCGCGGATGCGGCGCAGTGCCATAGCCCGAACTATAGTTGGAATTGTTGTAGCCAGTGCGCTCTCTGCTCTGACTCGACTGGGCGTGACGCTGCAATGTGGCTGCACGTCGTGGCAGCGTTGTCATCGAGGGCAACTCATCCCCAATGGAAGACTGTGGCTCCGTGGAGCTGGCACTGGAGAAACCTGACAAGAGACATAGAGAGAGAGAGAGAGAGAGACAGAGAGAGTGAGTGAGGGACAGATTGATCAGTAAGAGAGAGAGAGAGAGTCAATGACATCACACCTACCTCCATAGCCATTGTATATCTGACGCTGCTCTCCATAGAGCTGCTCCTGTTCCTGTTGCTCAAGGTCGTCATCATCCAGATGCAGCTGCCTGGTCATGGTGGCCATATAGTCATCATATCGACTCGATATCGGATAGACTTCGCTGCGTGCTGCATAGAGCAGCCCCTTGCGACTGCGACTGCGATTGCGACTGCCACTGAGATTGGGCAGGCGACAGCACTCCAGCTGGCATTTGCTGCGTGACAGCCGTCTCGTGTGTGGGCGTGGCATGGTAGAGGCCATGACCAGATGATTGCCATGGCCATAGACTGGACTGGGCGACTGTGAGGGCTCCAGCTCGTAGTCCGGCGCCGTTTCATAGTCTGGCAAAATGTTGTCCATATCCATTTTCTTGCGCACATAATCGTAATTCTCCAGATCCCACGGATCCATAAAGCGTCGCTGCGATGGCAATAGAGTCGAGCCATAAATGGCCTCGGTCGGCTCTAACTGGTAGTTGGACTCTACGGGCAGCGCCTGCTTGGGACCATTGCGACGACGACGCGGCGTTGTTTGACTGCGTTCCCGCATGCTGTAGAGAGAGAGGGAGGGAGAAAGTGAGTGAGTGAGTGAGTGAGAGTGCGTAGATGGTTGTGTTTTCAATGGCTCGATTATGCAATCGACTAACTCCGCATTATGCGACAGCAGAAACTCTTCCGCCAGCCATCAGCAACAACAGCAACAGCAGCAGCAATAGCAAATCTGTTGCATGCCCCATCAATATGCCACACATTCATAAATTGTCTTGGCCATTATGTGCGCTTAAAAGCCACTAGCTCACCTTCATCGAGCAGGTGTTACAATTAATGGCATATATTAACATCTGCATCGATTTTTTTTTTTTTTTTGCGGTCAAACTAGTTGGCTTTCGTTTGTATTAACAACATTTGTTTCATTTATGGAAATTCACATCAATTTCATGTTTATTTAGCTTGCAAAGCAAAAGTAGATCTATTTGATAAAGTTCTAAAAGACTATATAGAGATTGAGATGGTGACTTCATATCATAGCTGACAAAGGTAGACATTGAGGACTCTGCGAGATCAGTTGCCAGCTCTGCAATTCTTTATTGAATTTACAACATATCTCGCAGTCAGTCTGCCTTATAATTTCTATTTAGCATTTCATAATTTAGCTAGTTTGCATTCAAACAACATTTTTTTAACTGCATAAACTGACCATCAAATATAATTGGCTTGTTTGGTTAGTGGCGCGCGCCTGACAAAGTCGCAAAGTTTTTAATTAAAAATCTGTTAACTCTTCCGCTGTGGCACAATATTTTTATACTATAAATAAATATATATTATATAAAATAAATGCAATGCAACTGACACCAAAATTAAGCACTGCAAGGCGAAAAATTAATTAAGATAAAATTCAATTCGCTGAGTTGGAAAATCAAATACTTGATGAGCTCCCCTTAGGGGCGGGGGCGGGGGATCCAGCTGGGGAGGGATTGATTTCTCATGATGTTCATTAAACAACATATTGTATTGTGTGACAGCTGCTTAATTGAAATTAACATGAATTGTGATTCACATATTATTTGAATTGATATCTTGTTTGTTTTTTTTTATAATCAAGACAAATTTATAGTCAAATTTTTTCTTTTTTTTTTAATCAATATTAATACAAAAATCCACATTATAAATTATTTATTATTTATTTGCATGCAAAGCTCTGCAGACTAATGTGATTTAAGTATAACAAAAGCCTTTTGGTATATAAATTTAAAAATTTTAGTTTCAAATGAGCCAAATGATGACTCGAAGCTAAGCACTTTGTGAAGCAAGAGAGGTTTTCAAATCTCAAAGCCCAAAACTTCAAGGTCAAGCTATCAAATTATATTTAGTTAAGCATTCCATTAAAGTAGAGAAATTGAATAAATTTGCATACTTCATATATAATTTCAATACATATTCAATTTCAATACATCATTCATATATGAGAGTTAAGAGTTTATTAGTTTTATGAAAATGCAGGCAGAGAGAAGCTTGGCAGATCTCATTAAGGAACACTTATTGTGAATCAAATATAATAAAAAAATTTTTAAATTATAATAAATTAAAATACTTATATCAGAAAGCTTTCATTTAGAAAAAAATTGAATTTCATTAAAAAAAACAAATTAATTAAATTTTAATAAACTTAACCCTTTAACCATATCTAACTTCTTAACATCTCAACATCTCTTAAACTATTCGTATGATGTCATTATACTAAAGCGTATATTGTGCTATCTGATTAGAGTGTCTAGACCCCACCCATACACATATAATACATGTATATATATATATACTCCATATTTCACATATATTCATAGATTTAGCAAGCATTGCCTCAGTCACAGCAAGTGCAGCGATCCATTATAACCCGCACATTCATCTGTTTGTTTGGCAATATGTTGTGTTTGAGATATTGGCCATATATACATATATATATTGACTATTGATTATTTGGGTTTTTCTCTGTTGTTAACCATATTTTGTTTTACGCCCATTTCAAGTCGCTGCGGCTTATGCAACTATTTTTGCAGGCATTTGCTATTTTGCTAATTTGCATAGTTTTTTGTTTTAATTTCTTGAGCGATCGATTTACATTTCTATGGGTTGCATACTTTTCCCTTTTGCCACCTCTCTCTCTCTCTCTCTCTCTCTCTCTCTCTCTCTCTCTTTCACTTAATTACACCCACTCTCACTCAAGACATTGAGACAATGTCGCGCAACGCTTTTCAATATTTCATTTAGTGTTTCTTTTGTTTTCATAGCACAAACAAAAAAAATTTATAAAATACACAAAATAAATTGCAATATAAACAATGCAACGTGACTTTGCTTTGGCACGCAAATCAAATTGGCTGCCAGCAACTATTTGCCATGGGCGCATATATTTTTAAATCAAATAATAAAACAGGTGGATGTGCACGACTAACTAGATACTCTGTTATGATAGTTATGTGCTTTAAAGAAGAAGAAGTTCCTGATAAATATATATTATAGTGAATTAGTTTTTGATACCTTTACAACATTTGTTTTTGATTTAGCTGAAATATATATAATATATAATCTATATATAATATATATCATTTTATATATCTATTTCTCTACAATTGCATATTAACGAAAATTTATTCTTCACGAAAGAAAATCAAAAGCGAAATAAGATTTCTCAATTTTCGCTACACACAATTTTTATATTATCTTCTGACTTAATTAAATCCAATTAATAGATTTTATATCTAATATAGCCCACTCTGCAAATATACAGGGTATTTCAACAATGCCCATAGTTTGCTATGCCTATATTTTATCATATTTCTATGCACGCAAATAAATCGAACGATGGTTACCATATTTTGATTTATTACAGTTTTTGCAACGCTTACTGAGGCATGGAATGCACACGCATACAGGCTGACTTATATACAGAAAATACACACAGGAAGAGAGAGAGAGAGAGAGAGAGACACACGCACACCCTTTGGCATGCAGCTCAGTTGCAGTTGCATAAATGCATATTACGTATACGTCATGTGCTACCAAGTAAGCAACTCCCGCAAGACAATGCAATTAGCATTAGCCACAAGATATCCCTATATATATCTCCCTCCTTCTCTCTCTCCCTATATATATACATATATGTATATATATATATATGTAAATTTATGTATATATTTCTGTTTGTATATAGTACTGGTCGCCGTTTAATTAATTGCCCACTATGCAGCTATGTGGTCGTGGTCCGAGGTTAGTTGGCCATTTGTTTGATTGGACTCGGTGCTAGCCAGCTAGCCATCAATTGGCCATTTGCATATGAAATGTGCGAAGTTCATATAATAATTAATTTTCCTTCTATCATATAGAGACTTAATACATGTCTCTTCAGCTAATCAATATTCAAATTCCCTGACTCAATGAACTTAATTTCATTTGGTAAAGCTGAAAACACATTACTTAAACTTATTATGAGTTTTTAATATGATTGTTAAAGCCGTAAGTACGCGGCGCTTGAATGTGGCTAAGTTAAACCAAGTGAAATTTGTGTAATCATTTTTAAGTGCATTTTTATGGCCAGCGCAGCGCATAAATTGATTAAAAACGAGCCAACATAAAGTGAGGCAAGCACCATAAAACCAGGCAGCTTTAGAGTTGTGTGAAACAGATTTCAATGTGATCAGAAACATTTTATCTCTTGAATTGAGTTGAAGGTGAAAGAATTGCACTTTTAAGATTTTCATACTATTCTTCAATGCCAATTTCGTTTTTATAGGTCAAATCCAAAATTTGTCAATACTAAAGTTGTCTAAACTAAAGTTGTTTTGTCACTTCCTTTCACTTTAGTTAAACAAGAATTTCAGAACTTATTAATATTCAATACCTTTGATCCATACTAAAGTGTTTATGCACATGAATAATAATATTAAAAAAACCTATCAATACAATCCACTTAAAAAAAACCTGATACATTAACTAACACTTCATACACAAATTTTAACTTTTAATTCATGTTTTATTAACATTTCAATTTATTTGTTCTCTTGTTGTCAAACAATCATAAGCAAAACTAATCTGCATTATTTTCTGGCTCTGCTCAACTAGTTTAACAAATGCAGAGCATAAAAATATTTCCTGAATTATCTGTAAAATATGTTTTTAATATTTAAATTTAGTTTTTAAAGCGTCCATCTGTTGTCATGCCAATGATTTTATTTAAGCTGAATGAAATCTTCTTCTCATTAGGTTTTTTTTTAAATTTATTTTTGCATATTTTGGCAGTGCGTTAAAGTTTTTGGTAGTTAATGGAAAATAAACAGGTTTGACTTTTATGTCTGACGACCTTGCGAATTATGCGAAATGATTAGCTTAAATGAAATACAAATTTCTATAAATAAATAGTTTAACTAGCTGTGATATCATCAAGATAGATGCAAGAGCTATGGTTAGTTGTATAATTTTAGAATAATTTATATAACAATGAATATTTTAATATATGAAATAAAACTGAACTTAATCAATTTGCGAATTCATAAAATAAACATTTTATGAAATATTTAGAATTGGTTTACTATAAATAGAGACGATTTTTGTTGCAGATAAAAATAACATAATAAGAAACCAATTTTATATATATATTCAAAAATTCCATATCAAGGTTTTTATATTATTCTAAATATAATGTATACGATAAATGTCAAAGAACTCTATTTAATTTATCTTAAAGGAAGGATCTCACGTCTATTGCTTGATTATTTATTCATTGCCATTGGCAGCATTAGAATACTTTCTTTTATCTGCTCAAGCTCAACGTGATTTCATTTCAAATTTCAGACAGTTCTATTCTTTTTAAGTGAGATCTAAGATATATTCCAATTCAATTTATGGCTCCACTTTTGGCTTTTAGAACAGCTTTCTTCTGGAATTTGTTGTTTGAGCTTCGAGTCTCAAGAATCTTTTGTATTTACTTATCACATTCGCATCACGCATCTGGCGCGCCCTCAAATCAACACCCAGCAACAAGTGTTTAACAATATGACTCAGCAAACAAAACAAAATATAATAAAAAGAAAAACATTTGCAAATCTTCTCAATAATTCTTCTGGTTTTTTAAGCACGCATGCCTGGGCGTATGACAATTGCCAACACTCGTTGATGATCATCAGCAATGAGTTGTCCCAAAATGGTCTTCTTTACATTGGAATTGCAGTGTGGCCCACGCCAACAGCAACAACAAAATAGTGCCCGAGACAAGCCTCAGACAACCTACCAGCTGTCGTTCCCATAGTTGTAATCATACATACATATATACATACATATCATAAATCATATTTCATTCTATATGCTGTTGTGCTGCCCACGTTTAGCTGTTTGGCTTAGTAACTTTCTTTGCATTTGACATAGTTTGCCATTTCTGGATATTCATTCACCTTTTATTATTTTGATTTGTGGACCTTTTATTCTATATTTGTTCACACTTATTCCTTTTGGTCACTTGGGCCAACAAAAAGTTTTCACAGTTCTTTTTTGTATTCGAATTTGCTTTTGTTGTTTGCGAATTTCAAACACGTTTCAGTCGCGACACATAGAATCCATTAATGCGCTTGCCTCGCATGGCAAGCCAAATATCTCATCGAAGATCGCCGCATAAAACTACTTCCACCGAGGCATGCGCTTTACGAGACGCTCGCGTCTTGACTGACAACTTGATTTGTCTTCACTTCTGCACAGACGTACGAACCGAAGGCTGCAACGCACAACAAGGCTCAAGCAACCGATCGAACTTCGTGAGACGTTCGCGCCTCGACACGAGACGATTAAGCTTGTGCGCAAATAGCCGACTTACAACAACAAGTTCGAAAGACATGTTGCATCTGTCTGACGATCGAACATGTATGCTAACGATTTGACTTAGCTTTGCTCTACGCAGGCAACGAATTTACAGCTAAGTTCGAAATTAATGTTGTGGTTGCGTTCCAAACACCGATCGAGCCTCCTAAGCTATCCAGCAGTGATGGCAACTCTTCAGGGCTTCAACCTTCAGGCTCAATTAGCCTCACGCTCAACGTCTGCCTCAGCCTCAGGCTCTGCTTCAGAAACAGCCTCAGGCTCTGCTTCAGGCCTCAGCGTCAATCTCAGGCCTGAAGTTCAGCTTCAAACTTACACATACGCTGAGTGCAAATCCTATGCACATCTATTCAAACTGGTGTATGAGAGGTGTGAGTCTATAAGATTTGAGATGCACGTTACGATCGCATGCTAAACGCAAATCGAACATTCATTCTGAGTGCAGAGCCAACTCTCAATTAAGTCAAGTCTGATATGCAAATTGTAGCTGCATATTAATTGAATCTCTTGAGTCTCTTAATTCTCTCAAGTCATATGGAAGCAATGTATTTTTCTCCTATCTTGATTTATTTATATTTGTTTGTCAAACTGTTAATGCTTGTTAATAAAAGCTAATTACTTGGCTAACTTTTCACTTGATTTTCAATTGCTTTGCGACTGACAGCTACAACTGAAACGATTTCTTCTTTCTCTTTGTCAACTTGTCACTGAACTGTTGTCAATTAAAATACGTGGCTTTGTCGCAGTAAATGACAATTTTAACAACATGTTGACAGCAGCAACATGTCAACTAACATGAGCTTTGACAGACATATAAATCCAAGAGCTCAGGCAAAATAAAATTGGTTTTAGTGCAAATATATTGCTTATCGGTCAACGTAGTTGAAAAGACTTTTTAAAAATATTGAATTCATCAGTCTTTATGTAATATATTAATAAATTCATTGATCTGTTATAGTACTACAACTTCTCTCAGCAACTTTAAGCACTTTAGAACCATTTCTTGTGTTCTCCACTTCTATCAAACTTGATCTTTTCAAATCTGGTTTGACGCACATGTTGCAACTGTTGGATGTTCGCTCTCGATCTTGAACTGAAGTTGCTTCGTTTGGTTCGATCTTGCTACCGCCTTATAATTGAACAACTTTGAACCCACCTAGTGCTCAGGCCATCATTAATTAACAACCTATTTAAGCCACTGTGAACTGATTATATCACAGCTAGAGCTTAGCTATGAATGCGCATTGATATGTAAATTTGTTTTGTTTTTCTTGCTGTGAATTCGTAACGCTGGCTGGCATGCAGTTAAACTAGTTGCCAAGTTCAAAGAGAAGAAATGGCTAGCAATTGCATAACAACGTGTAGCCTTTAAACTTGAACCGGCTTTCAAGTAGTTATTGTTGTTATTGCTGTTGGAAAAATATCATAGTCAAGTCGGCTGTCACCGCCCGCCGTGTTGAACGTGGTCAGCTTCAACACTTCGTTGGCATTTGAGGCTTGTAATATAATCTGTCTCACTCTCTCTGACCTCTCTCTCTCTCCGCCACTCCTTCTCTCTTTCTCTTTACAATTTAGCTCCCAACTCAGGGAGTTGACTTTTTCAAATGTAAATATTAAATTTATGCATAGTTTTTTTTTTCTATTTGTGGGTTTTGGTTTGAAAACTTTTCGTTTATTTAAAAAAAAAAGAAACAAATAATTGCCAAGCCACAGAAAAATGTTGAAAAAAATGTGAAATAAAACAAAAAACTTTCACTTTCGGTGCGTTGGCGGCATTGTCATTGAGTTACTCACATATCATTTTCATGGGGCAGGTCAGTAATTTCGTTTGCGGTTTATATGGTCGGAGCCTCGTTGAGTGCCAATAAAAAGCAGCTATTGATGTCAATTAATCATTGCAAACAATTTAATTAACATTTAGAGAGCTTTTGAGGTCGCTTTGTGGTGGGCAACATTAAAATTTGAATTTGAATTTGAATTTGAATTTGAATTTGAATTTGAATTTATTTTTCGAGTTTAATAGTTGCATTGCAAATAAATTAGTATTTGTGAGCGAATATTATTAAATATAGATTTTGGCTTTTAATATTTATTTATAAATTGTAAAAGTTAAGTTTGAAAAAATAATAATAAAAAAAAAATTATAATAATAATATGTATAAAAAAAATAATATGAATTTTGTATTTATTTATTAAAAACTAATGATTATAATTTATAGCTATAAATATTTTGCAAAACTATAAAAAAATAATAAAAATTAAATATTAATTATTATTATTATTATATTAACTATAATATTTTTTGTGGTGCCAAGTTGTGATCATTAAGCTTAATTGTTATTATTGACTAAATAGTATAAATAAAAAATTCAGCTTTGTCAAGTTTTGAGTTTGACATTCACTCAAAAGCTGCAATCCAGATTTTAGAAATAAAAATCTCAGCTGCAAAATAAAAAATAAATTCCTTATAGATAACCCATAAAAATTGTTCTACTTTGGTAATTCAATAAATATTTGCACCCATTTAGCAGTTAAACTGTGCCGAAACTTAATGCTCGTGTGCCAAATACCTCGCGACTAAAGCAAGCTGAAAAAAAAAATCAGGTAAGAATGTTGCAGTTGCAGATGTCAGCGACTGCACAATACTCGCTCATGGGCAAAAGAAACAAAATTTGAATATAAATGTGAAGCTCTACGAATGGAACTACATAGAGTGAAGCTGAATAGAGAAATAACTGAAAATGTTTTTCGAAATTTCTTTTTTTTTTTAGTTATTAATTAATCCATTATCGAAATATAAGAAATTTTATTTAATACAAATTAATCAAAGAAGCTGATTAGAGAAACAACTGAAAATGTTATTAAAAATTTATTTTTGTTTTAAGATATTATTTCATTAATTTACAACAAATTCTAACAGTCATTTTGACTGAATACAAATTTGTCACCCTAGATTTCCGAGTTGCAAGAACTACAAAACTAATATACTCTCTTTTCATTTCATGAGAGCAAGTGCAAAATAAAAGAACCAGGTAAGCGGCGCATATGGCCAACGGGGCTTATTGTAAGCATTTATGAGTGTGGCAGCAGCAAAAAAAACAAAAAAAAAAAAAACCTGCTCCAGCCTGCTCCCTCGCTCCACTCTTCTCGCGCCGCGCCCCTTTATCGGGAGGCAGCTGCTGTTGGTTGCCTTTTAAAGTGTCGACTCGGCGGCTCGTTGATCTCTGCTCCAATTTTTATGCGCGGCAACTTTGGCATTGTGCAACATGCGGGCAGCAGCTATTGCTATACATATGTTGTTAGAGGCAGCTGCATGGCAGCTGATGCAGATTTGCCAAACATCCCCACCGCCCTTCCCTCTGCTGCGCCTAGTTCACCTTTTTGCTGCCTCACCTTTCGATTTTCCATGTGTCGTTTTATCGCTTTATGCGTTTGATTGCAACACGTTTCGATTTTATATATACACATTTTTTTTTTCTTCCTCTTGTACTTGTTGGAATTGGACCTGCACCTTTATGGCCTTTCCTTTTCCTTTTCCTCATGGCAAGTGCCCCCCAGGCCGCCCACCTCCTGCACGTGTGCTGCACACACAAGCCCACACAAAAAACCAGCTAAAGAAATGGCTTAAAAATTTGTCTACTTATTATATGTATGTATGTGTGCGTGCTTCCCGTTTATTGTGCAGCGTCAGCAAAAACTTTTGCAATGCCCACAGCCAAGTGGGTTGGTCCAACAAGGAAACAATACATTAGCTCTATGTGTCGCACAGGCGGCAAGAGTTTTCTTACAAAATAAATAAAGGAAAAATCATATAAATAAAATAAAGTAAAAGTCGAAAAACACATATTTTATTTAGTAATTAAATTAAGAAAGTTTTTTTTTTTGCTTCTCTAATAAAATGAAATTTGATGTTTATTTATATCTTCTTCTTCTGAATTTAGCTGAAAGCAAAGATTTTGGCTAACTTGGAAGTAATATAAAATAGATGAAGTAAAATATCTTTAAGCAAAATTATTTTTATATGTTTTTAATGCTTTCAAATACCAGAATTGCTAGTAAAATTACAGAATTATATTTGAAGTATCTAGAGAATTGTATTAAACAGAAATTAGAATTTTTATTTGAAAGGGAAATTATGCAAGATTTAAAAAATAATACAAATAAAGCCAGTAATAGTTTTCTACAAATTTTTAGTTTTGTTTTTTTAGAGTATTTTAAATTAATTATAATAAATATAAAAGGTAAAATTCGTAAGCTGAACTTAACTTTTGCATTTCTCCAGCTGATTTAATAAGAATATAAGCTTATATATAAGTAGATTGCTTTACATAATAATTCCCTTCTATTTCACAATTACAATTAGCGCATCAAAAATAAATTCGGAACTTTCGCACAGCTGATCGATTCAGGCTTACTTACTTAATGGGCGTACGTATTCACAATCATATTTTAAATCATTTATTGCACAATTGAACGCAGATGATGCAACCAGATAGCAGCAAATATAATATGCTTGTAAGTAAGCTGTATTACAAGACAACAGACAACAGCAACAACAACAACAACAACAACAACAACAGACAACAGCAATAACAACAACAACAACAACAGTGAGTTGAACAACTTGAACAACTTGCTGAGGGCCAACAAATCGCCAGCAGTTTCAACGCAAATCTTAAGTCCACAACGAACTAAAGATGATGCTGGCTGGGTTCAAGTGGCACTGGCACAAATCATCAGCATCACAAATGCAACAACAACAACAACAACAACAATAACAATGGAAACTGCAACGCCAGACTCTAACTTTGGCATAATTTGGTCAGATCTTTGGGTTTTTATGCGCTTGTACAATAAAGAGGGTATATTCTACGGCCTGCTAATGCGCATTGAGAGAACTGAAAATTTTTATAAAATAAACTTATACAAATTAACTGCATGAATATCTGAATGGATCTAACCAAGCGCTTCTATCTGCACAGCTAAGAGAACTCTTCAATATCGAAGAGAATAAACTAGACTTGAATTCTTGTATTACACGCCAATCAATTTTACATAATACATAATTCTGAATTTAATAAAAATAATTTAAATAATAGTATGTACTACTTACTATACTATAATAGTATGCTTACTATATGTTTACTATTATTTTAGTGAAACCCTTCACTGGGTATCTACTTAGTCGAAGCGCTGCCCACTTTAGCAAACTTATTTGTTTTTTCCTTAGTTTTCGTTTAGGAGGTCGTCTTTTTTTTTTTTTTTGCGTTTTTGTTTATCTTTGACGAGTTTTAATTTGTTTTTTGTTTTCTTTTTCTGTTGATTGCTGTTTGTCTTAGTGCGTCTTATTGTTGTTGTTATTATTATTGTTGCTTAATCGTCGCTTTGCCGTTGTAAATCAAAAGTTTTGCCTTTATTTGGGGTGTGGTACGGAAATGTTCATTTGTTTTTCTACTTTCATTAATTCAAAGCGTTTGACAAACAGTCAAAAACAATAAAAATAAAGAAATATATATATATAAATAAATAAATTGCATTGTGCAAGCTTTAAGATTTGCGCAAATTAAAATATTATGTCGATTCTTTAAGAGTCAGCAATTGCTTTTAAAGAGCGAGCAATAATGAGAGTCAAATCTGATATTGATAACAGATTTTTATGGAAATTCTTACAGCTCTTACTAGTTTGCTAGAACTATTTACATTGTTATTTAAACATCAGCATTTCATTTTAATGACATATAATTAAATATTTAGTGTAAAAGCAGAAGAATCTCTTAGCATCAGCAAAACAACCATATCGATTATATCTACATCCCATGTTTATATAATTAATATTACTGCAGTTTCATTTGAAGACATCGAAATTAGCACTAAGCTCCGCTTATCGCAATAATTCGATCGCAAAGTGTAAGACAGAAAATGTACAATTAATCTACTTATATATAAGCATAAATATATAAAAAAAGAAAGTTTTCAATTTCTAATTAACTGCCAACAAGCAAGACATTGAAAACTTTTAATATGATTTATATAAATAACAAGTGAGTTGCTCGAAAATATGATCTGTAATTAAGTGAGATTTCTGACTTTCAATTAATTTTGACAATTTAGTATGTTATGTAAAAGGAGAAACATCAAAAGGCCTAAAATGTAAGTGATATTAGATGATAAATATAATTTCTATGTATATTTATTTTTTAGACTCTGTATAGACATTTTTCAGTCAATTTTTTGGTTTTTTTTTCCAAATTATTATCTGTAATTTCTAACTATTTTTTCAAAATTATAGACATAAATCATTTTATATATTTTTATTTTTATAAGTTGTTAAATATATATAAAACATTAATAATAATAATAATAATAATAATAATAATAATAATAATAATAATAATAATAATAATAATAATAATAATAATAATAATAATAATGATAATAATAATAATATGAATGATAAACACAATTTTGTCAATTTAATTTGAACTTTATATTAAAAATTGTACATAAATATAAAAATAACATTAATAATAATCACAACCAAAATAATCTAGAATTTACTATAATAATTTGTAGATATTTTTAGAAAACTCCAATATTTCTATTTGCTCATCGCTAAATATGATTTTCGCCTACCATAAAATTACTTAGCTAATAGTCATTAGCACGTTCTAGTTAATAATAAGTTATAGCCAGTTAAAGTCATAATCTAAATTGTGATATCCGTTGAATCTAGTTTAGAAATCATTTAATTGAGTTAGTTTCGAGCTGAAAAGTCGTGGTACATTAATTGAATTAATGATATCAACAAATATGAAATGAAATCAAAACAAAGGTTATATTTTTTGTTAATGTTTAATAACTTTTGTTATTTAGTGTTAACGAAGCGTTAAAGGCAGCAGCAGCAGCAGCAGCAACAGCAGCAGTAGCTAAATGGCAACAAACTGTTGTCTGTTTAACACATGCCAAATATTGTAGCGCACAGATACTAAATGTATCTTACAGATACAAAATGTGAGCAGTTGCGCCTCTTCACGCGTGGCAAGTTTTCATTTTCATTTTCAATTTAATTTTCAGTTTCAGTTTCAAGTGCAGCATGCAATGTTGCAACCAAAGTAGAAGTAGAAGACGCAGCAACAGGCAGAAAAAAAAAACCAGTGAAAAACAAAAATAGTGAAACTTGATGTGTTTGTGGTGTGTATCTGACAGATACACGAACATGTATATTGTTGCAGCCATAATTACGGCTCAGTGCGGCATGCAAAATGAAAAGCGAAACAAAATTAATGAAGTGTGTGATAAGCGCTGTGAAAAACGCAAACCCACACAACAAGCAACACACACCCACACACACACCCACACACACACACACACATACGCACAGCAGCCACAACAATGCACAATAAGTACCACAATTTGCAGCTGTTGCTGTTGTTGTTGTTGTTGTTGTTGTTGATTAACGAGTATCTTTAGCTTTGCATCTCGCTGAGATATTTTTGTGTGTGGCACGCGGAAGTTGGAAAAAAAAAGAACTGAGAAAAAAAATAACAACCAAGAGAAGCAAAAATTTGTATCTAAAACAATGCACATTGTACACAGCACCAAATTGTTTGTACACATTTGTATCTTGAACTTGAGGCATCATTGAGCAATGTCTGTGTGTGTGTGTGTGTGTGTGTGTGTGTGTGTGTGTGGGTGTTGTACATGGGTTAGCTAGCGGCTGTAGTCAAGTTTTGTGTTGAGGCGTGTTAGTCGCATGTCAAGTCTTTGTTTACTTTTTGTTTCAAGCATACTCTTGAAGCACTCGAACAATTAGAAGATTTTTTTTTTTTTGAAGCCAGTTAAGCATCTTTATTTGTTATTTGTTTCACAAAATATATCTTCATTAAGCATAGAAAAATTAGTAAACATAATTATTTTTGTAGTTAGTGAATTGCAAGAATTTTATAATTATATTAAGCTTTAATTTTTATGGCTAGATAGCTTGTATTTTATGTTTTTTTTTTTTTTTTTAGTTTTAAGTTCTGATGTCAGTCAATTAAGTTAATTAATATTAATATGGCAATAAATAAATAATAAATATGTTGTTTAAAAATATATATCTATATTTTAAAATAAAAAAAAAAATACTTAAAAATATTTGTATAAATAATTTTATATAATTAATTATAATATAATTTTTATTTATATAAAAACATTATTCAATAAATATACAATAAAAAAATATATATATATTTAAAAATATTTGTATAAATAATTTTATAAAATTAATTATAATATAATTGTAATATAATTTTTATTTATATAAAAACATTATTCATTATTCAATAAATATACAATATTTCTGCTGCATTCGCTTTTTGGGCAATATTAAATAAATAAAAGATAAATATTTACATTAAATAATATTTAACATTTTTCTGTATTATTTACAAGCCATTCAAGTCATGTTCCGTTTAACATTTACATCCGATCAGCTCGTAGCCACACGAATAGCGGACATTATTCAGCTAGTTATACGGAAATTATTAAAATCAAAATATGAAATATGAATTCATAGTAAAGCATAGCATGTGGAAATGGCAATTGATCTGATAATTTGCAGGCGAGTTGCATGAACAGCTTCACGCAAATTCCTTTAATTATGAATTCGTGTGTAAATGGGAGAAATCCGTTGCACTTGTTGACAAGTTCAATATCTGCTGCTGCTGCTGCTGCTGCTGCAGTGAGGGCAATTTGCATTGTGCTTTTAATTAGTGGCAATAATTACGCATACGCCACGTTGCAGCTGTCAGTATCAATAGAAACATGCATGCACATATGTATCTGCAACAGATAATTAAGATTAACTTAATTAACTCTATAATTGGCTGTTGCAGCAGGTGCTGTTGCTGTCGAAACAATTTGTTAAGCTACTGTTGGAAAGTTTCTCAATTTAATTGATATTGATGCTTCGGTTAGCTGAATATTATCGATCAACATGCACTTAATTAAGTGCTTCAATTTCATTTGTGGATGAATCTATTAGATTTCAAATGAAGGTCTATTATAATATGCAGAAATTGGAATTTAAATTTTAATCTAAATGAGTTGACTAGAGAATGCTAATTTTAATATTTATTTATATTTTATTATTTAGACATTTTTCAGACTTTTTTTAATGTTTGTATTATAATAAATATTTGTTATTTTTATTGCTCAATTATTTTACTGTTTATTTATTTAAAGCTACCTGTTCTTAATAAATTGCGGAAGTGCTTCTCCTCATCATCAAGCATGTCAAGCCAAACAAATTTCAGATTCCTTGCAAGTCCAAAGAGTATAAATGACTACTGATTAATCTAATCGTTCAGGTAGCATACACACCTTAAATCACACTTAGGAGTAGCAATAATACAAAAAATATATAAAAAAGTCTTAGGCAACAAATTTGCATAAATTGTTGAAATAAAAACGAATTCATGAACGATTTCCTTATAGCAGCAATTACCTGCTTCCCCTCTCTCTCTCTCTCTCTCTCTCTCTCTCTCTCTTGGGCTATATATAAAATCGAAAACTGATGTGAAGCTATAAATCAGCAAAAGGTGTTAAAATTGTCGTAAATGTTTAGCGTCAAGATCAAACTCATGATGATGATAACGATAATGATAATACCAATAATGATGATGATAATGCAAAAAGTTAGCTGGTAACTTTGACAAACATTTTGTTGTTTATTATTATTTCTTATTGTTGTTTTTTTTTTGGCTATTTATCTATGTGATTTTCATGGTCTCGAAGCAAAGCAAATAAAATCGTATTAAAAACGCTCATTACAGCGGGCTGTGGCTCTGACTGTGGCTGAGACTGAGACTGATGAGTGATTTATATGTGAATATTACTTATATATACTACATATATATAATTATAAGTATATGTAGCACATATAAATCAATAAATCAACCCGATGGCTATCGTTCCACACTTGGCAATTAAGTTGTTGTTTTTTTTTTTGTCTTTGTGTCTTAATAATCGTTATGATTATAATGATTACAGATTATTATCGGACGCTGTAGACGCATCTCTGTCGCGTTGATTACCAAATCCGTTGGCCTTGTGCGAATTTTGAGCATCGTCTGTATGTTTTTTTGTTTTCCCTCTCATACAATTGGTGGCACTGCGACAGCGACTGCGACTGTGTTAATTATGACGCCAAAATGCGAGTCGAGCCAGTCGAATGCGATTGCAACTTTTAACAACCGACAAATTGTTTAACTACATAAAAATATTAACTCAATTTATTCTGCCGCTGCTGCACGACAAAGTGTAAATGGTCAAAAATTAAGCATTAAGAAGATTGCATAATATAATAAATATATATATATATAATAAAGACAAACGACAAAGTAAATAAATTATATTTAATATGTAAAAACATTTGAATGTCATTTTTAAGCGCTGACAATTCCAAAGCAATTTAACTATAAATTTAAATGGCAAAATTGAATATTAAATAAACCTGTGGAAGTTCATCTGTATGAGTTGCAGGGTATATTCAAGGAAGTTGGCTTTTGACTAATATATGTATACACTCAATTTAATGTACTGTATATATGAATAATATTTACGTATAATTAGATAAGATAAGAGGGCGTACTTTGTTTTACGTGAAAAAAAAAAACATTTATAAATTTAATTAATTTTGAAATATTATATTATTTTTGTTTTTTAACATATTATTATTTAACACATAAATAAATCATATAAATCAAACCAAAACCTTTCATAGAACCAACACAAGTTATTGATTTATATCTATAAAGTTGCTCTGCTTTCTTTTTGCCCAAATCAAAAGTTTCATTCAAATCACAATTTCAAGCCAACTTTATACATACATAAAAAAAAATGATATAATTATTAACAGCTATCATAAATTTTGGCCATAACTCAAATGCTGCTTTCAATTCAAACGTTCGACAAACAAAAGAGAAAAACAAAAAAACAAACAATAACTGTACAGTTGTATTTCTTAAATAACTGCCCAATGACATTTGTTATTTACAGCTCAATAATATTAGTATTCTGTGTATTGTCAGGGGAAAAAATGTAGGTATAAGTATATCAAATATATATAAATAACAACAACAACAACAGCAACAACAAAGCAGTAAATATTTCGCAATGCTAACTTAAGCCTCAACAAAAAAAAAAAAAATGAAAAAACTTGAAGGAAAGAGCTAAAAGAGGAAGAAGCAGCGGCAGAGAGGCCTTTACAAAAATTGGTATGATAATTAACAAACGCGGCACGTAGACACACAAAAACAATTCAACATTTTACTTGAGGTTCTTGGGCCCAGCCGCAATGGCATTTAGAGGCTATATATGGCGATATTTGTCGGTCATATTGTTGCGGGAGGATGAAGAGAAACCGTTAAGCACATACACAATTTTGGCAGTGGCAATGGCAGTTGAAAAAAACAGCAATTGGAAAAGTCAGTAAGTATGTAACTGGTCAACTAGCAAATACCCTGCATAAAAAGTAAAGACAAGAAATTTAGCTTTAGTTATAAATAATATAATATAATATAATTAAAATATATGAATTGAGCGAGAGACGAATGTGTCAGACTAGAAAGCGTTGCTCTGTGTGAAACTTTAAAGTATTATCGTTAAAAATGTTGGTTAGAACTATTTTTGATCTAGGCATGCTCCAAACTCAGCTGTATAACAAATGGCTTGTCTCTAGCTTCTTTTATAATAATGCTCTTATCTATAACAAATGCACATAAAGTTGTTCTGCAGACCGAGCACAGTTCGATTTAGTTTATACATATAGTGTCATACTCTATGCATATTCCTATAATATATACATATATTATTCACTTCTCTTTTTACTGCCTTCACCTCAAGCACTTTCTTTGAGAGTTTCTACTCAGACTGCAGATTGAGCAAATGTATATTTCGCTCACTCGAAACTAATATACCCCACACTCATACACTCTCGCTGCACTCAGGGTATACAAAAACAGTTTTGGGGCTCATTTGCATGGGGAGTAGACGCTCAGCAGACGCTCAGCAGACGCTCTAAGGCCATCATGCACGTGCGCTCGAACATGTTCGATGCGAACATGTTGCAGGCGGCAAGCAGTTGCAGCGGTGCCACGCCTGCGCACTGGCAGCTGTAAGCCTGATCACTTTTAGTTGGCCATAACTTTAATTAGCGCCAAACCGAAAATAACATTAATTAGCCAACTGGCGACGCAGACGGAGATGTTGTTGTTGCTGCTTTGTTGTTGTTGTTGTTGTTGTTGTTATTGTTACTGTGTATAAATTAGACAGACTCAAATTGTTTTATGGTCATTCTTGCCACATGCCCCACAGATTACCAATTGGCATTCGCAGCGATTGCGACAAACGCGACACACACTCGGATTTTGGCCAAAGCAACCACTGCACACAGCCACTCACTGGACAATTAAAGATTGGCCACGCTATTGCCATTGCCCAATCTGCAGAGCTTCGCTGGCCAAGTTAACGAGAAGGGGCCGCAGCTGATTATAGTCGCTCTCATTAGTGCAGTGAACCATTTGACATTTTTAGTGCGACGACCTCACGCATGCGCCCCTAAAACATCAGCTGGGGGCTATCTGCAGGCCTATCTTACTGTTATATATGGTTATCGACCAAAGTGACAGACCCTCAGACCCTCAGACCTTCGACTTTTCGCTTATGGGCCTATGCTCATTAAAAGTTGAATGCTTTTGGCCACAGTGAATAATCGATAACAGGTAATGGGTGATATCTGAAAGCCATCTTAGGCTGGCTACGTTTAAATATGACCTTGAAATTAAGTGCTACGAGGAAGTTTGGTGTTAAATGTGTATCGATAACACGGCTGTTGCAACATTTGAAAGTGTTTGCTCTTGAGATTTAATTATAGATTCAGACGGTGTTGGTACTACTATTAATTTTATTTGTCAATAATTTTCTTAACTAAAAAAAATATAAAATTCCAAGACATAATCGTTAAAAATCTTGATAATAAATAACTTTTATCATATTAATCGGTAATTAACAAGAGATATTCTAATATTGAATAGTTTCTTAAGTCGCTTCATGAGACCTGAAGCAAATTAGTTGGAAATGTACGATAACACAATAATTAACTGCATTACAAGCAAAATCTTTCTCTAATAATATAAATTACTCCAACTACTTCCTTATCCACTTCACAGTCTAGATAATTGAAACTTAAGCACTCCTCTCCTCAGCATATATTCTGTCATCTGCTTTATCCAATTCCCATAGCACATAATTTATAGTTTTAAGCTCCATCAGCTTCGGCTCTTTAACTCGGCTGCCCCCACAGGCCAAAGAGGCCAGCAAAATAATTATACAAATTGTGTGTTCAATTTTAGTTAAACTAGCACTCAAAACTTTAAGTGCTCCAAGCACTTTCATTGAAAGATAAAACGGCGAACGCCTCGACAACAAAAACAAGAAAAAGAAAAAAAAATGGACAAATCAACATCGACAACAACAACAATGAGACTCTAAAAATTGTATAATCAACAAAAAAAAAAAAAAATACGGCGGCAATTGGCAATCATTTCTGGTACAAATTAAAATTATATTACAACATTTTCTTAGGCCAGAGTCCGAGCACAATGCAACCAGAGCTACTTGGCCTGGGCATTGGACGCGTATATCAGTCAACTAACCCAAAACAAACAATTAAGAATATTGTGATCGCAAGTGATGAACGAGCAGATATCCTAGAATTGATTTTAATTAATTCATTTATAGGTGAAAGACTTTGAAAACAATATTTTAAAAATATTTTTTTTTAAATCTATTACAAATATTGAAGTAATTTTTTAAAAATACTCAATTATTTATAATAATAATACATATTAAAATATTTTAAATACAAAACAAATATAATAATTAAAATATAATAATACAAAAAATATTGCATGCATTAAAAAAAATATTTGCATCAATTTACTTAAAAGTTATAAAATATTTAAAAATATATTGAAAATATACAAAATAAAAAATAAAATAATTTTTTCTTTAATTAAAAATCTTTTGTTTTTTTTTTCCAGCTGATCTTAGCTTTAAAAACTCAGCTTTATCAACTTTCGCTCTGTTTAGCTTATATAATATCGAAATGCAATGAGTTTGATAATGCTAATTTTTGGTTAATTTCTTAAGCACAGGGTATGTATAAAATACAATAATTATATGAGTCCGATATCTAAAGCGGACTAAATCGCAAATGCGCTCAAGCATTGCAAACTCTTTTGCAGGCGGCGATTTGTGCTTTAAGCCACGTCTACAACAAAACTGACCTGCCCAAAAAAAAAAAAAACAACAAAAACAAAAACTAAGAAAATAGAAAAATAAAGAGACTAAATCAAACGAAATGCAAGCGGTCGAAAGTGAAAGTCTCTTGTTGTTGTTGTTGTTGATATACACTGTTTGTAATACGAGAAGAGTATATATGTTGAAGCTATTTAAATCTGTAAAATATATACATTTGAATATTAAATTTAATGTCTCTAATGCAATTGAATTCAGCTGCAGCTATGTCTAACGAGAGTTGTATGAAACATTTTTAAAAACATCTTTTCTATATAAAAAATAAATATTTTACAACATTTTATTAGTTTTTCAACTCAAATAAAAGGCTATGAAAATTAATAAAAATTCGCTGGCATATTAGACAAATTTTAGCTGCTCTTTATACTTTATACTCAGTTGTATAGAACTAGAGAGCTCTTGAATAGATTCACCTTGACTCCTGCGCTCAGAACAAGAACGTGCAAGAACTTGATTCACTCTGAGTCATATACTCTAAGTAGGGCATTGTGTAGTAGCTAATAATTGTTTCTTCTAATCTAGTCTTTTCCAGCTTTGCAGAGCTCTTCTATTCAGTGATAGAAGTTCAATAAAAAAATCCCTCTCAACTCTCGCTGTCTCTCTCACTCTCGCTCAGTCTCCCTCTCTCTCTCTCTTCAATGCTCATCTACTCTTACACCAAATACAGTGTATGGTGCAGTCATAGATCGGGATTGGCCTCTTCTGCTCAACTAGAGGGAACTGCCGCATTGGCAGCATCACGCGAATTTCAATTGGCAAATGAATAAGCCTCATCTAGCAAGTAAATTAAACAATTTTATTGCACACACAGAAAAATGGAGCGCTGCAATCAATTGCATTGCGTTGACCAAAGTAAGATGCAATAAACCAGTTGATAAGATCAACTTTGTTAGAGCTTCCTGCTACCGAAAAAAAAAACCCGTTAAATGTTTTGCAGTTAAGGCCAGCAAATGAGGCAGACGCCTGTGTGGTTACCTGGCTAACTGGCTAACTGGCTGGCTGAGTGCTGTTGCTTCTTCTTCTTCTTTTTCATCCACGCGCCAATTTTCAAGTTTAACCACATTCGTTTTTATTTTGTTTTTCTCTCTTTTTATTTATACTCGAATTTCGTTGTACTTTCCCATTCGCATTTGTTTTGTTTTTCGTCTATTTTGTTTTTATCGCCAATTTCTACGCATTTCTCACCTTTTCAGCGGTTTTTATTATGGCCTTTTGAACACTTTATGAACTAATTTACATTAGAAATCAACAAGATTTCCCCAAGCCATATAGCTTTATAATATCTATGTTAATATTGATTAGGGCCCCATTTATAGATTAGGTAATCGTTTAAGCTTTATTGTTTTCTTCATAATGAAAAAAAAAAAATAGTCAAATATAATAAATGATTATTTTTTAATTTGCGCTAAACACAAATTAATCTTAAACAGCGCCGAGACACTAATTGGTGTTCAAAGTTACGACAATGTTGCAAATGAAGATAACACTAATGATACCCTGTAACTGTTAATATGCAATGAATGGCCATGATAGCTTTATATAGGAAATTTATAGAGCGAATCTAAAAGTCTAGAAAACTGAACTGTTTTACTTTTTCTTTAAGGTATATTAAAGAATCTCCTAATAAAAATAAATAATTAATTACTTTTATATCAATCGACATTTGTATCTTATAGATGCATTTACGTGCATATTGCAATTAATTGAATTTTCTTTGAATTATTAAATTCCCCCTCGATTGTCATAAGCGTATTGCATGATGTATGTGCTCGCTACGAAATTCATGAGTCTTTGCATATTTATTCAACTTTGTCGCTTATGACAATTAAATTGCTCTTGTTTAATATTTAATGGCCGGCAATTAGTTTTTATTGTCGATTAAATTGGTTCTACAAGTGGTCAAAATTGGTAAAGTGTTTCAATCAGATTTTGTAGAAAACTAAAAGCGAACGGGAAAGCTCCTTAGAGTGCTCGACTAACTAGATACCCTAAACTATAGTAAGCTATACAGCAGAGCATTCATAATATATATTAATTATTTTTATATATATACTACTCTATAACTACCGTCTTTAGTCTAGGTTTTCATTTTTAACTCAACAACTAAAAACAAAATATTGATTAAACTGCGTGTCTTTTGAAAATTGTGCACTCAACTAAGCTGGCTGTTATTGATGAGGCTTTTGCCTGAGGTGCTGAAACGGCCACGCCCACACGCAGCAACGTGCCCATTAGTGACCTAGTTTCTACACCTTTTGCAATCAATGCAAATTTATGCAGCAGAAAAGAGTAATTAAAACGCACGCACATTTTCGCAACACAAATTTTATATTAATATTCTATTCTGATTTGGCAAATGCACTGGTCAATGCATCACTTTAACAATATATCAACATTGATTAGAGCCAAACTATTTAAGGCCAATTAACTCGGCAGATTTTGCAGCCTTGAACAATACGCAACGGCATTTTATTGTAGTGCGTTTATGGAATGTTTAAACAAAAAAAAAATAATAATAATGCAAGAATAAAAATATTTGCTTTAAATCGAAGTTGGAATACGCTTTTATTATTATTATTATTATCATTATTATTATTATTATTATTATTATTATTTTTTTTTTTTTTTTTTTTTTTTTTTTTTTTTTTATTATTATTATTATTATTATTATTTTAATTCAATTTTATTTATTAAATAATATTTAATTTTTAAATAAAAAAAAATCTATAAAGTATTAACCCAAAACTAAATGATAAAATATAAAATTGCACAGAAATATTTCAATAAAAAAGAAAATATATAACATTTTGGATTAATAAATGTATAAATATAATTTATTGTTTATTTTATTTAAAAATAAATATATTATTTATTATTATAAACACAAAAAAAATAAAAGAATAATTTGAGTCCATTAATATTTTCTATACCTCTCAACATTATATATTTTCCACAAAGTAAACTCTCATATTTCTCATATTTTCTAACAACATTATAACACTCTCAATTTAAGGGTATTCGTACAAGAAGTGCAATCAACAACAATAAAAAATAAATAAAAAAAAAACCATACGCGTTCGCGCTTCAAATGTTTATACGCTGTTTGTGTTGCGCGTTTATTTATTATTTTTTTTCGCCTTACTGTTTTATTTGTTTCTCTTTTTTTTTACCTTCTTGTTTGTTTTATGTTCATTTGAATGCATCGCTATGAAATTTAATTTGATGTGTGGCCCAAACACTGACAGGGTCGAGTAGCCCAAATGACGTTGTCAGTCAAATAATTTCAGCTATGCTCGTGTGTGTGCGCGCGATTGTCTTTGTTGTTGGTTTTTGCTGCTATTTGACCGGAGCCGTGTGTTGATGTAAATACTCAAGCGAGTGCACTAGATAGTCAAGTGTGGATCGGACTTTAAGTGGCTGTTGGTTATTGAAAGGCCATTAGCAAATAACCTTCTTATCTGATTTTCTGATCTGCAACCGAATTGGAATTTGAAAAAGTTGTTTAGCTCATCTTAAGATCGTTACACATTGTAATTCAATAATGTTTTTAAGCACTTATAAGATTATGTAATACTCTCATTAGGCATTAAGTGATCGAATTTAATTCTATTTTCAACTGCTTTAAGCGCTATTTCACATAGAATAGACTTCAAAATTAATGCTAGTAAATTAATAAAATTACAATTTCGATTATTTTAATAATCGAATAATATATACAGTATGTTGTCATAATATAGAAATTTGATATATATTAAAATATAATTCATAATAAAATTTTAATACTCGAGTAACTAGCTCTGAGTGCAGAAAATGAAATGAAAATTATTCTGCAAATTTATGTTGCATACTTTTAGGCATGATTTAATATACTTGTATACTCAAATATATAAAAATGTTGCCTACTTTTAAGCAGCGCTCATTAAATAAATTTTAATTATCATAAAATTTGCATTGTGTTATCTTAGGCTTCCTAAATAAATATAGCCATAGAAAATTTGCAATAAATATTTTGTTTACTCAACTGTGTTGCCAAAATTATTAAATTAATTTGTCAACAAATTATTCAATGCCGTTTAACATTGAGTCAAGGTGAATTAACATTAAAGTGCTTTGGAATTTGCTATAAATACTGGCAAGCAGCATACGGAAATCAAACTTAAATCAAGAACATGAAAGTCACATTAGTTTTGTGCTGTTCGCTCTTCACTATCCTGGCCAGCGCTACTTTGGTGAATGCACGCTGGTACTCTGGCAACAATAACTTAGGCAGCGGCAGCGGCAGCAGCAGCAGAAATACACCAAGGATCTGTGTCCTTCCCAATTGCAATTACAATGCCGTTAGCGATGTCTGCGCCCGCTTTGGACGATCGAATCTCTGCAAACGTTTCGCCAATAATTGCTTGCTACGCTACGACATTTGTGTTTATTCCGTTACCTACACACCTGTCTCCAATTCCTTATGCTCGGGCATTGCAGTGGGCAGCCGCGGTACGTGCGCCGGCAGCTCCACAGGCTCCACATCGAACATTCAGCCCATCTACATAAACAGACGTCGCGGTTAAGTCAAGTTTTGGTTAAATTTTATTATGGAATTAAAATATATATACAATTAGCAAAGTTGAAACTGAGAAAATTATTCATTTTGGGAAGTTATATATAAATATAAAAAAAAAAAATATGAAGAGTGTCCACATAATTAATTTTAGCAACAGCTTTAGCTGTCGATGCGATGAAGCTGTAAAAATAATAAATAGATTTTGCTATTTTATTTAAAAAAAAATTATACTCATACAGTTTATAAAGGATTAATTGTTCAAGAGCAGAGAATCAAGAATACAAAATTGATCGCTTGAAATAAACGAAATAGCTGAAATCATTTATATTTTATGGCAATTTCATTTTCTATTGTTCTCGTTTTGATTACCTTACTTCAGGTAAATATTTGTTGGCTTGATTAATTTATATAATAAACAATTGTAATATTATTATATGAATATAGGCTAAGCTATTAAGCTTGCTCTAATGATGCATCAAAAACATAAACAAATTAGGTAAATATTTGTGCAAGTGTGCGTGAGTGCTGGAAAACATAATACTACCAAATTTCCAAAAGCCTGTTGGCTAACCTTGTATATTTCTCAGAGTTGAGTAAACAAAAGACAGATGATTTGGCTGAAAGACAATATAAATGCAAAAAGTTATTTAAAAATATTATTATATCGATTTGTAGCACAATGAAAGCGGTTCTATTGTTCGTCGTGCTGCTCACTTTAGTATTCTTAAGCAGCTCCATCGAGGCGAGAGCTAACTCCAGTAGATTGCGAAGATGTCAGCGCAGAGTTCGAGCCAATTGCAAACCGAATGCCAAAATATGTGTGAGCATCGGACGCAGCAATCTATGTCAACTGAGGAGTTATAGCTGCAGACAAAGGTTGGCCAATTGCAGAGCAGCAGCAAACAATAACAATTCGCTGGCCCAAGGAAGTAAGTTATGCCCTCTCTCTCTCTCTATATATGTATAGCACTCTCACAATTGTTAACCCTTTTGCCCATTTTTGCCAGTTTATCAACGAGTGAACAGAAAACAGTGCACGAGCAACCAAATCAATCAAAGTTTGCCCTGCGCCACAACAATAACAACAACACGAATACTCTAATAATTTATGCATGAAATGTCTGTAGGGTGAAATTCTATACATGCTTCTCATTTGCATGTGTGCGAGAATTGTTAAAGTTGTTTGACTCGCATCTTGAATAATTTATGCCAGCAAATATAGCAAATATAACATTCTTGCTACTTTAGTAAAAGCTTACCTTTGTTTAACATGTACTATGTTATCCTGCAACTGACGCTATGTTAAGCTAACAGTATGTCGCTTTGCTGCCTGACATAACATAGAAAATGTTAATACTATTTAAATATCGACTATGGTAATGTTATTTAACAGATTGCATGAATGTTAATGAGATTTCGTTTGCAAAAACTTAATAAATAATAAAATATAAATGAGGGTATAATTTTATTATAAATTATAAATTACTAATATTGTAATCTTTTAACCATAACTCGCTAATAATGGTTAATCGTTTCTTAATGTCTGCAAAGAAATGTGTTTCACTCACACTTTGAGCTCAGCCGATTGCAATCGGTCTTCGTTGGCGATCGGCTAAAAACTTGTTTGTGTATGTATGCGAGGGTCGTCTTCGTTAAACACATCAACAGCGCTCGTGAGTGTAGTCGTGTGCTTGTGTATGTGAATGTGAGGAACAATTGCATAGACTCCAACTACTGCTCACTGCTCTGGATTGCGCGGCATCAATCGTGTCGATGTTCGTTGAAAGAGCGCCACACGAATGCACGAACACAAGGCGCTCAACTGAAATCAAAAACGAAAAGAACCGAAGACTGCTGCTGAGAGTGCGAGCGAGTGAGTGTGATTTTCTTCGACTGATCTCGCGAACACGCTTTGATAATAAAATGTACAAGTGTTGCTTGCGAACGATGCATATAAAATAAATAAATAAATAAACAGAAAAAAATCTGTAAAATTAAATTTGAAATGTTATTAAATGTTAAATGATATGGATTATGGATATATGTTGAATATTAGAATTAACTAAATTGTGAAATAAGCTTCAAATAAAGCGCATTAGCTCGTTTACTCTCACCATATTGCATTGTATATATATCTCTCTCTCTCTCTTTTATTCTCCATCTCTCACTCTCTTTCCCTAATCGCTATATATTGTGACAATTATGTATGAGGGAGATTTGGTTTTATTGCAGAAATTTTTAATTGCATCCGCAGGCGGTTTTTGTAATCCACAACACAAAAAAAAAAAAAAAAAAGAAATAAACGAAAAACAAAACACAAAAAAAAAAACAAAAAATATGCTTTTATAAATTGCGTGTATATGTGTGTGAGTGTGAGACTGTATGTGTGCTTTAGCCATAACTATAATTTTCTTTGCTCGTTTTGCTGTTGTTTTGCCTTGAAAATGTGCAATTTATGGTAAATTCGCTTTCATGTTATGCGATAGCAATTAAAAAGCAGAGCACACAAAAACTGCAGCATATATCATTGCGCGTTGTGTGCATTACTGAGTGTGTGTGTGTGTGTGTGTGGCATTGGAATACATTCACACACACATACATACACACACTGACATACGCGTTTGCCAGCGCCAAATGATAAAATGAATAATTGTTCAGCTTTTCGCTGGCACAACGGAAATGCAATCATCAAAATGGACGAACTGCTGTTTCCGGTTTGACAAACGCCCATCGAACGCTTAGTTGAACGCATTATGCAACACTTGTGCACTATTTGCTGCATTACAAAAAAATAAATAAATAAAATAAAAATTGTCTTTAATGCAATCGATTTTCAAAAGCCCTGAAAACACATGTTTCATAAAAACAGATATGTACAGAGCTTAAAACTCCTGCCAAAAATATATTTAAATTGTGAATATTATATTTATTTATTAAAGCTTAAAGCAAAATATAAATTTAAAAAAGTAAACAAAAATGATTTTTTTTAATTTATGAAAAGATATACATAAGTATGTATATTATAACCATTATTTACTTATATGTATATAATTTTTATTTGAATATTATTTAAAAATATTGTTTTATATTTTAATAATATATTTTTATGCTGAATACTTGAATTTGTTTATTTAAAATATATATTTTATTTGTATGCTAAATAAAAAATTCCCAACATATCAAAAACAAAAAAGAAATTATTTAGCAATTATTTATTATTAAAAATATTTCATGAAATTAAAAAAAATATTTAAACAAGAAAGAAATAAGAAATACATAATTGACAAATTGTTTTTGAATATCAAAGTTTAACAAATAGGTAAACAAATATTTATTAACTATAATTACATAATTATTAAAAATAATAATAATAATAATTATTATTATTTTTTTTTTTAGAATTAAAGTTATGTTCCGCACACGTCCATTTGATTGGGACCAATATTTCTGCAGCCTGGAAGAAAACTCACACCGGCACCCATGCGACCAAACTCTAAAGAAAGCAAATAGTTTTTGTTTTATATATATAGTATATATCTATAGTATATATGTAGTCCTTACCTGTTCTAGACAGACAATTATCAATTAAAAATTGGCATTCGTTTTTATAATGTTTGCAATAGTTCACGCCGTTATTAGTGTATTGCACACATTTGGGTCTAAATTTGTCACATAATCGCCGATTCGACCATTTGCAGTAGATATAGCCGTTGCGGCTGAGAAAGAGTCCAGCCTGAATTGTTCCAAACAGTTGGAGCAGCACACAGCAGTAGACAATTAGTCGAGTGAATGTCTGCATCATTGAGCTAATTGAATTGTGACTGATCCATAGACCAAATACTCTCGCACATTTTATACTCGAAGCGCTAAATCTGTGCCCGAGTGCTGAAGACTGTCAACATTTGTCCACTGAAAGCGATTCGAACTAAATTGTTTGCCAAATGATGAGACAGTAAAAGCGAAAATGTCAATAGATTGAGAGATTGTGCAAATAGAGCGGCAACTTAATAAGTTTAAATAGATAACTCTTTAAATAATTACTGATATGCGTATATATGTGAAAATATTTATATGAATTATAAATATATGTATGCGAGGGTGTATTGAAAAATTAGCAAATGGGGATTAATAATATGTAGATAGCTATATATATGAAATATATGTTGTATAGTATATTAGTAGTAAAAGTATAAGATAATTTAGTATTTTTTCGTAATACTAGTAGAAGTTATAATAAATTAGTAAATTAATAGTAGATAAAGTACCAAAAATAATATAGTAGTATATTTAAATATATATCTCAATTATCTAAAATATACTTTTATTGATTTTACAAAAACCAATATATTTTAACAAATTTCGTGAAAACGCCCAACTATTATATGCATAGGTATATTTAAGTGTTTCGCCTGTTGTTGAGTTCTCATAATTATTTGGCTTTTAGGCTTATTATAAATTCAAAAAATGTCGACTGCTAATGAAATAACTCTACTTTTATTTATATTTATATATACACGTATAACATGTGTGTATATAGTCAAATACCGTGTATAATAATAATTACTATGCCCCCGTCCCTGTAATTAGCGGGCTGTATACAAGCTCAAGTACAGCTTGCAAGGGTTTTTCGTGGCTATGTCACTCACTCACTCACTCACTAACTCACTCACTCACTCACTCACTCGCTAGCTCATAGCCAACAGTTTTTATTTTTTCATCATGCAAATTTACACACATCACACACACACACTCATACACACTCGCATTCTCCTGAGAGCTTTGCACATTTCATGTCAAAACCGTTGGCATGTCATGTCAGGCGCTCATTTCGTTGCATGTTCAACTGTAAATGTACACCGTCCCCGCCCAGCTGTCTACCTGCCTGCACTAGCTATGTGTGTGTTACCTAACTGCGTCTTAGTATACTCTGATATGCTTGCCATATACTTATATATAAATAAGCAGCTTACAACACAGCAGCAAACAGGGAATACCTTTGAAATAACTTGCAGAAGCTTAGGCATGAGCTTTCAGAAACTTGCAGTGCTAAGCTCTTGGTTAATAACAGTTATAATAAAGTTTATATTAAGCCAGGGATAGGTTTATTTAGAGCTTTTAAGAAACTTTAACTAATCAAGTAGCTAACTTTTTGCTTAAAGTAAACCTCTGCTGAAGATTAGTTTAAATAAAAATTTTACTATAACAATAAATAATATAACTAAATATTATTATTCAAGCAGCTTACACTGCTTAGTTGACTTTACAATACAACTAATTAATTTTACTTATTTAAATTATTTTTATTAAATTATTATTATTATTATTTTATTAAATTATTATAATTAAAAAAAAAAAAGTTTAATGATCTGAAATTATAGCTAACAGCATTTTACAACACTACCAAGTATGTTTTACAACAAATGAACTTGAAATCTTAAATTTCCAATTACCCAAACCATTTTCAGAACTCTTTTAAAAAGGGTATGCAATAAGTTGAATTGCTTGAATTTTCTTTTCCCTCTTTCATTTCATCTATCCAATTTCCCTTGCTGCTGTTATTTGTGCTGCATTTGTTGTTAAGGCTTTTTGGGGTTTAATGTTTTTATTTTATCGCACCTTCAGGGCTCGACATGAGGCCACAATCCGCCCCAGCGCAGCGAGAGACTCGATAAAAATGTGGCTTTTCTTATGCTTTTCAACATTTTCGCCTTCATTTTCGCCACACTTTTCCCTTGAGCCACGCGCACTTGCATGCAATGCAGAAAATGATTAACAATGCCCACAACGCCGACCGACAGGCTCAGCCAGCAAAGTATTTTCGTACAGCAATAATAAATAATAAATGAAAAGAAATAAAAAATAAAAAAAAAATAACAACTTGGCTTTAATTAGTCGCACGGTTGCACAATTGCATGTCATATAAATTACGAATGGCTTATCGTCATTTTACTTTTGTTTTTTTTTTTTTCACAACATTTTTTCTGTATTTTCTTTTTGTAATTTTTTAATTCTATATATATAGCTCTTTTGCAGTTCTCACAGTTCTTGTCAAGCAAGGTCAAGCAGTCAGGCGAGTAATACAAAAATGTCATAAGGATTAAAACAAAGTATTAAAAAAGTAAATGGCATTAAAACCAGAAACACTGTGAAATTCGAGTACCCTGTAGATTTATTTTATTTATTTTACTTTTTTGTTTTCTAAAATTGATGAAGATTAATTATGTATCTGCCCATGAAGCGCTCATATTTCATAACAGAAGGTTTTAAGAGTTTTTTATTTTTTAAAATAGTCAAGGATTCAAACTAATTTTTTAAAATATTATTTAGATCAAGTTCATGACTATTTTAAATAACATAATACTATTATTAATACATTTTCAAATAAATCTATCTAGACTCTCAGCAAAACTTTTACAGGATATTTTCCAACTCGTATATACAAAGTTTTATGCTTGTTTCGCTAACTAACTTGTTTGTATTGTCAACATGGCTAATTATTTTCCATTTTCATTATAGCCCTTTTGGTTTCACTGGACTCGACTTGTTCTACTCTCTCTCTCTCTCTCTTTTCTCTCTTGCTCTATCTCTTTTCCTCGTTTTCTCTTTTTTTTTCTCTGCACTAAATGCGCTTTCAAACATTCCGTTGACATTTTCTTGCTTTTTATTAATAGGCTTAAATGCACTTTCTCTGTTTTCTGTTGTGCTCTAACAACACAAAACAAAACAACAAATAAATAAATGAAATAAATACCATTTTAGCACTTATGTCATTTTTACATTTACATTACATTTGTAATTATTTCAAGAGAAAATTATCGCTTTAAATTTACTAAAATTTTGGCATTGAAAAATGAAATTTTTTAATTATATTAAATTGCTCTAAAATAAAATATTTTTAGTTAATCAAAATATATTTTATGCGTTTAGTTATCCTTGAACTACAAAATCTTAATTATAACTATATATATTTTTGTTACTTTACTCAAGAGCTATTATATTTAGTGTAACATTATTGAATATTTTTTATTTGATTTAATTTTTAAAGGGCATTCACATGTCAACCCACCAATTATTTTATAATTCGTTTCACTTTTAGCTCTTGCTTAGCTCATTTACAGCAAGAAACTCAGCTGTAAATTTACATGCATAGTGTACGTTTCTCTGTTTGCCTCTATTCCATTCTCCATCTCTACCTCTCTTCATTCTTTCTCTTTTTCTTTGAACTGTGCATTATGCATGAGACACTAATTGAATAATAGCCCTTCGTTCTATGCGTTCACATACTGACAAACGCAACTGTGGACTGTACTTGTAATAGCTCTCATATAATACAATGATCAATTTTTAGTATTTGGTCAATTTAAGGGAGTTTAAATTGAGATTTATTTGAAGCGACTAAAAATAAAAAAAAAATAAAATATTGATTGATATTTTTACATATATGTATGTTTATATATAAATCTTGACATATTTTATTATAATAGATTATTATATTATATTTTATTATTTTAATTTTTTTTATAATATAGTGAATATTTTAATATTTTTTTAGATTTTTTTTTTTCAATAGATCAAATAATTTCTTAGTTTCATATTAATAATTCTTTTTTATCCGTAAGCTTTTCCATGCGCCCATTAGAATCTAGCACCTACTTTATAACACCTCTAACCAAAAAGTTCTTCAAGCAAAGACCCAAAAAACATTTGCCAGTTAAATAAATAAATCAAGTTTTTGTCATTCGTAGCAATAAAATTCAAATTATTTTTAGCTTTACTTGGGACTAGAGCTCAGAGGCGAGGCACACGCAACCCAACCAGCCAACCTGAAAGGAAATATGTTATGTATATATATTGTGTATATATATATATAGATTCTAAGCAATATCATCATGCACTCTATATATTTGTTAATAACACGACAACTATTTTTCCAGCCTTTGCCCTTTTCTACTGTTGCTATCTCCACTCCTTCGTCTGCTTTCTATTTTGCCGACTCAACACGCCGCGCGTCAACGGCAATCAAAAAGTTTGTGGTTTGTAGCCGAGTTGACAAAACTAATGTCTGTCTGTCTGCCGGTCCCAATTTCCTGTCAATACTCATAAAGGCTGCTCCCCGTCCCTGCCACATAACAGCATAGATATGACTCCTGTTCTGAACAGGGTTTCGTGTCGGCAGAGCACAAAAAAAAAAAGAGAGAAAAAAAAACGATTTTTGGATAGCAAACAAAAGAAAATTGAGAACATGTCAATGTGGGTGAGAGTATGACTGACTTGAAGATGCGCTGGAAATGAAAATTTGAAATGAAATAATATACAAATTGCAAATTACTTTTAATAGACACCCTGTAAAGTCAAGCTATTTAAATTATTTCAATTTGTTATAAAATAATTAAAAATTAGGTGACTATTTTATCGGGCAGCTAAAAAAATAATAGAAAATTAGAAAATATATCTTAGTATATTAAATTAATTTAATATTACAAACTACCCGCACTACAACTATATACAGGGTATGCTTGGCTGTATAAAGCAAATGAATGGAATGGAATGGTATGGAATATGCGGCGCCTGTCAGTTATAAAATTTGTTGTTTGTTAATATATATATATATCTCGTAAATATATATAGATATATATATATCGTGTGTAGCTCACGATTTATCGATAAAACATGCGCCTAGGCAGCGTTAAGCGTCTCATTACGCCCACGACAAAAGTGTGTTTTGGAGGCCAGGAAATTGAAAACCAAAAACAAGAAAAAAAAAAAAAAATCAGAAAACACAAGAAAACGTAAACCTAAACGTAAACGTCAACATTTTGTTTACACTCGCAAATATGTTTCTGTGTTGTTTTGTTTGCGAAATCAAATTATTGCATGTGCCACCAATTCCAATTTGAGCGGGTGCTAAAAGCTAAAACTAGAAATGGAAAAATGGCGATAAATGGCAAAGCCCTACACACACACACACAGAGAGAGATACACACACACACATACACACAGACACACACCTACACACAGAGGGACACTCACAGCAGCTAGTCAATTGGCCCTAAGAACGTTTTTCTTCATAAAATGCCTGTCGAAAGTTGTTCGCCAAAACGGCAAAGCTGGAAAAATGGCTCGATGCGAACAAAATACTTGAAATGAAACTTTGATGAGCTATTAGTCATTTTGACATGTGCTTCACGACTCTAGTACACATACATATACATAAAGACAGGGAAGGAGAGAGAGAGAGAGAGAACTTAACCAACAAACAACATCTACCCACCATCAATAAACATTTGTCTAGACTCCAAGGCGTTTTTTCGATCATATATTGCGCATACGCAATGTATAACGAGTAAAGTAGTTGCCTTAGTTGAGCAGCTAGTAGTATGTTAGCTCTAAAGTGTTTGTACATAGATATGTTTACACACTATATCAAAGCGATTCTTATGTTGCATATAATGTTAGCTCTTAATGTTAACATGAGTAGTTCGTTACATGCCAAAGCATCAATAGAGTCAATCGAGATAGAGAACACTTTTGCTGAAAGTATGTTAATGTTTATGTTGTTGTTAAAAACAAGAGCAAAGTTTTTATTAAACCGTTACATAAGTAAAAGTAGTTAGTGTAGATGATTAACAGCTGTTATTATTATTATGGTGAGCTACTTCAGCTGCATAGCTTGCAAAGAACTTTTGAGCGTTTCTCGTTGCCTGCAAATAAAAGTCTTTCACTCACACATTGAAAAACAAAAATTCAGAGAGCAACTGATTGCATCGGTTCATTCGTTGATCGTTCAATTCGGCTATTCTCTCTCTCGTTTCTTCCCAACCATTCAAGTATGTAAATGTGAACATCGTATGCATCGACTCAACACATCAAACGCCAATCGTGTCGCTTCGTTCGGAAAGAGAGCATTGCATAAAGTGTTTAGCGCTAGGCGCTGAACCGAAGACAAAAACGAAAAGAACCGAAGTCTTCTGCTAGTGCGAGAGCGAGACAGTATGATTTTCTTCGGTGGATCTAACGAACAGAGCGTAAATAATAAAATGATCAACTGTTGTTTGCGAGCTATGTGCAGCTGTTAGCATTTACAGTGAATGTTAAACAGCTTCACTGTTAACAGCTACAGCTTCTGTCAACATACAGAATTATGAACATTTTAATAAAAACTTGTATACTATATATTTAAACTTATATATATTATCTTATGTTTATTTTTCATGACTCAAAAAAAACTTTAAATTCATTTCATTTGGCTTTTTTTTTTAGTATATAAGTAAATGTTATATTTATTTTTCCAATAAATGGGATTACATTGGAATTGAATTTCATTAAAATAACAAGCTTTCTTTTAATTAAGAAACTCAATAGCTAGCCAAGTTTGCAACGCATCAGCTAACTTTATGAAACTTTTAAGACTTCGGTCGCTGTGAGCTGGCAAATTGGCAAAGACAATTCAAAAGTATTTCTATGCATGTTCAGAATAGGCGGAAAAAAGGGTATATTGGTTTTGTGTGAGATTTCTCGTGAAATTTTATAAATATATAACACGCTTTGGAGGCTTGGCACAAATTGAAAGAGACTTTATCTTTACCACTTTTACACCAAGAAATTTTTCTTTTAAAGATTGACCAAAAATGATATATAGATATCTCTTAGAGACGTGGCAAATTGGAGGATGGTTATATATACTAAATATTTGTTATACTTTCACAGACAAAATCATCAAGCATTGGAGCCCATCGGCAGAGTCAAGCCCATAAAATATATTATTCGAAACTGTGAACGGGTATTATGCAGTCAGCTATGCCGTACATCAACCTTTTTATTTGTTTCTTTATTTTATTTTATTTTTATTTTTTTGGCAGCAAAAAGCATCAGCAGAAGGCACTTAAGTTCCGTCTGGTTAGCCAGTTGTAGTACTCCAGTTCAGAATGTGCAATGTCACTTAGCTTGATTGCGAATTATTGTCATTGGGCCGGAGACTAGAAGCTGGAAGCTGATGGCTGATGGCTGAAGGCAGAAGGCTGAAGGCTGAAAGCCGGCAAAAGATGTTTCACGGAACTCCATTGGGGCAAATGTACTTTGAGTTATATTTGAGGCATGCCAAATAAATAACGTCCACTGGTCAACGAAATGCAGCAGGAAATTTACTTTTATCTATTTTCTGCACACAATTTTTTTTTTTCTTTATCGAATTGGGTCAACATAAAATGCTTCGACTAAGTGCAGTAATAAGCCCACTCGACTGAAACTTCAGTCACGCTTTAGGATAGAAAGAAAGAAAGAAAGAGAGAGAGAGAGAGAGAGAGGGAGGGGAGGGGAGATAGTACTTAAACTATATAGATACCTTATGTTTGGAAAATAGCATAGTATTAGCATAAGTATAAACAGAAACATATACATAAACAGAATAATAACTGCTAGTTAACAGATCGTAAGCTGTTGCATAACATGTATAACAGTCAGATTAAAATGTGAAATGCTGTTCTTACTGCTCCTCCATCTGTTAACTTTGCTGTTAAATGTTATCTCTAACAGACTACACAAAGAAGTATGCTATAAAAGTTTGACAGGTCGTAAAATTAGCTACGATACTCTTAAAAAAAAAGAAGAAAAAGAACGTTACTCCAAGGCTTAAAGTACAAGTGTATTAAGTTTATGTAGGCCCACGAAACAAGCGACCCGCGCTCTAAATTACATTTATTTGACAGGGGTGTTTTAAGAGCCACTCGAGTGCTCGACATATGCGACACGTCAACATTCAATTTTGTAATGAAATTTTCATTATAATAAGCGCCAGGAAGTTGATGAACGCGATTGAGAATGTGAAACAGAGTGAGAATTTGAATGAGAATGAGAATGGAAGTTGGGAATGGGAATGAAAATGGGAATGGAAGTTGGGAATGGAAATGGGAACAGGAGATGTGCATGAGAGATGAGAGATGAGATATGATAAGCATTGGAGTCTGACTCTGTATTTTTAGTGTCATGCTGCCACGCTGCCACGCCCCTAGCAGAGCATGGTAAAGTATTCATGACACCAGCGCCCCTTTTCTCTCACTCTCTGTTTCTCTCTTCTCCTCGCGTGCGCTCTCTTTTTTCAGAGCTCAAATGGAACGCAGCTCCATCTGCAACTCCTACTCCATTCACTGCTACTCCTACTTCGCCTCCTGCTCCTTCTTTTGTTTCTACCGCTGCTGCTGCTGCTACTGCTTAGCTCGACTTTTGCCCAGCCCAACATGACCTACATTTTGGCCTGGGCCGCGTAGCTAAGCAACCCCAGTTTGAGGGCCTGGCAGCAACACCCCAACAAGGAACAAAAAAAAAAATGAAATAAACTACAAGACTAATAAATGACCTGTACATGTAAATAAATCGTGTGAATCACTTTTTTTTTACAAATTGATTTTAATATAAGACTTTAACTCCGTTTCGATTGTGGTAAAATATAAAAATATATAAAAAATATAAAAATTTTAAGGCCTTAGTTTTTTTTTAAGTTTCTTTAATATATTATATATTTTTACTAGAAAATGGTTCTTATTTATCATTTATTATCTATGCAAAAGTTATATACCCGATACTTGAGGATCATGACAATGTTTACAGGGTATCCACAAAAATGAAATATAAAGAAAACCAGACCAAAGCACGCGGCACGCATAGGCAAGTATGCCAGCAACCCCCACTTTGCCCCAACTCCAAGCCCCCTCACACACTTTCCCCATCTTCCACTCTCTCATGACCTCTCTCTCTTTCTCTCCGTGTCGTCTCCTCTCGGCCGACTTACAGTCAGTCCACACATATAAAAATTGTTTTCGGTTGCTTATTGGCAACAAATTTGCGTGCCGCGCATGCACAAGCAGTCCGGGTGAAAAGAAAAGCCAACTGAAGGTTTTCCACACGCTTTCCACCAACTTCATTTACATGGGATATATTTTCGTACAGGATTTGTACAGGGCTTTTTTGCAATTTCTTTATAAACAGCCTGGCAAAGGCCCAAGAGTTACGAGTTTCTAATAGACTTTGTGGTTTAGGCATTTGCAACGTGTTGACAACTGAATTTCTCTTTACTTCTTATATATTTAAGCTCATCAATCACTTGAATATACGTCTTTATACATATATACACATATATATATATATATTAGCTGACCTCGTCCTTAGGCTTCGCACGTGCCAGCATTTTGGTCATTTTGCTGTTGATTTTGGCTTACCAAATAGATCCGTCTACTTATGTACAAACATTATATCAGGCAATCATCAGCATTTGATATATTTGCCAAGGGCAAACAAATGTGGGCAAAAAAAAATGAGGATTTTAAGGCTCAAACATTTAATGTAATGTTAATGTTAACAGTAAGAGCATATGTGGCAATACATTGTTGAAGAGATCACATTAATAACAGAAGATCTATCTTCGGAACTCTCTGTGATGAGTCTAAAAGGTAAATTAACAGATATGCTAATGTAAAAGTAATAATGTTAAAAGTAACAGCATATGTTAGGCAGTTACAACTACTCTTTACAGAGTTCTCCAAGAAATATTTTAAAGTGATATTAATAGCATCTGTATTTGCATGAACTAAAACAATATTTTAACATAACTATGTACAAAGTAACATAACAAAAATGTTGGCATTGTTAACATTGACACTCAAATTTAATGTTTATAACAAAAGTCTAAGATTAATGTTATCATTGTTAACATTGACAGTTAAATTTAATGTTTATAACAAAACTTTTGGTATATATATATATTATTATATTTTTGCACGCTTCTATTTATATCGATTACTATATTTCATCAGGATTTTCTATTTATATGTATATTTAAGGCAACATATATAACCCAAATGTAGTCTATAAATGATTCATACATTAATCGAAGCCTGCGAAGCCCCACAACTAGCAACTGCTCACTATTATCCCAACTAGTTTTTACAGGCCTATAAAAGTCAGCCAGGGAAAAGGTCATGCCAAATGCGTTTATTGATAAAACTAAAAAATAAAGGCGAATTCAATTTTTATTGCATACTTTTCGGCGCGTGCCTAAGAGCCCCGAAAAAATCGTAACGAATATACAGCACAAAAGGAATTTTATTACTGTTTCCTTTTTTTATGCTCCTCTTCAATTGCGTCGCAACGCACCTACCCGTTGCCCCCGCCACGCCCTGCCCACTCCCGCCCACACTCCAAAACACGTGTTAAACGGACAAAAATAAATTAACGAGCTGCTCAATAAGCGAGCAGATGGCGCATATGACAACGCGCCTTCTCGTTCACACATCAAAGTTGTTGCCATTTTTCGTTTCGTTTCATTTTGTGCCGTTTGTCAATCAAAGAACATTTTTCATTTATTTTGCGCGGGCGAAAAACTCAATTTAATTGTAAAAAAAAAAAAGAAAAAGTTTTGCACGTTTTCATAAATTAAATCTGGGCCAAGTCTTTTCTTTCTTTCTTTATTTATTTCTGTTGCTCTGCAAGCTTATTAAATTATCCACAAAAAAGAAGTAGAGCGAGGGAACGAGAAGACGTCAAAGCGAAAACTTTTTTAATAGCAGCAAAAGTTAAGCGCGGCGAAAACAGCAAAAGGCGACAGAGTGCAGCATCAGGAGAGAACGAGAAGGAGAGAGCGAGAGGCAAAGAGATTGTAGCTTTCTGAAAGCAGAGCGAGCAATCGGATAGTGTTGAAAGAGTTATGTGAGCGTGACTAGCATAGCAGTAGGTAGATCTAAGAGGAAAATGGGTAATGTTAGCTAACAGCGTGGAAGAGTTGTGCTTATGTTAGGGTAACAGAACATTGTGTAGATCAAAGAGGCAAGCATTAAATGTTAATTAACAGTGTTGAAAGCTTAAGCTTGTGCTTATATTAGAGTAAAACCGGTGCAATAAAATTTAGCACTAACATTGCTAAGCGCTTACTCAGTTTTAGCTAATAATATTCTCTAATACTATTCATGCTATTCCCGCATGTTAACTAACATAATGTAACTATTACAGTTTTACTATAGGCACAAGGAGCAAAAAACTTTTATAATACAATAAAATCTAAGATTCACACACAAAGTCACACAACTACATACACACTCACACACATTGACTCAACACACAAATTGCCTTGCAAGCAGTTTATTAGATAACAGAAACTCTTCTACTCTGCAAAGTTCTTCGCCCATAATCAAGCCCAAGTGGGTGGCGGGGGCGTAGCTTCACAGTTGAAAAAATTCAAATTACAAGCCAAAAGGTTGAGACAAAAAAAAAAAAAAAGAAGAAAAAACAACAAAATGGCTGAGCAGCTGCCAAAGGCCAAAAGACCAAAAGTTCGAGTCCTGAAAGAAAACCCAAGTGGAACCTATGAGAGAATTGCAAAACGAACGCTTTCAAATGAAAACTTTTATGTGGGCGAGGGGTAGGAGCAAGAGGCAGAAAAGCCAAGCAAGTGGAAATAGAAATGTTGAAAATTGTCGTTAAGTTTTATACTCAAGCTGAATTATCAAGTATGTGGGATCTGTACTGTATAAAATTATATATAACTGTATAACAATGAGACAATTTACAAAGCAAGAAGAACAAAGCGAGAAGAATAAAAAAAGGCAGCTGAAGACGTACAAAATATTTTATAAAAAAATGTAAAAAAAGATAACTTAAAAATTATTTTTAAAAAAAACATAACCTTAATAGATAATCTTCAATTAAAAAAGGAAAATTACGAACCAGTGTTGTCTAATGCATAAATTTACGACAGCAAAACTCACACAGAGAAAAGAAATTATTCATGAGGAAAGAGAAAGCATATTAAAAATTAACTGTTTATGTCCTTTGGAAGACGCAAAGCTAACCTTTTTTATGCGTTGGCAACCCTGGCCGCAAGCACTCATTGCCCCCTAAAGTAATTCGCCAAGGCGAATGCAAAATAAAAAAGAAAAAATATAAAACACAAAAATACAGAAAAAGGAAAAAACCACAGATTTATAACTGCAATGCGGCCAGGCGAAGCGTAACAGAACAAAAATTTTTAGCTAGTCGTGAAAATAAAGTAAAGACAATAAAAATATATAACATTAAGCAGGAATGCTGCCAAGGCGACGCTGACGCCGACGCCGACGCCGACGTCGATGCCAGCGACATAATGAGCAGCCCAAACGGTAAAAATCAGCCACAGCTGAGCCTGGCAAATGTGGGCCAAGCGACAGCAGCAACAGCCGAGAGCAAGAAATTGAGAGAGCGTGAGTGAGCGTGTGAGAGCCAGTGCGAGAGCGAGTCGTTGCTATTGGTTAGGTTTGCTTTGCGCTGCACATTCTTTGCAGTACCGTTAACGTTGTTCTGCGGTGCCGCTTTACATGGCCATTTGCCACAGACACATACACAGACGGACGTTAGGCGAGGCCAGTCACAAATACAGCTGCATACATCTGGGCGCGAGCTCTCTCTCAAAAATTTTTCTTCTCACACACTCACGCTCTATGTCTGTCAGTCTCTCTCTCTATCTCTCGCTCTGCGTGCTGCTCCTACTGCTGCTTATGCGTCATTTTTTCATGCTTGTCCTATTGCTATCGCTTTTTCTTACCATCTTTATCACGCATTCGCTTTCGCTGCCAGCAACAACAAGAACAGCAACAAAAACAACATTATTGTACTTGTTGTTCGTCAGCATTGCAGCATTTTACACAGCATGACGCGAAAAAAAACTGTTATTTCGACTTTTGCTTGGCTTACGACGTTTCGGTACTGCTGTTGTTCCTGCTGTTGTTGTTCTTGCTCTTTGGCTGCCATATTATTGGACTTTTTGCTTCAACCTCTTCACCTATTGCTTCTTCTTACTTGTTGCGCTGACGCTGACGCAGCTGACACTGCGGTTGCCTGTCCTCGTTAGTTCCCACTCTCATGCCTACACACACTCTCTCCCTCTCCCTCTCTCTGTCTTTCTCTCTTCCTATGCGAGTTGACTTTTAGCAGCTATTGCTGCGCTATGTTTGAACACTGTAAATATCTATATGTGTGTGTGCGTGTATGAGTGTTGGTGTGCAAGCGTGCATGTGTGCGCATGTGACTGTGTCTGTGTGCTTTTTGGAGGTCTTTCATGTTACCTGCAAATTGTGCGTCACAAACCAGGGGAAATAGGCGTACGTTTAAATGGAAAAAGAAGAAAAAAGAGAACGAGGGATAGTGAGATATAGTGGAATGGATTACAGCTATTTGGGTAACATATCATTTGGAAAATAACTATAAGCTGACAAATAGAAATGATAACTTTACCAAGATGGACACATAAAAGCCTTTTCTATAAATAGGGTATTTGAAAAGAGAATATGTTGATTATATATATAATATATTATATATTATATATTATATATTATATATTATATATTATATATTATATATTATATATTATATATTATATATTATATATTATATATTATATATTATATATTATATATTATATATTATATAATATATATTATAAGTATAAGTTTCTTTTTAAAGAATACTTCTTTTTCTGTACCTTCACTCGGCTTTTGCAATAAAGCCAAAAGCAAACCAACTATGGCAATCTATTCTTTAAGTTATCTTTACATTTTCTCAACTTTCCCACACACACAAAACAGCAAAACTTTTCGCACCTGAGGCCTATAATTCCGTACACCTCTTTTCTAGTAATTTTGTTTGTTGTCAGCGCTTTGTACGAAAGTTTACGCTTTGCCTTTTGTCAGGACACGCCCTTCTCCTCCTCTTGCTCCTGTTTCTGCTGCTGGTGCCTCAATTCCATTTTCCATTTCCATTTCCATTTCTTGAAAGGCCTGTTCGCCTGGCAAACAAACATTCAGGCAAACGGAAATGCCCCTCCGCAACGCTTTGCAGTTGTAGTTGATGCGTTGTTGCTGCCTGTCGCAGCTATCATTCATGCCACGCCAGTTGACATAATGCGACACACGCCAACAGGCCCCCAAACCATCCTACGCATCCTCAACAACCCAGACAACCAGCCCCCTCAGGCAGCCTCTATCTCCCTCTCTCTCTGTCTCTATCTCTCTCTCTCCCCCTCTGCGTGATCCCTCCGCAACAACTTTTTTGCAGGCAGCTAGAGCCAAGGTCCCAAATAAAACTGAAGCCAACTGCCAAACACACACGCACACTACTCGCTGCTACTCATCCCATGCCACGCCTCTTTGCACAATTTTGCATAGCGCAGTCAAGCACCCACGCCCAAAGGCGGCATACGCAATGCTATATTTAGCTCTTAAACTGCGATTTTATACCCTATGCGAGAAGAGTCCGACATGAGGTATACTACTCAAATAGTGTGTGTTTGTAGTGGGACAAAGTGGAATTAGCGTATGGAAATGAATTGATCATATCTGTGAGGGATCGAGAATTGTTTAAGGACACCTCTTTCTTTTTTGGAGGATCTTTTCTTTCACTCTCTCTCTCTACCCTTCTATCTATCTCTATCTGCCTCCTTAATCTCTTTGCATCCCATTCTGACCTTCCTTCTTTTAATTACATTTCTCTCACTCTCTCACCGTTTCCCTCTAATCATTTCCTCTCTTATCTTCACTCACTCTCTAATTTCTTTTCACTCTTCCCATCTTTCTCCTCTCTCATTGTATCTCTCTCTCTCTCTCTCTCTCTCTCTCTCTCTTTGTTTCTTTATCTCTTCCTGTATAACTACTTTCTTCTACATTCTCTAGAAATGTTCCATAATAACATACTTCAAAAATCTTGATTTTCATAAATACTCCATTAAAACAATAAACAAATATTATTTTCCAAAATTTTTATATATTTTTAAAAATATATTTAAATTGATAAAATTTGTTTAAAGGAAATTCATTTCCTTAAATTCCAGGAGAGAAAACTCTAGAAAACAGTAAATAAATTGTTATATTAACAGTTACCTAGCAACATCCATTCATCAAGTTAGCCTGGTAACAAAATTTGTTTATCTAACAGCCAAAGCGAAGAAATTTAATTTAGTACTCAAAAAGAAACACAAAAATACACAGTATAAAATCTATACACTGCATATTTACAGATATACATAATTCTATAGAGATAGATGAACACGTAGAAAGACAAATATACATATATATCTATCTATATGTATTTTATAGGATTTAAAATAGAAAGATGCAGAACGTTGACCCGGCTGCGGCCGAAGGTGAGTTTGGAGACCGCTAGCTTAACTAATTTATATTGAATTTGAAATTCGTTTCAATTCCACGCAGATTTCGCACGAATTCGTGATGTGCAAGTGGAGAATGTTCTACGGATTTTGCAGAATTCGCTTGGACGATTGAAAATATCCCTTATCTTGCCACGAATGGTCGCCGATCTCGATATTGTGGAGCGACAATTGGAGGGCACACTATATCAGCCGGCGATTGAGCATTTGAGGAATGTCAAGAAACTGGATGTGATCCAAACGCAGATGTTTAATAATGAAGTACTTCGGATAATCGATTATTTTTATCGAAATTGGTCGATGTGTGAACTATTTCCACGTTATATTAACAATCTATCCACCTATGATAAGACATTATTGTTTGCTTTCGAAACGGTTCTGTCCGTCGCTCGCCGACATCTCGAGCGCACATCGAAGGCCGAAATAAATATGGAACGACAGCTGTTTGTCATGTACCAGGAGCGTGAGGAGACCAAGGCACGCAACGAGAATTTCAAGAAGAAGCTCAAGGCGAAGTATGCAGCTCTGCGCTGGAAACAGGGTGTCCAATTCGTTATATTGGAGAAACATGAGAGCGATCTGGCCAACAGAAAGTGGAAGAACAATGTGCGCATCCAAAACGAAATGTGAGTCCAACGATGACTAATTGCCATCATCAGATTTCTCACTCACTTTCACACTCTCACTCTCTCTCTCTCTCTCTTCCTCTCTTCTCGCGCTGTGCAGTGAAAAACGCGGTCGCATTTTACGTGAGAATCACAAACAGAGCCTTATAAGGCAAAAGGAATTGGAAGAGGAGCTGGAACAAGCAAAAGCCAAATTCGATTTGTTAATCAAAAATAATGCGACTAAGGAAAAGGAAATACGCGGTGAAAAGTAAGTGAAAGCGAGAAACTTTATAGTGAAAAATCACATATAGAAATTTTTGATAAATTAAAAATCAATAAAATATAGAAATAGAAGGAAACTTAAAATAATTCATTAATATAATATTTCGAAACATTAAAGAGTCATTTTTACTAATTTTTATATTTGAATATTAACATTATTTTATTAGTTCACATAATTTTCTTACTTCACTCTTTTTCCCCCGCACAGAAGCAAATTGCTGATCCAGCTTGAGAATATCCTACGTAAATACGATACAAGTGTGTCTGACAAATTGCGCGAAAATCTTGAGCTGGAAGATATGTTTAAAGTGGCCAAGAAAGAATTAGATGAGTTCATGGTGCTGTATCGCAAAGAAGAGGCAGTCTATAAGAATATTGTTGTCAAATACGAAAAAGAGGAGCAACGCAAGCAGCAACAGCGCATTATGCTCTACATGATGAATCGGGCGGCTCGTAAGATCCAAAGATATTGGCAGAAATGGCGGAAGGAGCAAGCGAAGAAGGCCCGAAAGGCCAGGAAGAGCAAGAAGAAGTAAATTGATTAGATGGGCCACATTTGTGTATGTATTAAGATTAGGTTTGAAGCATCTCTACAAGGTATAGATAGTTTTTCACTTTTCTAACATCATAATAAACGAGTCTCAATGATATTTTGAGAAAAAGTATCAGCAGAAAAACCGAAAATATATATTCAACTGTTTCATTTTCATTTCGCACACTTTTCATTCAGGCGTATAAAAAGCGTTGTATTAAACGCTTAGCTTTCCATAAAAATGTCTTTAATGGCCTTTTTTGTCAGCTTCTAGTGGTACGTACTTATTGAAGACCCCGAAAACGTACCGAGAAAATCACCTTTTAGTAGCTCTATTAAACGACCATCATATACCCAGCGTAATTGCAAACGTTTATTTCGCTGACAATTAGCGAGCTCACACAGAGAATTTTCTGGCTGTTTTATGGCTAGATGTGCCCTCGTAATTAGCTTTTATTTTACTTATGTACCAACAAAAAAGAGACAAAGTGGAAGAAGGAGATGGAAGTAAAATGTTAATGTTTAATGCCCCGGGGTGCAATTTAATGGCTTAAGAAGTTGGATACTTGGAATAAGAAATTTATAACGTCGCAAAGTTATAATATATAGTAAGCTAAGATAATAGATTAATCGACATTAAATCATCAGCTTTGATGGCTTCCACAATCTCCAGAAGTCTATAAAGTTGAAGTTGAAGTAAATTTAAGTTTTGTATACAAAACATTAAATTTAGATTAAATTAGGAGTCTGTAGCCTTATAAGAGTCAAGTTCAATTGAAGAACGAAACTTTCCTATAAATAAATAAAAAATATTAATATATGATTATGCAAATAAATAAATAGTAAATAAAAACCCATTCAAATCGATGCAACTGCATTATAAGCCAAGTTTACACACCAAAGCTCTTTGAGCTTGTGAAATTATAACGGATTTATGTTTATGCTTAACCTCCATAAAAAGAACAACTGTAAATGAAGGGGCAAACAAATGAATTTTCAGCAAGTTTGAACGCATTGCGACGAAAGCTTTGACAAGTCGCCGAAAGGAGGCAGAGAGAATGGTTTTTGGCTTTGGGCTTGGGCTCTGGCTGCGGCTTGTGGGGCTTCGTTGGCTTGCAAAATGTTTACCCAACACACACACTCAAACACATACACATACAAATGTATGCGCTGACTGACGGACGTAGAGCTAAAGACGTCCCTAACCGAATTTCATGGCGAAAAATGGCGCATTGCTGTCGTCGCCGTCGCCGTCGCCATCGCCAATGACGACGTCGGCGTCGCAGTTGCTGCATTGTTACTTCATTTCTGTGCCCGCTTGCTGTCTCCCTATATCTCTCTCTCTTTCTCTCTCTCTCTCTCTCTCTCTCTCTCTCTCTCTTGCTCTTCTCTCTCTGCCACCTCCTTGTCTAATTTACAGAGGTTAACATACTTAACTTGTTGGCATGCGTTGAATTGGACGACAACTGCGCCAAAAGAAAGAAAAAACACATTGCGACAATTTGCTGCGGCAAAAAAAAAGCAAGTAGAGTGTAAAAAACGTGGGGTAGAAATTTACCAAAAGAAGAGCCCAAAAATCGAACCAATGCAAAAAACTAATACAAGCATGTGAATGCATGTGTGTGAATGGCATAACATAACATAAGAGCTAACATAGAGACATACAACACACATGACTATGTATGCACAAGCATATCTTTGCATAAATCCTAGATCAAAACGAAGCTAAGCTCACATACAAATGCATACATACACATGCATGTATGTTAGTGTGCGTAGAGAACAGATCAGAAGAGTATAACTGATATTTTCCCGATTGAGCAGGATGGCAGCAGAGACAATCCTGTTACAAAAAATTCCTGCTCCTATTGTACCCTATAAACGCCCAACACAATTATAAACAATTCCAATTGGTATGTACTTAATTTTTTTCGCCCAAAGGCGCCGGCGCGACTGTTGGCAAAAAGCGTCCTCAAAATTTCTTTTCATATTGCCCCTTTTTTTATTTTATTTTTATTGCGTTTACGCAAAGCAGCAAAAGCGACGAAAACCAGAAAACGCAATGGAGAACGAAACTAAACCGTTTCGCTCTACAAACCGTTTCGCTCAACTGCTTGCTTTGCAGCAGTGTGAGCGTAAATTAACAGCAGTTGCGTTAGTTAACAGCGCCATTGAGCACAACAGTGGGGCTAGCAGCTCACTTGAGCAGTGTAGTGAGCGAATGCAGCTCATTTGAGCAGCTAACAGCCATCATTTAACATTATCTTTGCAGCCGAACAACAGCTGAACACCACGAATTTATTGTAGTACGCTAACGGTTTTTAAACGGTACAGTTACAATTGAGTTGTCAACCGTTACGGACGCAAGTTCTGATTTAGATCGTGAGTTACCCACAATAGAAAAATTATCACAAGCAAAAAATATTACAAATTATAAAATACAAAAGCCAACAAAGTGGCAAAGTTGCAAAGGGGACTTCTAGTCAGGCAAAAATATCTTCCAAAGCAACAAGCCCACACAAAATTACCGAAAATCCAAATGTATTAAACAAATATAAATATTTGTATAAACCGAAATCGAGCAATTTGCATACATATGTATTAACGAGTGTGCGCGCGTGTGTTTCGCCAATTATATCGCACAATAGAAAAACCAAAAGCAAAAAATATAAAATAAATACGCAAGAAAAAAAAATTGTACAAAATTTCGGCAGAGCAACAAATAGCAACAAGAAATTTGCCACGGCGAAAGAATAAAAAAAGAAGAAAATAAGCAGCGTCGCAGCCAGCGCCGACGTCGACGTTAACATTTTTGTCGCCTCTTTTTTTTTTTTTTTGCCTCGCATCATTCTTTGATTTCCTTCATTTCATTTGTGTTCGCCGCCGGCAACGACGCTGCTTTAGTTCTTCGGGTGTGCGTGTGTGTGTGTGATTTTTTTTGCTACTGTTGTTGCTCCGTTTTATGTGCACTATTCTCAACATCTTCTTCTTCTCGATCTTTTACAGTGTGTTATTAAAGTAAATTTGCTTAAAACGCAAATCAATTTACAAGTTACAAACGTTGAACGCGCGTCGTCCACGTAAATTCCACTCACACATACCAACAACAGCAAAAAAGTCGCCGCCGGCAGCAGCAGCAGCGGATTAACCTTTAGCTACATTTCTTTCCAAACACAACAACAAAAACCCAACAACAAAAATGGTAAGTTCATAAATTTTCCTCATACTACCTTGTATTTCGCTCCAAATCTCCACCTTTCTCTCTCTATCCCTTTGTCGTTCACTCTTTCGCATTGTTTACACAAATATTTCCATTGAAATTTCAACAATTTGGCGAAATGGCAAAGACACAAAGGTTAAAATTGAACACATGTTCTCGCTTACATACATATATAGTATATGTGTGTATATGTATTTGTGCGTGTCAGCGCGAATTACTTGCATGTCCAATTGGATTACATTTGATCCTTAGCCCCAGCAGCAGCTGCCGTGCCGAATTGCACCCCCTTTGGCTAAAGTATCTGAAACTGGTTTTTTGCCTACCCGAAAAAGTACAATTTTGTATTTTTAGTTTTTTTTTTTTTTATTCTGAGGGTTAGTTTTTTAATGACTCACCTTTGCGTCGCGTCAGCAGAGAAAATAATTTTCATTATCATTTTAGATATCATTTTTTATTTAACTTGAGCTGCCTCGAAATATCTAAATAAAATAGGCAACCATTATCTGTTTCTCAATTTTACATAAACAGCTGTTGAATTTGTATATTTCCTAGTTATTTAAACAAATATGTTTACAGCAAATAAATATTTGCATATTAAAAAGAAAATATATATAAAAATGTTTTAAAAATTTTAAACAAAAATATTTTTATTCTTATTGCTATTATAAAAAGTTTAAAAATGAACGAAACAAATTATTAAAAAAGAAATGTGTATATATTTGTTTGTGTTTACATTTTTATTGAGAGAAATATATAAACAAAATATATTGATTTTGTTGCATTATAAGTTAATAATAATCAAGCAGAAAATAATGTCAAATATTTATTGTTGCCTAATTCACAATCGTTTCTTATTTGTTTATGAAATATTCTTATACCTGATTAATATTTATAGCACTTTAGAGAGAAATGATCGATAAATCATTTGATTTTGTTTTATTAGTTTGTGCGGTTTCAAAAGATACTGTGAAATATAGCCAAATAATGCGAAATTTATATATTCACCTACAAATATAATTTGGCAACTGCAAGCGAAATATTCAAGGCTAATCGTTAACACGCAACTAAAGGTCCACCCTAGCAATTATTCCACTATTATCGAAAGGGTGCAACTGAAAAAACAAGTTTCGCTCACTCAGCACCGCCCCACCCCATATTAATCAAACTTAAAGGTAGGCAGAAAAAAAAGTAAAGCAACAATAAAACAAAAACTCGTTATCAGCAGCACGTTGCGGCGCGCCCCTTGCGCTATTCAAAGGCGTCGCAGCGGCTCTGCTTCCAGCTGTATCACAAACAAACACACACACACATGAATACACAAATACTTATATATAAGTGTGTGCATTGCTTTGTGCAGTAGCACACAAAAAGAAAAGTGTGTTGCCAATCGGCACTTTATCAGCATTTATTTGCACTATTCCCATATAAATACAAGGCAAATTATTCTATGAGAGCGAAAAAGTGAGAGAGTATTGATCAGTAGCGGTCACAAAAACAACAACAAGAGTTGCTGTAGCAACGCTTCCAGCAGCAGCGCCACCGGCATTTTTTCTTTACTTGTTTCTTATTGTATTTCGTTTCGCTTTATTTACCGCGAAAATTGAGGTTAGACACGCTTGACGTGTAGAAGAAAAAATATAAGCAAAAATAGGAAAAGGCAACGGCGAAAATTCTTGGGCTTTTGGAATTCTTACTGGTCGTTGCTTTGTCGCGTTTCGTTGGCTTGCTCAGCTTAACCGTTTCGTGTGCGCGCAGCAACAGCGCTAGTTCGCTCTTCCACACTCTCTCGCTCAGTAATAACCGTTTCACACAGTTTTGCGCCTGGTTACGTTTCGCTTCGTGTCGGTTCGTTTCGTTTCGCTCTGCACATTTGTTATCATTCGTATTTCGCACTGCGTCGCTTTTGGCTCTCGGGCTGCGCACTTTTATCTGCGTGCGCTTTCTTTTGCGTTTTCGCAGTGGCTCATGCTCTTGCTCTCGCTCTCGCTCTCTAGCACTCTCAGACTCTCGCTGTCGGTTGGTGGGTTGCGGCGCCTACGTTTTGTTGTTTTCTTCCATAACCGTTTCATTTGCCGCATTGCGGTTATTTTGCTGTTTCGCTTTCTGCTTTGGCTTCTGTTGCTGCTGCTGCTGTATGGCCATGTTGCTGTTGTTGCTGTTGGTGCTTGTTCTACTTTGCCATTCGCACAAGAATTTCATTGTAACGGGCAAACGTGTGCAGCGTGCAGCATAATGAAAAGAAAAAAAATTTATATTTTCCTTTCTTCTACACTTTTTTTTTCGCCGCAGACGCCAAACGTGGCGACGTCGCCATATTAACCGCACATAATCCCATTTTTTTTTACTGCTGCCTTTTTTATTTTATTTTATTTGGTTTTAGCGCTTGCTGCGTTTGCTTTCTGATAAGAAAATACACACGCAGTTCAGCACCCATCACCACCCCGCCTTCGGCTAATTTAATTAGCGTTACCTTCTTTTTGTTTTACAATGCAAACAGATTTTAATTAAAACAAATCGTTCTACGTGCTCAATATTTTATTTTGCATTAAATGTGATTCATTGGGGAGTGTTGATCTCTGCAGTTTGTTGTTGTTGTTTCATTTCCTCAGCGCCATATCTTGAAACATGGATAAAGCTATGAAGCTAATGTCGGTTGTCGTTGTTTTAGTTGTTGCTTTCTGTTCTTTTCTTTTATGTTTGTGACTCATTTGGCTGAGTTCATCGAAAACGTTAACAAAAAAAAACATTGACAACACATTAGCAAAGCAATTCTTTTCGTTGAAAACACTCACATATGCATAGGCACATACATATGGCTGTATGCAGGTACACAACTTAATACTAATGTTAACCGGTTCGTACCGGCCAACGGACTATAGCCGGCAACTCTTTTTTCGACTTGCCAGTTCGCTTTAAAAGAAGTAGAGACACAAAAATTGTTGCTATAGCTCATTAATAAAATCCGCTATTTGCCGGTTTTTGTTTGTTTGGCCCAGCCGAATGCAAGGGGGCGATATAAACAGTTAGGTGAAAAATGTGAGAGCGAGATAGCTAGCAAAAGAGAGAGAGAACTAATAAATGTATTGTTTATGCTTCATTTGTATCACATGTGCAATGCCTGCAAAGCTCAATACACAGGCAGAAACACACCTACACACACAAACACACACACACACGTGCACCCACACGAATATACACACATGCATAGCCAGGTGCCGATATGTGGGCGTCAGCTGGACGCGCAATTGAAGGCCTGACAATTAGGCAGCGCCCGCGATCTGGTTACCCTCTACGCGTGGGTGGCGTTGCCATATTGTTTATAAGGCAACATACTGAGCTTGATCTGACTTCGGCGCTTTGACTCACATTTTTATGACATAATCAACAACAATAACAACACTTACTACTGAGCAAACAACGCTAAAATCTATATGTGAAAATAAAGTAGAAAAAAAAAGAGTTATCTGGTACAGCGATAAGCTCAAATTCAATTGACGCCCAACCCTACACCTATATAAGCGTAGGTACAATGGTATGATGGCAATTAATAAATCAAATAATATTTTTATAATAAAATATAGATTTAAAAAAAAAATAAAAAATTAAATTAAATAAAAATAAATAAAATAAATACACATTTCATCAAAATTGAATATTTTTGAATTAAATAATACAAGTAATGAAAATATATTTATAAAAAAGAAAAAAACGAAATATCTAGTATATTTCAAATTTATAATTCATGTTATAAAAATATTTTCCAAGAAATTTTCGTCATCTTTCTATATAATCTAAACTAATTGAATTGCAGTAAAATGTTTATTAAAGTTGTTTATCAACCATTTAAAAGAATTTTAGTTTCTGATTGCTCAAGATTATATATATGTTTACAATTATATAAACATGGCGCTCTTAAATTGTAATCGACAATGATTAGATAAAGTCTTAATCGTTTGCTTTTGGCTAAGCTCCGCGGAAGTTGTCCATGTATAGCACAGATAAATATATGTATATATATGAACATTCATATATAGTCGGCAAACATTTTGGCATATTGCTTATATAACACTCGAACTACTCGTACGCCTTGAATTAGAAGTGTGTCTAAACATTAGGTGGATTTTCTTTCCATATAGATTTTTACCCCGAGAATTGATTAGATAGCAAATATTTAGGTTTATTGATATTGGGTGAACCTCTCCAAGTTATGAGAACTTTGCACTTGAGATTCTAGAGGGGAACTGTAAAACAATGTTGCGATATAGTCGTGCCGTTTTTGATATAAGAAATCTTATCTGAAATCTAAGAATGTTGTAATATATATTAAATTGCTCTGCAATGAGGATTTCCATATTATTTTCATCTAGAATTGCATTTTGATTGAGTCACAATGACAAATTCGCAGTGAACTCATAGTTAGGTTAAAATTCTATATATTTTTAGATACAAATATTGCTAATTTACAGGGTTTCGTCATCGAACATTTCTGGTTTACAGTAGATACTCGATATGAATAAGTGTATTTTTAATTATAAATATATTATAAAATTTGTATAGTTAATATATATAATTTTGATTTCTTTATAATTTGTATATAATTTTAAAAATCTAGAGTTGCTATTTCCGTTTTTGGCATTAATTAAAAGCGCATTTGGTATAGTTCGTATTTTCATAATATTTGAATTTGTTCAGTTTATATTTAGATTAGCTCATCGATTACCCTATATATGATCTCACAATATTATGAAATGCGAGTGATTTAATAGACCTAGAAAAGTATTATGGTTTTGCGTTTTATCTAAGAAAGGGTAGTTACGGCCATTACGAGTATTACGAGCATAGTTTCCGAAATCAATCAATGCCAAATATATAATTATGAAGGAAAAATATGATGAGAATAAAATAAAAATAAATATACAAATTATTTTGAAACAATTTGCTGCTGACGTAGGCAATAAAAATAATCATAAACGTTATTGATATGCGAGTCGTAGTTCTATTATATGTATATATGTAAATATATTGGGGCGCCGACCTTATCGCCTCGCTATATGTTATATATAATATTATTTGAATTGATGTCTGTCAAAACAAATTAGATTCGGAAACGCTTCGTTTGTCAACGAGCTTTGCTTTAAAAAAATCCGGGAAATGCTAGAAACAAGGGCTTTACTTAATATATAATATGTCCAAAAGAACCTTGACTACGCGCACAAAGCCACAGTTACGCATTTATATATATTTTAATGCAAAACTTTAGACCCCTAAAAAAAATAAAAGTAAATTGACGTCAGCGGAACCCAACACCTTTTTTTTTCCTAGATACCATTGCTGAGATATGAGAACAACTGTATCTCTGTACATATATATGTATATATATATATTCGTATATCTGGCGCCTTTTTGTTGAGTGCAAACAATATGAGAAATTATTCAAAGCCCACTTTTTCTTTGACGTATCTTCTTGACTGAATGTTTCGACATATTTGCCTCTAACATTTTTATTGTTCTCTTTTCTTTTTATGGTTTCGTTGGGGCGGGGAAACGCGCGCATTGTATTATAATTGCAAATAGCTTTTCTTATAGATACAATTGTCATGACTGTCGAGCTGTATATGAGCCTTTACATACATATTTAGAAATGTATAAAAATCTAAGATTGACTGATTGATGACTGACGCACAAGACCTAAATTAAAGCTGCCCTTGGAAGTGCCTGAAAATGTAGGATATTACAAATTTTCATGCGACTCTAAAATTAGTTTAAAGATTTTAGATTGTAAAACTTTTAGTAAAAATAATTTCTGAAAACTTAATAATTTTGGAAGGTATTTTGTTTTACAAATAGTAAAAAACACAAATCTTGCAACATTTTGGGCTGCAAATGAAAAATTTAAAGGGGTTTTATGAAAAATTACTTGGAAATATTGTGGAAAATTTATTTTTAAGCTTCTAATAATTCTTATGAATTTTTGGGAAAGTTGACTTTCGTTACAAATACGATAAACTTATGGAATATGTTTAAAGCAAATGTCTTTACTCACACATGGCTAGCTTAGCTATATATATATATATATACGATATATATAGTGAATCTTGTTGTCTATCCTATATGTTGGCATTGAAATAACATCAAGTAGTCGTCGACTGTGTCATCATTCATAAACAGTTCATAAACTTGACAGCAATTAATTATCAAATATACATTGAAGCAAGTCTGTCCAATCGAAAGCTAAATTATGGTATTTAGAAAAAGAAAAATAAAACGAAAAAGAGACAAGTGAAACTGAGAAAATATTTTGGTTTTTCTCTTTTTGCAGGCCGATCAGCTGACAGAGGAACAAATCGCTGAGTTCAAAGAGGCGTTCTCGCTATTCGACAAAGACGGCGATGGCACCATCACAACAAAGGAATTGGGCACAGTTATGCGATCCTTGGGACAGAACCCCACAGAGGCTGAGCTCCAGGATATGATAAACGAGGTCGATGCCGATGGTAAGTTAAAATTTGTTTATAAGAAAAAGCAAAAGGTTTATAGGTTATTGCAAGTTCTTTTTCAGAATAACTATAGGCAATATTAATAGATCTATACAGTTTAGGCATTATAGGATGGTGAAATTTTTTATTTAAATTGAAAACTATATCTAGATTTTATGATAAGAACAGAATATATATATATATATATTTTTTTTTTTTTGTTTTATTTCGCAATCGTTGAATTGGAAATTCAATTTTCGATTGCCCAAATTCTCGAACTAGTTCCACTTGAGATTTTTGGTTCAGTTATTGTATTCTTAGTGTGCTAATTGCTTTAAACCTTTTTTTTTTTTTGGCTCTCTAAAGCTAATTATATACTCTACTATTGATCTATTCTTAAACGAGATCAACAGACAACAAAAATTGTGAATAGATTTTAGACAGAAGCAAGACGGACAACGAAATTCTTTGTGTTTTTCTTAGCTTTTCGTTCTTTTTGCGATCGGCTAAAAATATGCAACAAAAACACGTCATAGCCATTAAAAATAGATTACAAAATATTTGGCCTGTTGTTTGGCCTGGCTAATGTTCATATTCTTGTTGTTGTTGTTGTTATTGTAATTGCTGTCAAAAATGCACACACAGGATTCTTGACAAAAGGTGGTTGAGAGGCCCCCAAAAACTGGGAATATAAAGAATCTACAGAAAATTTGGGAAAAACTACAAGAAAAATATAATGAAAATAAATATTTCAATTTTGTTTCTTTTTAAAAGAAATTGAGCGATAGACGCCGCCAAATGTGTCGCCCGTTGAGGTTTTTCACCTTTTGCATGAAAACTTGCTCAACCAACAACTGCACATTTTCAACAAGTGTGAGTGGAAGAGAGACAGAGAGCGTGTGCGAGTGAGAGTGAGAATGAGAGGGGTGGAGCGCCTGCTCGTGTGGCTTTTTATATGTATTTTTAGCAATTGTGAAATGTGTCGAGAATAATTTGTTTTTGCTCTTGCGGGCTATATAAATTTTCACAAATTATAAATCACTTTTTTATGCATGCACACACATGCATATACATATATGTGTGTGTTGGTATGCGTATGCGTGTGCATGTGTGCGCATTCTCCTTTTGCATAATGTGCTCAAAGCTCGACAATTAGCTTAAAAATAAAACAGGCCCCACCCAAGCAACAGCAGCAAACACATACAAACACACACACAAACACACACACACACCCATCCACAAGTAGCGCGATAAGTGCAAAGCGTAACAAGTAAAAAGTGCAAGGAGATAAAAATGCAAGAAACCGAAATCAAGTCACCCACATCCGCTGGCAGATGAAACAGCAACAACAATAACAGCAGCGAAAACTCTCTGTACAGCTCTCACTCTCTCTCTCTCTCCCTTTGTCACTCACTCTCACTACTGCTGCTGCTGTCGTTCCAAAGTGCAAGGCGACAGAAATTCCAGAACAGAAGTGAAGTTACATACTTTGACAGCAGCAGCAGCAACAACAATAGTAACTAAAGCAGTCAGCACTCTGCTCTACCCAGAACGCTCTCTGTGCAGTGCCCTTGCTCTTTACCGCTACTCTGTCAGCGTTGCGCTGCTGTCGTCGTGCGAAAGTGCAAGCCGAACTGAAGTTACCCACATTTGACGGCAGCAGAGCTGCCGTTAGCTATTACTCTCTCGCTCTCTTCGATAGTTTGCAGCGACTGTGCTGCTGGCTTCGTTACTTACAAATATAATTGCTTTTGTTGTTCTTCTGCTTCTTGCACGTGCAGAATGCGCATGTGATGAAAAATCCAGGGCAAAGTCTGCACAAAAGCCTCTGAGCAGCGCATGCGCTAAACAGATGACAGAAAAGAGGACAACAGGCATAAGGAGCAAGTTGAAAGGGAGGGGGTAACTGCTGAGTCTGGTGTGGGCGAGCGAGTGAATGACAGATTGACTGACTGACTGACTGATGCTTATCGTTCACAGCTAAAAATAGATTGTTGCTTGGCTCAGGGCAAATGTGAGAGAGTGGCTTTTACAACTATAAAAGTATCGGTGTGTGTCGGAGTGAGAAAGAGCATGTGGAGCTTCTGTTTCGTAGTTTAAAACGAAGTTGCGAGCATTGGAGTAGTATGTATATGTATGTACGTGTGTGTGCGTATGCATGGCATGACTCTCAATGATTGATGTACATACATATGTTTTTGTATGTATTCAAGCGTGAAGGGTAATAAATAAATATGAGTTATATTCGAGAATTTTTTAATGTATTTAGTAAACATTTGGTCTACTCTATATAGTTATAAAACATAAATGTTTATAGTTTCTGGAATTCCAGAACATGATTGTTTTTGTTTTTAAATCTAGCACAACTGAAGGAAATATTTCAGTTTTTTTTTATGACTCTTTTATTTATTTGGGGCTATGTTGATTTTTTATTTCATTTAAATTTTCTATTGTGCAAAATAATTAACACTTCATCCTTAAAAAATAGCTAAAAATAATATAATATATATATATATATATATATATATATATTAAATTATAAATTTAGTCATTCATATTTACTTTGCTCTAATTTTGTTAAGAGCAATTCTAATATTTTAATGTATTTTTCTTTTAATTGTTTTAAGAAATAAAATTTGATTTGCTTCAGTGCATTTGGGAAAAAGATAAAAATTTAAATATATATTTAGGCTGGTCACACTGTCTGACAGAGTCATTAAAAAAATAACTTAATTATAATAATTTGTTCAAATATTGCTTTGTATATATCTATATATATATTTATTTATATATATAGGCTGTTTAGTTTAGTCATTTATATTTGTTTAGCACTCATTCACTTTTGCATTATTCACATGGTTGTTTTTCCTATATAGTTACTGCGGCTTTCGTGGCGTTTATCTTGGCTATTTTACGATCTAGCATTTCGTGCATCAAATTATATAAAATATATATAAATTTGTATATGCACACACACGCACACCTGAGTACGTGTTCGTGTAAGTAATTTTTGTAGTCTGTGAACAACAGACGGAAACATTAAACATTCATTACTTAAAATTTTGTTGGCGACGTCCAAAAAAGAATTGCAGCTTGCATACAAACGACGCCATTAGAGAGAGATAGGGAGATATAGAGATATATAGAGATAGAGACTCCCCTCTGTGTTCTGCTAAAAGTTGTTGTCTTTGGACGTTTTTGCAATTGTCCAGCTCTATGCAAATGGCATATAAAACGAAAATCAAGCAGAGAATATATATATATATATAGATATAAGGAATCCCAATGTGTTATTTATAAAGAGTTCGGTTACCCCTCAGTGTGTCTGCCCAACTAAATTTAGCGTTGAAAAAAAATCTTATTAAAATTTTAAATTGTCTGCAAGAAAAAATTTTGCGCAGCGTTGCGAAACGACAAGGCGCGGGCGGGTATAGAGTCGGCGACTTATACAAATATATATATATATATATATATATATATGTATAATACATATATACATATATAATATGTGTGTATATATGTATGCATATTATTATAGAGGAAGTGTGACTCGTCTCTCTAGCCAGAGGTAATGGAAACCAAAAACCAAGCAGGCAGCCAGACATTGGCAACACAAATTGGCAAGAGGCTCGTCATCATCATCATCATCATCATCATGAAACATCATCAACAAAATCATATGAGCCTTGTCAAAAATTGTTTCTGTCTAAGGCGCGTCTAAAAGTCGATCAGCCATATAGACATGTATCTATATATATATATATAGAAATATATATATATAAGCTATATCTGGTCTATACACAAAAATGGCAACAAATTTGTATTTAGCTCTCGCATCTTGTATTTTGATTTTGTTGGGGAAATCCTTAGCCAAAATCAGCGACATAGTTCGCGTCAAAAACGAAATGTTTTAAAATAGAAATTTCCATATAATATTTGTTTTTATACTCGTCTTATTAAGTGAGTAGAGTATATTGGGTTTTGGTTTGATAATTTGTATATTAGATATGACTATGTGTAGCCTCATCTTATAAAGATGTTAATATATTTCTGTATACACCAAATAGGAATTTTGGCATATATGTCCATATAATTTATAAAATTTCTTATATCGTGCCTTGTTTTTGACTAATGAGCGAGTATTTCGCAGTCGTTCATTGCCAATTGCAACAGTTTTTACTGTATGATTTTCATCTAATTTTCTTTTGGCGCCTCTTTATTTGCCGATATATGTGCTTTAGCTGATATTCGTGCGCCTTGCTTATTATTTCTAAATGTTCCATTCAATAATCATAATAATACTTGTGTGTTCTTTAATTGAAAGCACATTTTTGCGTGTTTTTTTTTTGCGATTTTAATTGCTAGATTTTTTTTTGTTTTAAGATTTCATTATTTATTTTGGTGTTCGCGCTCGCGCTTTAATGTAGTTGTTTTTCGGCTGTGCTCGGGGGTTCTCGGAAGGTAACACTTGTGAATTGATTTGTATTTGTATATGTATTTGAACTTGAAATAATTGACTGCCTGCCTACCTGCCTGCCTGCCTATGCGTGTGTGGCTATTAAATACGATAGCTAAACATTAATTTTACATTTGGTATGAGTTGTGGAATGTTTGCTAAACGATGTGGGTAGCATTGATTGTAATGAGTGATTGGCGTTGGCGAAAAATCAAGTGGGGTTACAGGTAGAGTAAACGAGTACGTTTGTTAACACTCAACGATTGAATAACAGCGTTTAGCAACACTGATTTGCGATGCAATGTTAAGTTACATATGTAGCAAGGCTAAGCAGCCAGTAAAATGTTTAGGAATGCGAAACAAGATTTGTAAATTGAATTTATTATAGAGCAACTAAATATATAATATAAATATATATATATTAACAAAATAGAGTTCCTATATTTAAGTTAAGAAAAGTATTGAAATAATTTGTGTGAGCTGCAAATAATTTCAGAATTAATGTTTATATACCTTAGATCTATAAGTACAACTTAGATCCACACTGCAGGCTTACATAACTCTTAGTGAAAAGAAACTAGACCTTCAACATGATTTATCTGCTAGTTATATTCTATACTAAAAACTCTTGCATATGTGGCAAAACAAATAATAAAGAAAAGTGATTTTGAGAAAGTTTCCTACTCAAGTTCCCTCAAAGTTCCTCAACTTGGCTTAGCCCCTCGAGACAGTTGTCTAATCGTAACATTTTGTGTAAATATTAATGTGAATGCTCCATTAAAAGAGCAGACATTAGTTAGATATATACTAGATACAATGCATACATATAGAAAAGGAAACCTTTTCTGACCGGGGCCACGCCCCGTTTGCCGAGTCAATAACAATTAAGGTCTCAAGAGTTCGACACAAAAGTTTTGCTGGTTAAGCACAAGGAAAAGTTTTCACATTTTTCGGCCAATGGAGAGACATAAAAACGCAAAGAGAGGGGCAAAAACACTGGAGTGGGAACTACACAAACTTTAAATAGAGAATGTGAAGTGAAACTTTTTCAATTAGTCTAACTGGCATTTTGTATAGGCTGTGGTAGAGGTCACTTCATTTGTGTGGGGGCACCCCCGTTTCCCGGCTTATCTTATCCAACAACGGGCCGAGACTAAAGTTATCAATGTCACAAATGTTGCGCATACGCCACGTGTGCCACTGCAGAGGGAGGGGCAAAAAACAAATAAATGGCAAATCCTTTCAGCCAGCAGAAGACACATAGGTCAAATATGAAAATCTACTTGATTGCGACTGTGAAGGGATAGGGATTTCTGTATGTATGCGAATCAAAAGGGATTTCACTGAGTTTATATAGTCGACAAGTACACAAAATGTGAGTGTTACTGAACTTCATAATAGAGAAATTTATGTTTGCCCTGTAAATTGCTACAAAGTGAGTGAGAAAGGTGAGAGAGCAAAGGTTCGTGATGATGAGAACTTTTTTATGTAGGTGAGAGGATGTGAGTGGGTGATGATTGGCATAAAAGTAGAAACGAGTTTTAGGTGTGGAATATTATTGCATTACAACTGCGGAAATGAAACATTGGCAGGTATTAAGAGCGATGTACTGGAAAAGTTTAAGATGAGCTTACTTAAGAGCAGTCTGGCAACACTGGCAGTGAAACGATGAAAACGAAATATAAGCAGAATAGGTATGGTATGGAATAGGTATTGGAACAGCATTGGTAGAGAGTAGTTTATATAGAGCTTAACTAAAAGTAAAGTCTGGCAACGCTGGTAAACAGTTTGGAATGATGAAAATGAAATATAAGAAATGCTCAAGAGCGTAGTAGAGGAATATTTAAAAAAAAAGTTTATCAAAAAATCAATAGGAATTGAAATGAAAATGAAACTCGGCAAATGTTCAGAACAAGTTGAGAGATAATCTCAAGAGAAACTGAAAAGAATTTTAATTGAAAAAGAACCAAAAACTAAAACATCAAATGTAAAGATTAACTCATTGAAAGTCTGACGAAAAAATGAAAATGAAAATGAAATCTTAACATATTTCAGCAGAAATCAAGGCATTTTTAAGAAGGCACGAATAGTTTTCCTATATAGATATGCATATAATATAATAGAAGATAAACAAAATTGCAAAGAACACGAACTGCATAGCCCATAATTCTAATGCCAAAGTAGAATTTCAAAATGATATATGTATATATTTAACTAATTTGATGTTTGATTTTCGATTTCGACAGGCAATGGTACAATTGACTTCCCAGAATTCCTTACCATGATGGCACGCAAAATGAAGGACACCGATAGCGAAGAGGAGATTCGGGAAGCGTTCAGAGTGTTTGATAAGGATGGCAACGGCTTCATTTCAGCGGCCGAATTGCGTCACGTGATGACAAATTTGGGCGAGAAATTAACAGACGAGGAGGTCGATGAGATGATCCGTGAGGCTGATATCGACGGTGATGGTCAGGTCAATTACGAAGGTAAGCGAAAATGCCAGAGCAGAGAGATAAAAACACCTACATTTGATATTTGATGCTAAGCGGCTTACGTACGTGGCGTGTATTTGTAGTCGCGTGTCGTGTTGTTGTTGTTGTTGTAATTGTCATGTCATGTCAGGCCACTAATTGGATATTCGCACAACATTTGCTGTTGTTAGACAATTGACTTATAGCTGGGGTTATGCGTTTTGCGCTGCCAAAACAATCGCATAGCTGCCGATTGAATCACACAACAAACACACACACACACACATACAGTCACACACATATACACACACACACGCACACTCATAGTCATACTATATATATTTGAGTCACACTTTGGCACTTGTTTTGTCATTCGTTACTTTTTACTCATGGGATTTGCTATAAACTGATTCATTAGTGCGTGCTATAAAGCCTTTATAGAAACTGCATATGCAGCAGCCAAAGCCAAAGCGTGTGGTCTCTATTAAGAGAATACCCTGTAACATTTGATTAGAATTTGTTTCTCTTCGCAAGAATCAATTTTCTGCAGAATTTCTTAAGCATAATTAATCAACTTAATGATTCTGTTGAAATTATTGTAGAATTGATTAAGCTTTCCTTGTGCTATATAATCGAATTTCTAGTTAAGTAAATTATTTATTTCTACTTATATAAAGGCTATAGGAAGTTTGTTAAAGCAAATGGTCTAAAAATGTAAAATAAAAATACAAGTATTTTATTTTTCTTATGAATGATATAAAATTCAAGAAATTAAATATAAATAAAAAATTCTGATTACAAGTAAAGAAAGATATAAAAATTATAAAGTGAAAACTTTAAAAATTCTGTACTATTTTCATGTACATTTCTTTCTAAGAAGTTTCTCTAAACATATTTTTAAAATGATGTAAAAATTATTTAAAATATGATCTTTAATAACAATGATCTTATACAAAATATCTTTAAAATTATATAAAAACTTTTCTAACTATATCAAAGATCTAGCATGATTCTATATAAGCTCCTTTTAAATATATAATTTATAATTTCCTTCAAATAAAAATTCTTGAGTCTAGAGCATCAATTAGTCAAAGATAGCCATATACATTGTATACCAGTTTTTGCTTTGTTTTTGTGTATTCTTCGAAATTAAATTTAATTGCTTGAAAATTGAATTTTCAATTGAGCAAAAGCCCGAAGAAGAAAAAACAAATACAAGCGCAACAACAATAATAATGAGAAGGCATATATAATATATGGTGGAAACAAGGTGTTAAGATATTGCTCATGCTGCGTCTCGCTCAGCTTTTCGGTCCTCCTCCTCGGCACCTGCGCTGTCTTGATTTCTGCCTCGGCTGCTTTGATTGTACTTAGAAAACAAAAATAATGCGATCTATCTATCTCTCTCTGTCTCTCTGATGTCGGGCAAATACACAGATACAAATACAGATAATAGATAGATATACGCATATATGTATATAGTTATCGAGAGTTGTTTTCTGCCTCAAGTTCAAATAAAAATCGTTTGGCGCAAAAATCTTTGGCGGATCAAATAGATTAATCACAAACAATTTATGAACCGAACATAAAAATAACCAAGTGAAACAATATAAAAATAGGTCCTACTATACACCTATTTTCTAGCCTGAAAAAGGAAAAAGAAAAACAGAACTTGATGAAAAGTCAAGGAGGCTAACAACAAACTACAAATTATCAGATGATTATAACAGCTGATTATACTAAATAGAACGGACGATTGATTGGGAAAGTAAATCAGTTTCTAGTGTTGCAAAACGCGAAAAATCATTCGATTTACCAACAATGCAACTCACATTCCATAATCTATGATATTGTCGGATTTATTGATTGTAAATTGTAGTTATTACTTAACCTGAAATCTTATCTTAAATAGGGTCATAATTGTCATGAAATTATTGATTTATGTGTGTTTAAATTGTTAGCTAGTAATTGGTGTTTTTAGTGCTGTTTGTTGCAAGATAATTGACATTGTTTTTTTTTTCGCATTTGAAGGCTTGTTAGGGGTTTAAGATCTATACAAGTTGGAAAATCTATTCAATTATACACTTGTTAGATAATTTATTTATTTTTTTTTTATCTGTAATCAAGTTTGGAGATTGAATTTTTTTTGTTTGTTTTTTCTTTTACTCTTTCGAGTTTCTCCTCTTCCTACCTCCGTTGTTTGCAATCCTTCTTTATCTCTTATTTCGTATTTTATGCTTCACCTCTCTTTCCTCAACTCAACCTGTAACTGCCGCTCCTCCCTTCTCTCTCTCTCTCTCTCTCTCTCTCTCTCTCTCTCTCTTCTCATCCATGATCGCATTTTGCACATTTGTCAGCTGTTTTTTCTTCGATTCTGATAATTTCTTGTTGGGATTTCCGCTGCCTACGCAAAGTGAAATGTTTAATGTTTAAACGAGACAGCAACAATTAAATTCAAATATAAATATTGTGCAATAATCTGAACAACAAAAGAAATTCGAATAGAACAAGAAGTAGGAAGCAGAGCGAGTGAGAGTGGGAGAGAGAGAGAGAGAGAAAGCAATAGAGCACACAGCAGGCAATTTTGGCGAGCTGTTTGAACATTGACCGACAAGAAGCCGAACAAATATATATATATATATATATATAATATATATATATGTACATACATATATCTGTGTTATATATACTATAGGGCAAAATGAGCATAACATAAATAAATGCGAGTTGTTGCCATTTGCTTATTGCCAATTAACGAGAGTCTTTATTGTTGTCTTGTTGGTAACGACGCTGGGTGTACGGCAACTGAAAATTATATGGCGCAAACAATGGGGCCGGACCCCGACTTCTCACTATAATGGCTATATGCACACACAGAGATGAGACTTACTTTGGCCCATGGCCAAATATAAAAATGTTGTCAGAAAATAGGCGAAAAGCAAAATAAAGGAGCAAAAAAAAAAAAAAAAAAAAATATTAAAAAAATAGAAACGAAATGAAAATCAAATAAAATGTTAAGCAAAATACAAAAGAAAAACAAATTCAGCAATAGCACAGAGAAGCGCGGCAAAATAAAATATGGCAAAGAACAAAATTTAGTTAGCTCTGGCGAATGTAAACAAAACGACGAAAGATAAACAGCAGAGCCACAAAAGCCAAGAGGCCCAGCGATCACAGGGAAATCAAAAGTTTTCCGCGTTTTATAACACTATAAAATAGAGTTTTAATTTTAGTTTAATTGCCATGAAAACAATGGCCCAAGCCCAAAAAAAAAAAATTCAAGAAGAAACCCATTAAGAAAATTCACTTGGCAAAAAAAAAAAAGGGTGCGAAATGTCAAGGCCCAGCACGAAAAGTCAATTTCTGATTCGATTTGGGTTGGGTTCAAGCAAAAGAAGAACATTTGCATATTGTGAAAGATAATAAAAAGAAAAGGTCTTAAAGGTTGTTCCGGGGCGTGTCCTCTGAACTTTTTGCGAATGTTGCGTTTGTGCCACAAATAACATTTTATTTTTAAAACTGTTTCATATTTTATGAGCAAAAGGCGCGGAATCTTGAGCATTTTAATGGGTTATATAAAAGTAGTATAGAATAGAATTTATGATTCAGCCTTATAGATTGTGAGCTAATGGCGAGAAAATAGAATGAACTGTTTCTTATCACAATCTATAAAATGAATTGCTATTGTCCAAAAGATGTGTGAATACAAGTGGAAACAATTTGGAAATGAAACAGATATTCTGAGAAGAAGAAAAGGCAGAAATTACGGAGAGATAATGAGGCCGACAGAGAAGCCTTCGAAAGTTAAACGTTTCTGAATGGAAACATAGAGCAAGAGAAAAGTTGTAGAGAAATAAGACTAATCCAAGCAAGCTTAAATTTATTATAAGAGTAAAATAACATTTGGAATAAAAACGGCATGAGAAAGCTGGGAGAGACTTCGGAACGCAAGGAATGAAACCATATATGTATTGATGTATAAGCCCTCGTAAAACACTTGAAAGAACAGGCAGCATGAAACAGTAAATTAGATTAGAATCGTGAGAGGAACATTTGAAATAGAAACAATAGGAAAATAGGAAAATCCAGCGACATTATAAAATATAAGACTAATAAATTAATATTTATATTAATACATAACATAGAAACAAAGTAAGCATACTATTTTTTTTATAAAAGTAACCTAAATATATCAGAGCAATACTTGGGAATAATATGAAACAGAATCGCTACACCTGCCATCAGATAAACCCAATTATCTGTTCATCTGTATCTCTCGTGAGTAGATGAATTACAGCATCATCTATTGAACAATCAGATGCCATGTGACGTGTGGTTCGTTGCGATGTTGTGACTTATGTATTTGTTGTGGTCGAGAGGCCAAACGTTTTTCACATGCTACAAATATGTCAAAAATGCGCGCGACCACAAGCGCTAGAAGAAGAGAGTGAGAGAGAATGAGATAGAGTGAGCGATGGGAGAGGGAGAGCTAGAGAATGAGTTCTCACAACATAACAATAGCCACAACGCCGCAAATGCAGTTGGATGCACAGATAAAAAGGAGAGTATGGTGGTATGGGAGGAGGAGGAGGAGGTTGGTTAGAGGGGCAGCGCTGTGTGTGTGTGTGTGTCTGTGTGTGTGTGTGTGTCTGTGTGTGTGTGTGTGAAGACAGTCACTTGTCTATATTTAGGAGCTGCATGCAAACACCTGATAAATCGGGGACACGAACGAACAGCCCCGGAATCGTTCGCTGACAACGTTTGCCAATTTGTGTGCCCCTTCCGCTACCCCATAGCCCCATAGCCCCATAGCCCCTTAATGAAGTACTATATAGACAGAGAGAGAGAGAGAGAGAGAGAGAGAGAGAGGGAAAAGTTTATACTGATTACCGGTTTTATCAGGAAAAGAAAAACAGACAGTTCAAATCGAATAATGTTCGCGCTCGCCTCTGCTGTACCATTCCACTTTGTATCACTTTTCATCTTTATCTTGTCTGCTCTTTGTCTCTGTCTCTCACCTCCTCCTCCTCCTCCTCCTGCTGCTCTGATTGCAGTTGCTATTTTTGGCAGATATACTTAGCACAGTAAATGGAATAGAGTATATGCTGAGAGTCTATTCACTTGATGATACTCTTTAGATTTCTTGATTCATGCTTTAATTTCTAGAGAGATATCTATTTTATAGCAAATCTGGAACACTAAATTTAATTTAAGTTGACTATAAAATGAGTTAGAAAATACATTTTTAAAGTATTTCAATTCGTAGTATTCGGTACATATTTGATTCTCTAATTTCCATAGTGTATTTGAAATTCGAATTTGTTTCTATATCTCATATTTTCCCCATATCTATATGTTCTTTTAATCTGGTATGTGTGTCTGGCGGCGCACTTAATAAATTTTCCCCTGATTTCTGTTCTCGCTCTTGTACGCGCGAACAGCTTTTCATCAGTCACTCGGCGCGTCGCAGTGCATCTTGTGACTTTATCTATTTGTCTTATTGATTAGTTGATTTTTGGTTTGACTAGTGTGCTGTGCAGGGCGGGTTGGGGGGCGACACGGCGTACGACAGATCTATTTGCAGCCTCGCTGGCCCCCGTCTCTCGTCTTGCAGTTCATTGTAAACTGAACAAGTTCAGGGTAAATGTTGTCTGTAAATATTTAAACTTGCAGGAATTTGAAGACAAAATTAATGAATTGTGAATGAAACTCTTAATTGAAAGGAAAATTACATTTTTTTAGCATTTATAGATTTAATTCTTAGACTCTTCCCTAAAACTAATCACATTCTCTTTAATCTTCTCTTTACTTACAGAATTCGTGACTATGATGACATCGAAGTGAAGCGTTAAATTATTTCTTTTTAAGCCTTTCTATTTTTTTAAGATGTTGACGAAGACTGTAGCTGTGCGCAAGAACATCGCGCCGCGCTGTTGCTATGGACCCCAATAAAAGATCTTAAAAAAACAACAAAGAGTTAAGCAAAAAACATCAACAACAACAACAACAAAATAACAAGAAGAAGAAAAACATTAAAAACAAAAAACATTTAAGAAACTTATAAAACAAAAGAGAAAAGAAAGAAAACTTTACACTTAAACTAAAACGAAGCAAAGAAAAAAAAAAACGCAAAGCAAGAAAATTTAAACAAAGCATAAAATGAGAAAAAACCCAGAAAAAATTACATAAAAAATTTATATAAAAAAAAAATACAACAACAAAACACACTTAATTTTAATGCAAAAAGAAATGCGAGAAACCAACAACAACAACAAACAGCAAAACTTAAAGAAGTCACCGTTTAAACAAGAAAGAAACAGCAAAAAGCATGTTATAAGAAATGAATTAAACTACTACACTTAAACTACAGGCATACCACACTATAACAAACAAACAAACAAACAATCAGAACTTTTGTGTAAGCCGCGCACCGAGCGTAGCGCGTGCAGCGCCCTCTATGGGTCGGCAGCAGCGCCAGCTGGCGGCGCCGGCGGCGACATTTGTAGGCAAGAGAAAACTGTTAAAAACTGTTTAAAAAAAAAAACACAAACAAAGCAAAAATTAAATTGTTTCAAGTTTAAACATTTGTCGAAATTCGTTGCAAAAATAATAATAATAAAAAAAAGTAAACAAAAAGAAAATTAAATTTGTAATTTTTGCAAAATGAAAAACACCAACAACAGCTCTGCACACAAACACATACACACAACATACACATACACCAACACACTCACACACACACAACAAACAGAAATAAAATATATTATAAATACAACATATATATATTATAAATAATGTAAAATCAAACAACAAATTCTTCTTATTAAATTATATTTAAATTTAAAATTAATAAATATAAAGAAACAAACAACAACAAAAAAGAAAACAAATAAAAATTACCAAAAAAAAAAAAAAAAACAAAAAACAAAACCAACTAAAGAATACATTTTCGATATAAAATTAAATTAAAATTATGCAATATGTGTATAGAGATATATCTACATATATATATATATATATATGTATATGTATGACCATATACACATATAATATATAATATATATGTGTATATATGTATATAGTATATATATATATATATATATATATACTAACTGGCTGGTCAGAGTTGTTTTGGTGCGCTGAGGATGGGTTCATTTTAAAGGTTTGAATGAATTGACAGCTCTATATGCATATACATATATATATTATATACATACATATATTATATATGTATATATATTTATATATATATATATATCTGATGAAGGCAGCATAAACTTATTTAACAAGCAAATCGCAACAACTCAAAACATTTCTCTAGCAAATTAAGTGGCAGCAAAGCAAAAGCAAAGAAATACAAGTTAAAACTAACCTATAAATATATATATATATATAAATACATACGTATATATATAAATTAACATAATTTTATTATAAAGAATATACAAATTAAATATTTATATGCGAAGACCGATGGAAAGCGCAGAAGCAGATCAGAAGAAGATTTCATCAAACACACACATAACAAAAATTATATATATATAAATAAAGGAGGAACAGCAGGTAGAAGAAGAAGAAGCAGCAGAAGAAGACAACTCTTAATAGCAAACTAGACGACGAAGTAAATGAAGAAGAAGCAACAACAACAGCAGCATAAAAATTTAAAAATATAAATATATTTAGCAAAAATTAAAAAAAAAAAAAAAAACAGTTATATATATATATATATCATATATTATTATATATGTGCCTATATAATAATATGTCTATATATATGTATGGGGTTTTCTTTTAAGTTAAGTGAGCTTATAATAAATGATTCCTGAAACAATGCACGCAATTGATAAAGAAAACTAAAACCAAACACATCTGTACCCAACGTCGGCGCGCATTAGCCAGACCTAACCTAACTTAAAAAAAAACTAACCTCGAACAGAAGGGGAAAAAAAAATTATAAGAAAATGTTGCCACCAAACAAGAAAATGAAAAGCAAAATGAACACAGCTGTACTTTAATTTAGTTTCATATCGAAAAAAGCGTTTTCCTTGTTTCCTATCTCTACAAAACTTTCTGCTTAAGTTTTTCTTTTGTATCTCTTGTACTATTTCTTCCCACGTCTCTCCTCCAGCTATATTGTTGCTCTTGCTGAACGAACTCTGCTATAACTTCTCCATATATAAATATATATATGTGACTACCCACTACACTCTACTACAAAACTGCGCATCTTCACACATTTTTATTTTCTCTTCTCCCACTGCATTAAACCAACTGTGAGTATAATATATATAATCTTATATATATAAAGATTCGGCTATAATATAATTATATATATATATAATAATAATCTTTTTGTTTGCTTGATCTTTGGAACAAAATCTTTGAGTTCCGCAAGCAAAAAAAAAAAAATATTAAACTCAAAAATGAACTTTTCTATAACTTTTTTTAAACGAAAACAAAAAGAAAAAACTAAAATTTTGTAGTGAAAATTTGTGCAAGTTTTAAAACCAAAATTTAAACTAAAGCATGTTATATATATATACGATCGGAAGGTCTCTATATAATAAAAACTATGAAAAAAAGCAAAACTTTAAACTTAAACAAAATTTAACTTTAAAAAATAAAACAAAAACACGAATTTTTCTATCTAAAAAAAAAAATATGAAAACACTATTGAGCCAAGAGATTTTTGTTAAGTTTTGCAACGATCTGGCAACTCTGGCTCATTCATTTCCATTGCAAATGTTGCAAAAAAGTTAACAAAAGTTAAGCAAAGCAAAGGAAACAATTGAATAAACCATTTGAAACAAATTTGTAGCTAATTTGCCTAACAAAACAAAAGCGAAAACAAAAAGCAAAAATAAATTAAAATACAGAAGAAGAAGAGAACAACAAGAACTAAAAAGCAAATGTCTTAAATATTTATAAATTCTGTTTTTGCAAGTGGCAAACGTTAAATATTACAATATTTGCAGGCATATATATATATACACACGCGCATATATATATGTATATATAAACTATATATACATATATGTATGTAAACATCATGTATGCTAAACAGAAACTTCTTTAAAAAAAAATACACAAACATTTTAAAAACCTCGAAACAACAAAAAATCAAATTGTGTTTTTTCTTGTATTTTTTCGGTATTTTTCTGTTGATCTTTCAATTTCGGTTTATATTTGAAAAAACATTTTTGGGATTGGCTTTTACAGACAACACGAATCTGGTCACACTCCACAAAAAAAAAAAAAAAACATTTCTCACATACAACGTCTTCTTCCCAACTAACGGCCGACGATCTCCATTCAGTCAAGTGGCTCACATACAAACAGAAAATGAATTTTCACGCGCGCTGGATGAAACCGAGAGGAACCGCATTCTATCCATGAATTTAGAAACCAAACTAAAACTAAAAGTAAAACAAAATAACAACACTCAACAACCACCTAAAAAAATGTTTTCAGTGTAACGTTGCAAGAAAGAAATCAAATATATATATATATATATACACATATAATATAAAAACATATTTTTAATGTCTAAATATATGCGTCTAATATTATAATAATACAAATAACCATATGTACCTATACCAAAAGCTTGAACAGCCCTCGTAATAACACAATATATAGTATGCACTAATTTTTAGTTTGTTTCCATTTCAAAATGAAAAAAAAAAAAACAACAAAACTTCTCAAAAACTTAATTCGAAAACGATTTTCGAAACTTTCAAAAATATTTTTCGATTGTTGTACATAGAGAAAAACATTTGTGTCTAAACATAATCGATAATATATCTGACATATATACATATATATTAATATATATACATTCCTGATACAGATATTGATGTTGTGCATAGTTTCGTAAAATTTCCTCAAAAATTCTAAGTGTGCAAAAAATTGAAAGAAAACCATAAAATATAAATGAAATGAAAAGCAATTGTAGGCCTTCAAAACTAAAGCAAATTATATATGAAATAGAGCATATATATATATCTATATATATACATATAGTCAATCAGAAACATAAATTTATAGAAATTTCTTTAAGTAACTAAAATAATATTTAATTTAGATTATTTTCTTTCACATATATATTTTTTTGTAATCTTTTTAGCCTGTTCCATCTGACCACTTCGTTAAAGTCATAAACGTTTCGATTCCGCACGTTCCACCAATTACATAGTTTTGGTGTTTAGAATCACGAGCGAAGTTGTTGCGTTTTGCACTTTTTCGAAGTCGATTTCGATAACATTTCCCGTTAGCGATATATAAACTGTGAGTGTGTGTGTGTGTGAGACAGTCTGAGTGCGCGTGTATGTGTGATTGAGTGCGAGCGTGTTTGTGTATATTTAATTAATAAACTAAAGAAAAAGCTACAAAAATTTTGCAAATATTTCAAGAAAATTTCAGATTTTAAAGAAATTTGGGGAACAGCTAAAAACAGACTTTGTTCACAGAGTAAAAAATATTTTAAGATTTACCTTAAGATTTTTAGCAGAGTTAAATAAGTTTTAGTTTTTAAATATATGTATCTTATTTGCTTATATAGCTTATTTTAAGTAAATTTTTGGTTCAGCCTAGAAGTAGGCAGCACATTTAAACTAAGTTCAGCCTGAAAGTGGGCAACATATTTTTGATTGTAACATTTTGCCTTGTCATAGTCCAAAACTTCACACTTATATTTATCTGGATATTAATTGCCAGCTTGTTGTATAACACACACACAAACACACACAAGCACACACACAGCAACACACACACACTTGAAAATTTCTGGGTTTTTGCAACATTTTGTGGACTGCGAAATTGTTTGAATTTTCTTCAAACAGCTACAACAACAACAACAACAACGGCATCGAATTTTATGAAGAAATATAAACAACAAAAAAAAAATTATATATATAAAAAAGACGGAAACACAGCGCATAAGCTGTTTATTTTAAGCATATACCGATTATAAAGATCCTAAATGTTGAGCAAATATATAACGAGTATATGGATATATATTTAGTCTACAAAATAAAAAACAAAAATTGCTTTAGACAGCACTTGACAACACTGGAAACACTCACACGAACACAAACACACTCACACCTATATAGTAATCAAAATTTTGGCAAGACGAAAGTAAATCCAGAAAATAGAAAGGAAAAAATGAAAAAACAAAAAAAAAAAAAAAAACCCTAAACAACTGAACTTATGTAAACTGTAACTTCTAAGCGCTGTAAACGACAAGTCTTAACAAATTTCAGAAACAATATAGAAAGAAAAAACCAAAAACAACCTTTTCTTTTGTAATTACTAAAGAGATTTCCAAAAACCCAAAACTAGCTGAATACTATTTACAACACATTGTAACAGCAGGTAAATAGAACAGTTTTCCATTATATCAAGTATTAAGGTGCATACCTAATAAAAAAAAAATTTAACGAATCAGTTAAGCGTCAACGTAAACGAAATCAAATTCATAAACCAACAACAAGAATAAATATGAAAAAAAAAACAAGTGAACACAGAAAAATAACAACAATTTTAATAAAAATTCTATTCTATTTAACAGGCAAAAGAAAAACCAATAAAAAGAGAATATACAAATAAAACAAAGTAGTTTTTAATTATTTATGTTAAAAATTCTGGTTGGGGCTCAGATTCAGATTTTACCTCAGCTTCTGCTTTTAAGTCTGTCATTGGCTCAGGCTTTGAGTTAGAATCCGAATTTTCCTCTGCCTCTGCTATAGCCTCTGATTCTGCTTCTGCTTCTAATTCTGCCTTTGTCTCTGCTTCTGATTCTGCCACTGCTTCTGCCTCTTCTTCGGCCTCTGCTTCGGACTTTGCATCGCGCCTCTGCCTCCGTCTTGGGCAGAGGCATAGCTAGAATTTGCCTCATCTGCTGCTGCTGCTTCTGAATCTGTCATTGGCTGAGGCTTGGGCTCAGACTCAGACTCTGCACCTGCCTCTGCCTCTAGCTTGGACGCAAAGTGCAAAAAGCAAAAGTCTCGACTTTTATTTCTGAATCTGCGATAGATTTTATACGTATACGTAATATTAACAGCGCCACCTAGGTGTCTGTTGTTTTGAAACATAAATCTAATTTATGGCGCCATCTATGTTATAATATGCACATTGTGCATTCTGTGTACTATAACAAGCTTTGCTGATTAAGCATCCTTTGAAGGGTTAGTACATACGCTCTGTAATAGATGGCGCTAGCAAGTAGGAAAATTAAGCGTAATGTACACAAAACTTTCCATTATATTTCTGTTAATACTATGCATGTTTTGATAATGAAACTGTAAATACTGCTCATTTCAGGTCGATTCGAGTGTTTTAAAAAGCTCATGAGGCAGCTGTTTGGGCTCTACTTACTTTACACTCACTAAAGAGCTCAAGCACAGCTTTTACTCACTCATGAAAACGCCGTTTAATGAATGAATTAAGCACAAACAATGAACAGCAGCTGGCAGCTTTTACACAGCAGCTAAACAAAAGCAGAACAAAAACAAAGCCAAAGCTCGCTCAATGCAGTTGTGCAGCGTCTTCTCGGATGCCATGTGTTGAGTAAATAGGGAGAGCGGGTAGGGAGATGTTCGAACCGACAAGGCAATTGCTGTCTGAAGCGGAGTGTGGGAGAGCACTAGACGAATGTGAGAGCAGAGCAACGAGCGAATCAGCACTGCCAAGATTGCCATGCATTCGGTAAAAACAGGTGCAGTTCTTTGTTATTGCATTTATATGCTTAAATATTTTTTATTTAAGTAAGACAAAATGTATAACTGCGAATCGATTAATAACTAATAATGATCAAACATTTAATACTATGAAGTATTTTTTAGTTTGATTATTTTCGCAATATAAATTTTTGAACTGACAACCCTGGACCGAGCATTGTTTATGCCTTGCTTGCTTTGGTATTTGTTCGACCGCGAGACGAGAGGCTGGCAAGGTAGCGTCGACTGCGACGTCGGCTGCTGCTAGTGCTGCTGCTGCTGCTGCTGCTGCTGCTGCTGCTGCTGCTGCTGCTGCTGCTGCTGCTGCTACCGAACGAGCTCAGTTGCTGGCAGGACTTTGACAGTGTAAGACGTCGGTTGCGGGCGCGCTCGTCTCGAGTTTATTGTTAGTTTTTATGCGTTGTTGTTGCTTGTGGCTGTGCTGCTCCTGCTGCTGGCGTTGCCGTTCTCGTTGCAGTTAAAGTAACAAGCGCGAGCGTGTCCTTGCCGGTTGTGTTCTTCTGTTCCTCTGCCACTTCATCTACCACTTCAATTGAAGCGATTCCCCAAAGTGTGTGCATTGCAAATGCAGCCATAAAAGCGTCAGTTTACATATAGGCTTATTGGCATGCTCCTGGCTGTCCGGAAAGTGGCCGCGTCGCGAATGCTGCTACAGGCTTAAGTTGTTGACCAGCTGCCGCGGCATGGCCAGCGAACGTTTAGCCAGCGGCGGGCGTCATGCACGCGTCAGCCCGACGCCGGGACGCGGAAGCAAAATCGCGTATACGCCGTGTCCGCGCTCCGAGCCGCCGCAGGATCTGGAATTGGCTCCCACGGCCCGCAATTGTCTGGCCATTCCAATGTCCTCACTGCAGACAGCCAATGGGCCCAACAGCAAAGGTAAGTGCGGCTAATTAGAGAGCAGTCTGCAGTGGGATACTATATGTTTTTAGCATACTCTGTAATTATGGAGCATTTGGTAAGGGGTATATTGGCGCAGCAACCAATACATGTTGCATATTGAAATTGCGTGATCTATGAAATAATTGCGTTAAATGAGCACCTTGTGATATATATATATATATATATATATATATGTATAGGTGTCGTATACCCTGTACCTATAGATTGATTCTTTTTATAGAGCATCTCTCTGGTCGATCTCGATCTGCTCGCATTCGCAACATGTCTTGACATGCAATTGTTCTGTCTATTTGTTCTTCTCATAAATCAGCTAAAAAGGGCCGCCACAGCCGCCTGCATTTGTGCCTGGCAATCAGACTTACAGATATTTGCTATAGATAATGTTGTTGTTTTTGTTCTGTATGTTTTTTTTCTGTTTTGTCTTTCTGTTTTATTTTCACATTTGCCTTGACATGTTTCGTGTGCTGTTTGATGAGTTTTCGCCGTCTTCTCCTCTCTCCCGTTCGTCTTTCATCTTTACATACATATCTTCATCTGTATTTTGTCTTCCGTTTGCTCTTTTCAAGTGGCAATTTACATGCGAATTTAACAGCTGCCGCTGCCGTTGCCGTTTCCGTTGCCGTTGCCGATGCCAACACGTGACTTTGATGGCGAATTCATTGTCAATGCGAAATACAAATCGCAAATCAATTCAATGTTTGCCAGGCGGGTAGAAAGAGAAAAGGAGAGAAAACAAGAGAGAGTGAGAGAGTAGGCAGGGAGACATTGCGAGTGTAGACGAGTGAGAGAGATGGAGTATGTGCGAATGTGGCTTGGCAACGATCGGCATAAACTCTTATAATTATGCGCTCGGAGAAATTCCTTAAATTTTATGACACTGAAATTTCCCTAATAGGATTTCCTATAATTGCCTTAAACAATATTTGCCAATATTTTAATATTTGCTGTATTTAATGGATTGAGTTTAATAGCGTAAAACATTTCCTTCAACGGTTTTATGGTATATTTTATTGCTGCAGCATGTACCTATCTGGCTAATAAAAAGGACAGCCAAGAAAACAAAAGGAAATATTGCTTGTATAACAAATATTTGCTTGAGCAAATGCAGCAAAGTGTTTTAAGAATTTGTTATATATAAAAAGATTAAATAGAAAAATTGGATTTTTATATATATTTTTTTTATTTTATACTCAGATTTCTATTTGCAGCCAGATTTGTTATATTATTAGGTTATATATAGGAATTCAAGCTTAAATATATCCCACATAGAAGTATATATCAAATTATAAAAGAAAACTTTGCACATTGTAAGCATTGTAAGCACATTGAACAAGTATAAGAAAGAATGAGAGAGAGAGAGAAAGAGCGAGAGAGAGGGTCCACTTTCAGTATAGGCATATTTGCTATAATTGAGTTGATTAATTGCCCACAATTTGAGAGATATATATTCCAAAACATATAAGAAATTCTTCTAGTCCTTTATTATATAAAAACTGTGTTGACTAATTGCCCACTGTTCAGGCATTTTATTTTGTTTGCGGTCGACTGTTGGCCACTGTTAACAAATTGTGGCATAAACGGGCGACTGCTCATCATTCGTAATTATACATGTTTTATGTGACGCCAACAGATACAAATTATAATTTTTAAATTTATGGCTGCTGCAGCAGCTGCTGCTGTTGACCTACAAAAATAATAATAATGAAAAGAGAAACGGACCCTAGACTGGGCCAAGCTGCAATTGTGACCCACTGATCGAAGGAGCAAATCACAAAGCGTGTGGCAAGCAATTTAAGCAGCTGCCTAATTAATATTCATGCAACACACACACAACCATATATAAGAGGCAAAAATGTCAATAAAGTGGGTGGTGTCTGCCACCCGCTGAGCTAAGCTGCAGCTAGCAACGCGCAACGTGCAATGTGCAACATGCAGCGTGCCACGCGGCGTATAATTTATGCAGCTGCCTTTGATGCTGTTGCATATGCATGAAAGTACAGGGAAAGGGCAAGTAAAGAGAGTAAACGCTAGAAAAAAAGGCGAGAATAACTTTTCCTATTTTTTCTTCCATTTTTTTTTTGTTCGCTGAGTTCATCTTCTTAAGCGGCTCTCTGTTAGGTAATTTGTGTGATGCTAAATTTTGGTTGTTTTCTTTTAACAGCTGTTAAGCTAATGAAACTGTCATTTGAATGTATATTAGTTAGTCGTGTATAATCAGTATATATATATATGTATGCATTATATATTATGTATATATATATATATGTATATATTTCCTTTCTTTAAGGTAATTTGTTAGATATTTGCGAAAGAATACGGAATTAGAATGAGCAAATTGGTTTATTTAACAGCTGCTGAGCTATTTAACAGCAAATTGGGTTACTTAACAGCTGCTGTTAGAAATAACTGCTTTGGATGCTAATGCTAACAGTTAATGTAAACTTTTTATAAAGAAAACGAAAGCATACGTTTCCTTGACATCTGAACAACCAAATAACCTTCTTTTTGGGAACAAAATCGAACAATTTTAGTTCTTTTCTAGTAATAATGAAAAATTAAAAAAAAAAACTGTAGCATTACTATAAAGTCGTATATTTCACAATAAATAATCTCTGAAGCTTAAACCTTTCACAATTCGCTTAACATTGCGTTGTTCATTTGATAATTTAACATTATTTGCACATAAAATACACTTAATTCAATATACATATTCTCGATGACTTTTGCCCTTAGAGGCTATCGAAAATGACATCAAATGGCATAGCCAAATAGCAACAGTCCGTAGTTTCAATTGTTTTTTGTTCTCTTTACGCTGCTTTTCCTCTCTGTTTTGGGTATCTCTGTAACCTTTGCTGGCGCTCGGCCAAAATGCTTAAATTATAGTGCGGGCAGCCATTGATAAGTGGCCCGGCAACATGGCAGCTCACTTCATTTATCACAATTTATGGCCGTGCGGACATGCCAATTGGAAGCTGCAGGTGTGTTTTTTTGCCACGCTATTCTTCTTCTTCAGCAGCTGTCATTTGTGACTATCTGGCAACTTGGTCACTTTGTTTCGCTTTGCTGCATCAGTGGGTAATTTGCTTGGACTTGCACTTGGCCTTGAACGCGCCGCAGGCAATTGATTTGACGCGCTGCCAAAGATTGTCTACCAAATGGAGTTGTCAGCCAAGGTCCACAAAAAAATCCAGCTCAGTCAGCAAAAAGCATTAGAGTCGGGTGCAATTGACTGCATAATGCTTGCTCAAACAATACTATAGAGTAGACTATAGAGATAGAGATATTAAGATTGAGTTTTATATCAAATTCATTTTTCTGCATCTATAAAAAAGATATTCAACTGTAGAAGTTACTTTTTAGACGACCATTGCACAGAAGGAATATACTCTTTTTTTTTTTGTTTTTCGGCTGCATCAGTTGCTGGCGTTTGCTCCCATTTAATCTTTCTCTGTGCATCTTTGTCCTGTGGTTGGCTTTCATCTGGCCACCTAAATCAGTTTAAGTCTTTTAACTGACAGCTCAAAGGCTCTGAGGTTTATTAAAAGAGTGCGCTATATATATACATATATATTATACTGATTACTCTTTTGTCACTGGCTTAGTTAATATGGCTTGTAAGTCGGTTTAGTAAACTCCCTTTGTATGTTTCGCTATATTAAATATAATCTGCATTTTATTCTTATTAAATTTGAAATCTTAATCTCTGATTCATAAAGCAATTGGTTCTATTCCCAAATGCAGTTAACACTGTGTACGTTACGTTAACGTTTACGAATCCAACACACAACGGAATTGCAAATTAAATGCTCTCTTGAGATAGAGAGAGGGAAGGGAAGAGAGAGAGATGCAACAATGTATGCTTCTTATTATATATATATATGTATATGTATGTGTGTGTGGGTTTTCTTTTGTTGCCTGTGGCTATGCTTTGCAGTCGCAACGGGAAATGGTCATAGCTTTTGATGTATATATATACATAGATATTTACTTAAGCATATGATATGAGTTTATTTTTAGAAAAAGGTTTAGCTTGACCTAAATCAAAACATATTTCTTCACATATCAAAGAAACTAAGATATTCCTGCTACAATGACAGCAAGCAAACGGAAAATTGATTTTCTTTATACTGTATAGCTCGCCTAAGACGATTCACAGTATTCAAGACTTCCTCTAATCAGAACATATATGCCAGACTTTCCTCAATGGTACATATATAACATATTTATATTTTATATTTATTTATGTAAATGAAGATATAATATGATTTATTCCATTTAAATCTCATATTATAAAAGTTTCACTAGATTTTCTTAATTTCGCTGGTTCGTCAACCCATTGAAACTCTTGCATAGCTAGAACTATCTGACAACTGGGAACTCTATAGGTATATATTTTAGCCCTAAACAAAACTTATATAGCCATTATTTTTCATTTGAATAGGCGTGTATTTAATTGTCAATAAATTTATAATTTAAATTGCTTAATTGAACTGCTTAGTATAACAAGCCTTGCCAGCGCCGACTGACACAATTCCCTATATGTCGTTAAACAACACATCCACTCCACATTTAGAGCGTATATAAACCATGACCTTTTTTAACGTCGTGATTTATTTATGCGTCAACCGTCAAATGCCCATTAAAATGTGTTGAAAAATATGCTTATGAAATGAATTACATAAATTTTTTTTCGGCATGCCCCCAAAAGTCGAAACAATAAAAAATATTTAATGCATGCGCGAATGTCATTGTTGATGCTGCACGATGTGGGCGTTACGCCCAGTCACGCCCATCTGGTAACAATACAAATACCAGAATGGCTCGTAAAACCCTTCTTACCTGCAGAATTGAGCTCTTTTGGTTTGTGTGTGTGTGTGTGTTTGTGGGTATGAGTGTATGGGTGTGTGAGTGTTTGTGGGTCTGTTCCTTCACATACGTAAAATTTATGGGCTTGCAGTTGCCACGCCCACACCGCTACTGTCGTTACAGCTGCTCGACTGGCTTTTTATGTTGGCAGCGCTGCTTTACCGCAGTCCGCGACATTATCATACCCTGTGAGGAAATAGAATCTTTTAAGTATATTAGCTATAAAGTCGTCTTGCTCTATTCTCGTATCTAGTATGTAGTATCTAGTATCTAGTATCTAGTATCTAGTATCTAGTATCTAGTATCTAGTATCTAGTATCTAGTATCTAGTACCTAGTACCTAGTATCTAGTATCTAGTATCTAGTATCTAGTATCTAGTATCTAGTATCTAGTATCTAGTATCTAGTATCTAGTATCTAGTATCTAGTATCTAGTATCTAGTATCTAGTATCTAGTATCTAGTATCTAGTATCTAGTATCTAGTATCTAGTATCTAGTATCTAGTATCTAGTATCTAGTATCTAGTATCTAGTATCTAGTATCTAGTATCTAGTATCTAGTATCTAGTATCTAGTATCTAGTATCTAGTATCTAGTATCTAGTATCTAGTATCTAGTATCTAGTATCTAGTATCTAGTATCTAGTATCTAGTATCTAGTATCTAGTATCTAGTATCTAGTATCTAGTATCTAGTATCTAGTATCTAGTATCTAGTATCTAGTATCTAGTATCTAGTATCTAGTATCTAGTATCTAGTATCTAGTATCTAGTATCTAGTATCTAGTATTTAGTATCTAGTATCTAGTATCTTGTATCTTGTATCTTGTATCTTATATCTTGTGTCTTGTGTCTTGTATTTTGTATTTTGTATCTGGTATCTTGTATTTTTTATTTTGTATCTGGTATCTCGTATCTTGTATCCTTTCTATTTTCTGCTGTATTTCTAGAGTATTTTGAAGTAAAATTTAATATTTTATAGTATCCGAAGAACGTAAGGACAGTTGGTTAGAGCCTTAAGAAAATGAAGAATTGCGCCAATAAAAGAAATGCCAAAGACGACGTTGAAAATATTGCGAAAAAAGGAGAGAATTCCAAATCGCGTTTAAAACATGTCGGAAACCCTTCGGCAGTCACGTATATACATATGTACATATGTAGCAAGTCGTACTTGCCACACTTGGCGTGGCAACTGGCAGTTGTTAGTTTTCTGCCTCGCCAAATAATTAATTATTAATAATATATTTGCATACGAAATATTTGTTGCATTGCCAGCAAATTGAGTTTTCATGTTTGCAACAAAGAGCGAGAAACGAAATACGAAATGCGAAATGAATAAACTTAATGTTCATATAGAGCTGGTAAAAAGTAATACCCACTATCAAATGTTTAAGAATTATAATTGAGGTTGACTGTGAACGTGCGACATCTTTTGGAATTTGACTCTTGACAGGCGCTTCGAATTGGGGGTTTCTTCATGTCATGTGTTGTGGTCTGATAAATTCGATTATGCCATTCACAAATATAGAACAGTTGGCTTTTGAACTTCTATTTGTTAGGCATAGAATTCAAATTGAGGTTGTTCAGAGATAGTAAAATGTTAACTTAGGTTATGTTTACCAAATAGAGAATTTTATTTAATTTATTATATATTGACTTACGTATATATTTACTATCTGACAATACATCTATTGCTCACAATTTGTATATATTTTATAATAAAATATAAACTATGATTGAACTGCAGATAATTGCAATTTGTAAAAGAAAAAAATCAATTTTTATTTGCTCTATTTTATTTGGAGCAAATCGAGTTTGTTATTTATTTTCTATTTTCTATTTTCTGCATTGCACTTTCGTTGTAAATTTGTTTTTCCTATTTGAGTTTGCACAACAAACCGAAAAGTGTAAATCGAGTGCGAAATTTGTCTGGACGAAAATTATTTGCAGACCTCCGATAATTGGGCACATAGCAAATGGTACCTTCGGCTATAATTGCCAGCAATTTCCGATCGACCACAAATTATTTGGTCAACTGCAATCAATATGTGCGCATAAATAACCAACATAATTAGCAGCAAGGAAATTGGCATAAATAAAATATATATAGAAATATAAATATAAAATATGTGATAAATAGTTTTTGAAATTAACCTCGAGAGCATAGATTCGAATTAAATATTTCTAAATAATTCAGAATTAGAGTGTTTATAAATATAGAAATAGGGAAAATATATTGAATTGGGTATGCAAGAATTTTAAAGTTAAACATTATGAAATTTAATATTTTAAAAATACAATATTTGGTAAATCTACTGTTTATAAAATATTACCCCTTCACCTTCACATACAAGGTATTAATAGTGTGTCATATAAACTATAAAAATATGTCATTGGCAGCGCCTGAAAATATGCATTAATATATGACATTTGCATTTACTATGATGCGAACCGCAAATTTGTGTATTGTATAATTTGGGTATATTTATTGTATAGAAAAGTCTGGGCATGAATTATATGGCTGATTTATTGCTTCAAAAGTTTACAATGGCTGCCAGGGACGCATGAATAATGACAGTTCAAATTAAAGGGGGATTTTTTCTTGACTGAATTATGTGAATTATTGTGATTTGGTTTTGCCCTTTAAATTTGTGTGTGTTTTTTTCTTCCTCGTTTTTTTGATGAGTAATTGAAGAGCTGTCGCCTCGATACCCAAACTGACAATTTTGATTGACATGCCAGGCATTGTGGAGCTTATCGAACAATACGTTGATTTAAAAAAACAAAAATTTACGACAGACACGAGGTGAAACTTATCGAAAGTCAAAGAAAAATAAAAAAAAAAAAAACAGAAGAAAACATTAACATGATTTTGTGGTATCTTAGACTCTGTCGTACAAGTGGGCGACGCGCAGTTGTTTCTTAAGTGTCTAGCAGTTAATACCAATTGCAAAAAGAAAAGAAAAAAAATTTTAAAAATTTATAAACAATTCATATAAATGTATCGTAACGCCATGCAGCGAGCATTGGAGTTAACCAAATTAGATGTCAGCTTCGAGTTTGAGCCCAGTATTCTCAACTGTGAGCGCACGAATACGGCTCGCAGCAAATTGGCCCAGTTAATGCACTGGCTGAGGAAGCTGCACGAGAAACCGCCGGAGCCACTGCAATGCGACTATATGGGTGAGTGGAAGCTAGCAAATGGCAATCAATTGATTATTGACTGAATGACTCACTGATACTCAAATGCTGATTATCTACGGAACTTCTACGCGGAAATGTGGTACATGAGAGGATTATTGATTGAGTGATTGATGATTGAAGTGATTGATGGGCAAAGCATTGCCTAAGATTTAGGAAAGTGCAGTTTTTGTTCTTGATGTGCAATTCGTCGAAAATGTTATAAAATAAAATACATAAAATAAATAATACAAAATTTTATAAAATAAAATATATAAAATAAAAAATAAATAAGTATTATTAATTCCTTTGCTTTTAAAGGAAAAACTTATTAAATACGACGTTAATACTTTGATAACTGAAAATTCTACTAAAATATGAAAAGCATTAAATCTAAATCTGAAAAAAAAAAACAAAAAAAAAAATGTTAAATTTTAATTTCAACAATGTAGTACCTCAGATCTTTAACACATTGCATAATAATCCTTTAATATTTAAGGCACACATGCGTTAAAAAGTGTTGAAAAATCGTTGCATTACATTTACATCGAAAATACTTCTATAGCACAACACCAAAAAATCGCCCAAATTCAAAAGCAAAGTCCACACACACACAGCAATCGAGCATAAATTTTTACATATGCCTTTGGGCAAAACTTTGGAAATGCTGCAAGAGAGAGCAAAAGGAGGCGTAACAGAGAGGCATGCGGGAGGTGCTGTGTGGGTGGCATGTCATTGTTTGTCCATTTGCTGCGGTTGACCTTTGTGCCATATAGCTTAGAGGGGAGGCAGAGAGTGGGACGGTCTTTTCTATAGCTCTGACATTTATGAAAGCTTTTGGTCAGCAGGCAACAAATTATTTAGATATCAGCACATTTGCTCTAGCCCCTCCTCCCTCAATTGGCTTTTATGACTGTACGTGTGTATCTATGTGTGTGTGTGTGTGTGTGTGGTAATTGCATATGTTGAGCACTGTTAGCTCTGCGTACAGTTATGCAAATATGCAATCAGAAACTGTCGGCAACGATTGCATATTTCAGATATTCCAAACACTAGTGCAAACATCTTTAATGCCATGACAAATATGAATTTGTTATCTGAAGCATATTCAGATTCGGATATGTGCTACTTATATTAACTATAATTTGTATTTTATGCAAGTTAGATGCAAATGGAATGAATGACTGAAATTTATGCATTTTGGTATTTTGCTTTAAAATTTACGAAAAGCTTTAATTTAATAATTTAAAAAAATAAATATATTTTTTTAAAAGAACTTTCTGTTAAGTTTTTATTATATTACGAATTTAAAAAATATTAAATTCGTTTCATATATTCCCGTTTTTTTTTTTAATATCGCATTGGAATTGAGTGCGAATACTCTTACGGATATTCACCGGCCACCATGGCTGTCATTAGCTTTCCGGCCAAAAATAAAAGTTGGTTTCTGCCATGATTAAAAACTTTCAGCAGCTGCATCAATTGAAAGTCAACTGAAGTTTTTCCCATGCATTTTAATGTGGCATGAAACAGAGAGAGAGAGAGAGACAGAGACAGAGAGAGAGAGACTGCCTCGTCTGTTATTTGTGGCAGCACCATAGCAATTTCCACTGCAGCCATAAAAAAGAGGACACACATACACATAACATATAATGTATCAACGTATCTACTCCCTCTTTGTATGTGCATGTAGTTTTCCGGCCGCGAATTTTCAATGCGTTTTCGCTTTTCTTTTTCGGCGTTTTCCTTGTTGGTTTTTTGGTATTTACGCGTAATTTGCACAACATTTTTCAATTTTATGACGGAAATGAATGACGTTGTAATTTATGTTGTTGAAAGGGCCGTGGAGTGGTACAATGCTGGGATAGCAGTATAGCGAGTGGAAGGCATTTCCTTTATGATGGGCGTGCCAAAGCAGTAAACTGGCCAAGGCGAAACCAAAAAGCGGACATTAACAGATTTACTCGCAGCTTCGACAGCTGCTCCCGCATTTTTTTTTTTTTTTTTAGATATCCTGTGCACGGATATTGCCTAACAAAGGGTGGTGTGGGCTTTGCTAAAAAATTGTGTTAAATATTAAAATTTGTAGGTAGGTACATTATTATATGAGAAATGTAAAAAATTTGGTATAACTTATGAAAAAATATGAAATATAACAATAACAATAATTAATATTGTATATATAAATAAAAATAAATAAAAATTAATATAAATAATAATAATTACACAAATAAATAAATTAAAATAAATATTTATAAAAATAAAAAAAATAATATAAAATACAAAATAATAAACAATAAATAATAATAATTAAATCTTGAAAAATCAATTAAAAAAAATAAATAAATAAATAAGAACCAAAAGCATATTCTTATTTTCTTGTAATTTCTATTTAAATATCGAGTAGTTTAATTTCTTTTTTTTTTCTTGTATTTTCAATTTAAATCTCGCAATTATTTTTCCAAGTACATTTCATTCAAAGGCAAACACCCGCAATTCGCTTTTTAGAATAGTCTATCTAGCTAAAATATTGGAGATATTAATTGCAGGGTATTTTAGAGTCAGTCAGTCAGATAAATTTACATTCCCAATTATATTGTTTTCTCACTTCGCTCGACAGTCGTTAAATTGCAAATTTCGACACGCTTTTTTTTTGTTTTTCTTACGTAAAACAGTTTCGTTTAACGATATTGAAAAATTTTCCAAAATAATGCTGCAAATAACTTAAAGGTCAAATTTGAAGCTGGATTGGTCGAGGCGAAAATAAGGGCTTAATAAGCTCCAATGACAAATGGGAGTGTGCCGCCAATAGATAACAATTATGAACTTATGTCCACAGCCGAATGCAAGAACTATAGATTGTTACATTTGGTTTCGTAGCAGCTGCTACCATCATAAATCAATCATGCTTATGATGATTATCATGATTATTGGAAACGAAACTGTGCTGACAAGTGCTTGTCGAGCGCAGTGATGTCGCCAGCGAGGGGAACTCAAGGGATTTTTGTTCTAGTTAATGACAAACAAACAATCTGAAAGTTGAGTCATAAAAAAATTAAAGCAGAACTCTTTAGAGAAACTAGTGCCAAGCACCAACTGAAAGCCATAAACTGTTACCCTACCTTCCTTGGATGAAAATTTATGCACACGTTAAGCGGCTCATAATGGCTAAAGAGTATGCAAGAGGCCAAGTTGAGTTGAGCTGCCAGGCGACACTTTAGTCGGGCCATGAAAACTAATTCATTTAAAATTCATGAGCCAAGGAATTCCATTTAGATCATAACGTGCATTCAAGTCATAGCTGCGAAAGCAGCTCAGCTCAGCTCAGCCAACAGCAGCTAAAAGTTGCTTTGCCACATTGTTTATGGCCAGAAGTCGCTTAGACTCGGTTGCCCGGGCAACTTGGCTAAGTAGTTATAGTATTTTATTTGTACTCTAATGTAGATAATGAGTATTCAGCTCTAGTTGAATGGCATGAAAATAGGATTATGATGCTGGCAAATGTTAGAGAGTAGGAAAAACGTTTTTATAATATTGTAAGTTTTTTAGGAAATAAATTATAAATTTAGAAAAAAATATTTATACAAATATAAATACTATTTAGATAATTATTTATTTTCCTTTCCATTTATCTGTCCATATGAATGCAATTATTTTTATATTTTTTTTTATCCTGAGTTTTCTAGCTGGAATTACCTCTCCATGCAGTTAGTCTTTTATAGAAAAATATATGAATTATTTATTTGGACTTTTATGGCCAACTCTGAATATTAGCGTATTTTGCAAGTCGTCAATGATAATTGCACTTCTCTTGCTACTCTCGACACTTATTCTCGCAACGGACAATCGTTGTTGCATGTCGCAGTTGCGTGTTGCCAGTAGTTGCCCGTTGCCTTTTCCGACTGCGAAACTTTTGTTGAAACAGCAAAAAAGAAAGGGAAAAACAGAATAATGCAGTTGCTTTGTGCCAGGCAGCATAAAATTGATTTAGCTTTAATTTTAGCCAATGAGCTGCCTCCTGCAACTGCAGCTGGCTTAACTTAGAAGCTGCATGCACTTACTGCTCAGCTGCAGCTGCTGCTAGACACGTGTTTACTCTCGCTGTCGCTCTCGCTGTCGCTCTCGCTCTCGCTCTCGCTTTCGCTCTCTCTTGTTATCTCCCTGTGGACAATAGAAAATGCTAAGGCTGCATTTGAATATTTTAGAGCACATATGTTTAAGGGGGCTTAGCTGTAGACAAGACAAAATGCTAAGCAATGCGATTGTAAATAATTTAAACAGACAAGAAAAGTCTTGTTATGGGATTTACATTTTTTTTTTGTATGGTAAAGAAGAAACACTATAAAGTAAATCAATGTTAAGTGTTGTATAAATATGTATTTTTATAGTATTTTGTATATGTTAGAGACTTATCTGAACTGAATATTAATACCGTGGAATCATGAAATAATATCAATATTTTAGCTTTGCTCTAAAATACTTAAATCAATGCACAGTCAACTAAATAAGCATTAAATTACAATCGAAATCCTAGCCAATTACTAAGTCTCAAAGGCATTAATCTAAAGTGTTTTCGGGCCTTTATCTATAATTGTATGCAAACACAATGAACTTTAATGTGAGCCTCATCAGTTTTCTGTAGATTTTCTAGCCGCACAACAAGCATTTGTAATTGTCAACGAGATCGTGGAGTTGCGGCTAAAAAACTTTCTCCTCACGGCACGTGGCCAAATTAGCTAGGAAAATCGCCAAAACTAAGTTCAGCGGTTTTATGGCTGCAAATTAGTCAGAAACCGCAAAACAAAACAAAACAAAGCTGAATAAGCAAAAAAAGAGAAGAAAAAAAAAAACCCAAAAAAGAAATTGCGAAAAAAAAAAAAACGATTAAAGGCGAATGACTTCCGCGCTAGTTATGAGCCACCCAAATTTGTTCGTTTTGTGGAGAGGTCAGGAGGTACGGGAATTGTCAGTTGGCCAGGCGGCAGAACATAATCAATAAAACGCTAGGGAAAGCACGCAGGATAAACGTAGGCTAAAAAAAAAACGAAATAAATACAATACAAAGACTGTTTGCTAGCATATACCTGTACTTGACTGACTAACAAGGGGTATGCTCGACTAGAAGGTGACATTTGATTATTTACGAGTGAGGGCAATATATTCTATATCATAGTGTAATATTATATATTTATGCATTCATATTTCTAGTCAATAATATCTTATTTTTGTTTTGTTTAAAATTACCTTTGGAAGATCTATAGGTATATTCAAGTCGTGCTCTCACTCTAGCATTTACATTCATTTGTTTTTACTACGTTTTGTTGCTTTCGTTTGTTGTTTTTGGTGCTGTGGGCGTGTGTATCCTATGCTTCCGAATAGCTTTATACACGTGGTGTATATATGTATGTATATACATACATATATATATATATATATCAGTGGCCCGAATACGTTTCCAATTCATTTGACGTTAATTTGCCGTGATGTGTACTACATTCACGGTACGAATGAAAAATCCATAATAAAAATTCGACGTTAAATAATTAATAAGGCACTATAGCAGCAAACAGCAGCAGACGACAAATGTCCAAATGCCCGTAGTGGCCCATACGGCGTATGCGCAACAAGTGACGAAAAGCTTTTCCCATCATTTTTCATTTCGGCTGAGTGCAAGTTTGTGATGTTGTTCGTTCGTTTTGAATATTTTTGATGTCGTCATATATATTTGAGCTAATGAAAAGCGTTTCGAACGTTTCCCAAAAAAACGTTGCGAAAAGCTTGCCCCAACTGTCAGTTGAATATTAAACGCAACGCAACGCAGTCGAATCGAAATTCGTATTCCTATTCGTAGTTGTCCACGTTGTTCGTTGTCGAGTTGTAAGAAAAACGAAAGAATAAAAAAAAAAACAACAGAGAAAGAAAAGAAGAGAATAAGTAAAAGAAAATTTAATTTATAAATACATAAATAAAATATGTATTTAGTGAAAGGGGCATGGCCAGACCCGCCTATCTGTGCGACAAATTGTGCTCTGTGGGAAATTTGTGTATGTGTATGTGAGTGTGTATGTGTGTGTGTGTGTGTAGGAATGTTGGTGTGTGGAAAGCTTGACGCGTGTGCGTTTTATTTATAAAGGTGTTTTTTATGTACAAATTTCCTCTACAATTTGAATGAGTTCTTGTTGTATCTGTTTATTTTTTCGGTAAATGAAAAAAAGAAACTCACATTTTGCCCATCTATGCGGCTCTATTGATTTCTTTTGTGCTTCATTGTTGTTTGTCTAATTACTGTGCACATCCGACAAACACATAAATACTACGTAGCCGACCCGGCTGACACTGAATTTCGCATTAAGGTCGCGCGTAAAGCAGCGGCTCTTATGTCCTGCGGCAGGATAAAAAGGATGAAGAAAAGACAACAACAACAAAACAAAAAAAAAACTCGTGTATTATTTAGAAATGCTTTCTCATGTACCCAAAAACTGTGCAACATTTAAAGTGTGAGCCCCAGAAGAAAGTGTTACAAAATGAAATATACATCAGGTGACACGTGCGAAGCAAATTTGAATATTGTGTGTGCGAAAAAAGCTTTGAAATTATATATTTAAAATACTAAAACAAAAGACTTGTGGTATAAAGAATAATATAAGTAAAAATGCAAAAAATTAAATTTATTTTAAATATATTTGTATTTTTATTTGAAATATATGAATATTATTAACATTATAAAATAAAAATTTGAATTTTATAAAATCATATAATATTAATGTTAAAAAATCATATCATATTAATGTTAAAAAAAATTATTCAATAAAAAAGTTGCGGATTTTACTATAAAAATTACCTTTAAATAGTTGATAAATAGTAAAAAAAAAATATTTAAAAATATTTAATGATTTATTATTGTTATAATTCTAATACAAAAAATGTGACAAAAAATATGATCAACAATCATAGTAAAAATAAATTATCATTGCTACAAAAAAATCTATTTTATTTCAGCTACTAATCTGGTTTTAGTCACAAAATAAACATATGTATCTATATGTATGTATCATATAAATATATATAATATGTATACTTAATAAATATTTACGAATCACACGCCAAACAATTACAAATTACACAAATTGCTTTCTCTCTGTGTGTGAATTGTGTCAACGATTTAAATGCTAACCTGCCGAATCATTCAACGAGATTAACATATGAGCATGCCCACAGCTACAAATAGTCACACACACACACACACGCACACTAAAATATACATACAGCATACACGCAATACACACGTACACACACGCACACTCGTTTGATTGTTCACGCCCACAAGGTCAAGGGCCGTCTGCCTCTGCCTAGGTCATGTACGAGTACAACTTAAATGCAACCCTCACGAATATTCAAATTTACTTTATATACCCTTTAATGTATGCTGCCAAATGGGGTTGTTTAGTGCATTAGAAGTTGAAATGTGTTAGTAGATAATAATATTTATGCCTACAATGGGGTATTTCTGGAAGTGGCAACAGCTGAATAGGTAATACTTCTTAGATATAGATATATACTTCTTAGTTACTCTTAAATTGGGTCTAACTAAGCTGAAAAATAAATCATACAATATATAACATATTTTCTATATTTCGTATAGGGCATCGTCTAGTCATTGCTTTTGTCAGCGATAAACTGAGATATACATACATATGTCTATACATATATATATCGGCCGTATATTATTTGGCTGTATTTATTTTTAGACGCTGCCACGAAATGAGGTATTGAAGAACGAGCGGAATTTTGATTTTTACGTTTATTATCTCTCTCAGTCTTCGTCTTCAAGTGTTTTTAACGTCGACGCTTGATTGTTTCATTGTTGTTTGTTTTGATTAGTCGACTGTGTGCGAGTGTGTGTTGTATGTATGTGTGAGTTAACGATGAGTATTATTGCTGTAACTTGTATCGTAAATACAATTAATTATGGCCACCATTATTTGGCCAAAGGCAATTTTCATCGCACTTCAAGCACTTGAAAATGAAATGCAGTAAAAACTTTATGACCCATTGCTTATTAGATCGTTGGGGTAGTGCTTTCCCGAGTGTATGTGTGTGTGTGTGTGTGTGTGGATGGAATGGGCATGTGGACAGCTTTAGTGTGTGCTGACAGGGCGCATCTGCTGTTCTAGCTGTTGATTTTGCATTTGCAATCTCAGAATATCACTCATACGCATTTTATGGCCCATTCCGAAAGACGAGAGACTCGTGATTGCTTTTAGATATTAGTGCTTGGGCTGATGAGCTCAATGAAACTAAGCTTTTCGTTAGAGCCTCAGGAATCTTATAAGATTAGGAAAGCTTTTTACTATATTTCCCAAATGAAATATATTTATGGCAAACCATATGCATATAAGTAAATGTGCGCACATATTTGAATGGGATTAAGAGAGAGTTTTAATTACTCGTGGATTTAGGGGAATAATTAAAGAAATGAGAGTAGATTGGGTTAGGGTCTATGTTGAGTTGCCATGATAATAATGTTGTGATATATTAAATTTATACTAATCTTATGTTTGATAATCAGCTTAACAAAGGATTTCTTATGCTATAATAGCTATGATAGTTGTGGTAAATTGAATATGATAGATAGATAGTGTTTGGCTTTATTAGTTTATATAAGATTAAATATGTGATTTCGTGGAGTTGTGTTTGGCTTAATTAAAATAAATGCTCAATGATGTGAGTTGAATGATTTATTGTGATTTCCAAAACTTGATTTGATTAATGCCTTCACTCATACCTCTTCAAAATCCTTAAATACTCAACAAATTCTTTACAAGTTTCCCTAATTGAAAATCTCAAACTCTCATTGGCTGCGTACCTAATTCCCTTCACAAACTTCGTGCTCACAACAGCTCACTTAGGGAACTTGGGTTGGTTTATGTGAATGACGATTAAAAATAATATTTAAGTAACTTTTATAAATCGCTTCGGTTTCCATTCCCTCACAGCAGTCACAGCAGCCATCCTCCTAATATAATATATACAAATTTTCATTAAATCTTTTTTCAATATGCAACTTTTTGGTGAAACTTCCTCTTAATTTCCGTTTCTTTATAACTTTTGCTGAGGCTTTTGAGCGTTGGTTTTCTTTTTATACACTTGGCCATTAATTTATTTTTATAATGCTCAACAGCTTTGTCGATTGTTATAAATGACTGTTCAAGAACTTTTCAATTTGGTTATGCTAAGCGATGTTGCGATGTTGCGATGTTGGCGTTGCTGATGCTTAAATTTATCGCCCATTGGCAATCAATAAGCCGCAGTAAAACTAATTGCGTCGTGTCTTGAACTAATTAAACTCACACAGTTATACAAATCTCTTGATCTCTATCTCGTTTGCTCTTACTAGCTGCCTGCCTCACTCTCTCTCTCTCTCTATCCATCTCTCTCTCTCTTGCTCTCTTTCGGAAAACCCTTTTTGGCAGCATGAGCTAATTGCTGGCCCTTTACAGTTTGACTTTCCGTTTTAGTTGTTCGCGTGCCAGAAGAAAACACACTCAAAAAAGTAATGAGGAATTGTCGACATTGAGATATCCTAATATTAAAATACTTTTTAGTTAATATTATTTTACTAATATTATATATTAATATTATTTTACTAATTACTATTAGTATTTAATTTACTTTTGTCTTAAATTTTTGCTTCAGATTGATATACGATTTAAATCAAGTATTATAATCATAGCTCGCTCACGTTCTGTACACGAGCTCAACCGATCTCGCTCTGAGCTTCGGTTCTTTTCGTTTTGGTCTTCGGCTGAGCGCTTGACGTGGAACTTCTCGTGTTACGCTCTTTTGACGAACATCGTTTAGGTAACGATACGATTGACATTCGCACAATGAGCAGATAAATCAACGAGTCTATGTGAACGGTCTTCACACGAACACATTCACGCTCTCGTTTGCTATTGATGTGTTTAGCGAAGTCAACCCTCGCCTATATAAATCAGCAACATACACGAATGACTTCATTCTACTTCACGGAGCTCAGCCATTCGGTCGAAGAAAAGGTTTCTGTTCGATCTCCCAACGTAATCGATTGCTATTAGAGTTTTTTCTTAATGTGAGAGATATTTGAGAACTCCGATTTTTACTAAATTTTGTTATTTATAAAAATGTTTGCTTACCTCCTTTATACAACAACATTTGTACAATATACCCTCCGCTCGTAAATCACTTACAGGGTATAGGTTGAGCCAAGAAATGAACTACTTACACACGAGGAGCTCGAAGACTCATGCTCTCGTTTCCGCTGGGCGTGTGTTGAGTAATTTTCAACTGCTTAGCTGAGGAAATGGGCAATTTCCGCAGCTGCTGCCACAAAACAAAAAAGAAAATAGAAAAAAAAGCAAAAACAACACTATCAAAAGAAACCAAAGCAATACACGCACACATAGACACACTCAAACACACACACACACACACACACACACACACACACACATGCACACAAGAGCTTAGCAACTTTTGACTTTTTGATTGGCTTTTTGTTGCAGTCAAGTCGAGAAAAAAAAAAGTAATAATGAGGAAGTAGCTGTCAGATTTGGGACTTGTTAAGCATTTGGTCTAATGTAAAGGTTAGGGGTGAGAGCATGACTAGATGATGCCCTGTTTTATCCGGTTAATCCTGTAAATTGACTTGCTTAAACTATGGAAAAGTGTTTAGATAATAATTAAATATACAATTTTGTTGTTTGTTGAATGAACTCGAATAAGAAAATACATTTTAAATATACGTATTATCTTTTCTTGATTAAAATTATTATTCATAATATATTATCTCATTTATTGCATTACATAATATATTATTATCTATAAGTAAAAGCGTCGTTCCCATTATTCAAGTCAACATTTTGCTAACTAATTAAATCTTTGATTTTTTGCTTACCAATTAGAAATGCCAAAAACCAAAAAAAAAAAAAAAAAAAAAAAAAAATCAAATGAAAATACGCAAACAGCTAAAAATAGAACCAAGAAAATAAGAGAAGAAGAAAAACAAATGTGACGAAAATTCGCAATGCGCAGAAATCATTTGACACTGAAAATTGACCAAAACTGGTTCCGACCTGTTGCAAGAGTACATTTTTCTTGTTTCAAATATATCTCGCTGAAAGTTTACCATTTAGCTTTAAAATTAAGCATTTCATTAAGTGTGGGCAGGAGAAAGGTGAATAAAATAAATTGCCTGACCGCAAAGCAGGCAAATTCATTTTAACTCAATAGCAAAGTAAATAAAGCGATAAGCAAACCCACACACAAACAGAAACACACACACACACACGCACAGGCAGATACACTTAAACATAAAGAGAGTAAATGAAAATATACAGACAATTGTATACCCTGCAATTTGTCAAACACTGCTCATTCTAGTTAGCCAAGCAGCAACAAGAATACAACAAAATTGTTATTAATCAAGTGCGGACAACGGCGGCAACAGCAGCACCAGCACCACCAACACCACAATTACAACACCACCACCAGCAACACATTCAATAGCACCACACAGGATCACATTCATATCCACCATTACAACAACAACAACAACAAAATGAATTTAATGTTTCGCAAGAATTTTCGCGAGGGCGCCAGCAAATCTGGCGGCGGCGGCGGCAAACTTCAATCGAAGGCGAATCGTACGAAACGTTCGCGTGACATGGGCATGGTGCAGCAGCCAGAGGAGATACACTATCGCACGCATCTCTTCTTCTCACCCAATCGGCCCGGCTATGATGTGGGCGAAGGTAAATTGTCGCCAAAGCAATTGAGCAAAGCAACCTGACAACCATTGCAAACACACAGACATACTTTCTCTCTCTCTCTCTCTCTCTCTCTCTCTACCTATCTATCTCTCTCTATTTTTATATATATTTATTTCTTATTCTCTTGCCACTTTCTCTCTCGCTCTTTTGTATTCTCAGCTCAGTTATTTGCGCACCATTAACCCATTAACGCCCTACTTCATTTACTTATACATTTTAACCCATTTCCATTTCCATTTCCATTTCCATTCGCACTCGCATTCGCATTCAAATGTTTTCATCAATTTTACAAATGGCTGGCAACGAGTACTCTTGCGAGCTGGCAATTGTTATGCAGGCTCAATTAAGCACAAATAGGCGACAATCATTGAAAAGATTCAATTAAGACACACCATCTGTGGCGTATACGTAATATGTGTTCATAACACGCATACGCAGCGTATGCACAGAGAGTAGAAATCGTTGAATGGGAAGGTTTGTATTTTCTTGTACATGTGAGTTTGTGTTATGGGATTTGTAATAGGTGCTTGAGGAAATAAATGTTTGATTAATAAAATTAAATGATTTTAAATGCGACAAAATTGGAAGTTAGAGCATTAGTATTCAATTCTTCTAAAATATGCCTTATAAATTCATATAAAAATCTATAAATATACAAATATTTCTTTTATTTTATGCAACTTTTATATTATATATAAAATATACAAGATATATAAATAGCATTGCATTGAAAACTATATTTCATATCGTAGGACAAAGTATGAAATGAAATTACTGCTATAATTTGATGAATTTATATATATGTAAGCTATATACTATTTAGATTTATATAGCCATTTAAATGTTATATGTGGAACAATTCATTTTAGGGCAAATAGTTGTATGAGCTCTAATTAAAAACTAAATCGATTTAGATTCCTGTCAGACATATGTATTTATCGTTTGCTTTAACATCTCTTCTAATAACATGTCTCTAATCTATTGGCTTATCAGAGATCAACATCTAAACCGATTTGCTAAACAACATATTGCAGGCTTAATTGGGCACGCATGTGGGAAATGCTTGTAACAGATAATAACGGAACTTTCTATATAGTGGTACATTATAGATATATATCATTTAATTTATATATAAATATATGTATATATAAATTAAAATATATATTTATATTATGCTACTTGCATTTGGCAAAAACTTAAGCTCAAGCGTTATCGAAATGCTCAAATATTTTGCTTATCTACGAATTTCCAGTTGGCTTGGCTTTTAGGGCACAAGACGTATGTAAGCTGCGATTCTATATATATATATTTATTTTATTTTTGGCAATGGTAATGGCCTTGAATGTGCATTGTTAAAAAGAAAAGAACAAAAAATTAGAAGAAGGTCAAGCGTATGGAACTTGTATTTAGCGTATGTATATGCGACATCTCTCTTTCTCTATTTATATATCCAGCTAACAGTTAATTGTAGTAATGCAATGCCTACTAATCCTCGAAAGAAAAGCTGATGAATATGTCTAGTTTTGTGTAAATAAATAAATATACATTATATATACATATAAGTGTGCCTAACTGCAACAACAGAAAATTGAAAAAAAATAAAACTTTCACCCAACACAAAAAAAAAAATATTCTATCCACTCTATCCTTCGCCCACCAATCCAATCCAAATGCAAATCCGAATCCAATTTTGTAAATTCACTCTGTCTATTATGATTTGTTATTTGATTTTTTTTGTTTTCTTCGTTTGTTTTTGTGTTGTGTGTCCAATATAAAATATCGACAGAATCCATTGCAGAACGATGTAGCGCACTATCGGGCATACCCAGTACCCCGACCACGTCCACGTCCTTTACACAGCCAACCAATCCCTATGAGGTGGACGTACCGCAGCCGCTGGTCGATAGATCCGTATCGCTGATGCGTTGGAACAGCAGCAACAACAGTGCCGGCACAAATAACAGTCTCATCCGTTTGCAGCAACAGTTGCAGCCGCAGCAGCAGCAGCAGCAGCAACAGCTACAGCAACAGCAGCAGCAACAGTTACAACAGCAGCAACTCCTATCGACCTACTCGTATCAGCAACATCAACTGCCACAGACTCTCAGTGCGACGAACACTTATTTAACGGCTGCCGCTGCGGCGACGCGGCAAGGTTTGAGCCCCACAACTAGTCAACTTGTTGTTGTTGTTGCTGCCACAAATAAAATAAAAAAAAAATAAAAATAAATCAATTGAAAACCAGTACAGTGAAATCTTCCATGAGCGAACAAACAATATATTATTCGAGATGTTGTTCTCAGTCAACAGTCAGAGATCTCAGATGAAAGCTTTCTAGAAGAGCTGAGCTAAGAGTTGAGAATTACTTCCATTACAGCTCTATCAGTAGTCTCTTCATATCTTTTTATCAGTTTAGAAACTTCAACTTCTGTAAATTGGCTTAAACGTAATCTTCATATAAGTTTATAATGATGATCACCTATGTGAAATGTATAGTTAAATATATTTCACTCACTTCCAGACAATATCGTAAAATGCAAATTCTCAGCAGTATTTTCTCTTTTCGCATTTGTTAATGGAGATTTCACTGTATAACTAAATACACTGCAAGAAATATCGAACTAATCTCAAATCTAAATGCTCACAACCAGCATCTGTTGTGCACTGATTCCCTAAACACACACATACACACATACAAGCGCACGCACACAGACATACTCAAACATAGTTAATACAGATATACTCCAATCCTAACCTCAAAGAGCAAAAGAAAAGGAATCTGTTTCTTAGTTTGATCCTTACTCCTTCTTGTTGTTTCTGAATCTTGTTGTTGTTGGTGCAAGTTTTTGTTGTGTTGATTGAATACTGAAAGCTAGACATGTTTTTTTTTTCTTTTTGTACGCGCTTAAAGCTTTTGCGCCTAATTTAACTTTGAGTTTGACGAAAACTTTCAAAAGCGTTGAGTTTTCAGTATTTGACTAATGACAGCTTAAATAGTCTAACTTAAGCGTATAACATGATGATCTTACTGCAAATGCCTTTTCCACGAAGCTTTAAGCTCTTTGTCACTGCAGCAAAAGCTTCGATATCAACAAAGGCAAGGCTTTTAAACAAATAATAATTTATTTCTAATAACAAGCTTAAAGCTAGAGAATATTTGTGATCGGATAAAGGCTTCACAAAGCTGAACACATTTTAAGCTTATTCGTATTAAAAATATTTCCTAATAATATCTATTGTAACATTGTTGTTTCTCTTTAACTTACTTTAAAGCTTCTCAAATACTAAGTTTTCATTTTTACTTTACAGGCAACTTCGGTAGTGGTGGCAACGCGGGAACCACGCGGACAGAGCCCATATCCCTGGCTACCTTGGATCGCGATTGTTTCATCATTCCGGTGCACAGCGTAGATCGTTTTCTGCCAGCTGGCATACCAGTAAGAGAAGCTTTAATAACTGTATACAAAATTTCCAAAACTTTATTTTCTCTCTCTCTTTCTCTTTCTTTTTAGTTACCTGCTCTGAGTGCCGATGGCAAGGCATGCAGTCCGTTGAGCGTTTTAGAGGTCTCTGATCCAAAGTTGTGCATACTTGTCCATCTCATGAGTCCACTGGAGGCCATAGATCCCGTAATGGAATCACCGCTCTCCCATCCGCTGCTGAAGCAACGTGCCATTGCCTCAGAGCTTCTGACGGAGGTGCAGCAAGCAAACACTGCCGTCGGGGGCATGATATTAGTCAACATGGAGAAAAGCTGTAAGTTTATAGGAAATAAAATATAATTATCTAACCTTTCTCATTTCGTGCTTCTTCTTATTACAGCCGAATTTCCTTTTATATCATATTACCTGATAAACACGATGCAAACGGATCCATCGAATTTTTATGCCAACCTGCGCGTCTCTTCGCTATCTAAATTCGAGCCGAAAGCACTCAAGTAAGCCAATCAACAATAATCATAAGCATAAATAATGCAATTTTTGTTCTGCTTATACCCTGTACTCTAAAATTTCAAAGACAGGTAGTGCCTAGTAGTGGGTATACCTGTTTAGCTATATGAAAAGTAATCAAAGTATTTATATAAATGTCAAATTTTCTTTTTTGACTGAGTTCCTCTTTAATTCTATTATCTTAATTAAAATATTTATTCAATTGTCTTTAGTTTATGCCTACAGAGTATCCTTTTCTCAATCAAATTAATAATCATTTAATCAGTGTTCTTAGGTTTGCACGAAGCTAATTCATATTATAGTAAATTCCTGGATATTTCTTATTCCATCAGCTCACACGTTTTGGCATTCAATTAAGTTGTTAACCCCGCCTTCTTCTCCCACAGATACACTGCCGCCCACACGTTGGATCTGTACAGTGAGGTGGCTGCCATTTGCCGACCACCTCTGGTGCTGCCCTCCAACGAGGCGGGCAGCTTTAAGAAGTCCCAGACATCGGCCACTGGCTACATAATCAGCGTATTCAAGGCAAGTCCAACATATATATATTTATTTATATATATGTATGTATGTATGTATGTATGAGCATTGCATGTCAATATAAAATGCAAAATTTAATTTTAGGTTTTCGAGGGCGACGATGGCGAGCGTTTCGAAAAGAATTGGCTGTACTGGACAGGTGCGCGAATGTTGTACAGGTGAGCAGAGCTTGGGCTTCTAGTGTATATGTATTCATGTATTTCTGTCTATGATATATATCTGTTTGTTTATATATTTATTTATATACATATTTATATATATATTACATATAAATCTGTATCGATAACTATGACTATCATTATTACCATCCGATACTTCAGTTGTAACCATACTCTGTGCATCTCTTGATATACATTTCTGTCTTTGTTTGTTTCACAGATATTTACCTCGCGCTGCGGGCCTACGTCGCATTGCCCTGCACAAGAGCACCTCACAGAAGGGTGACAAAATGTATCTGTTGGTGTGTGAGTGTGCGGAACTTTTGAAGGATATCTCATTGGCCGCATTTTTGATACCCGCACTGCGTGCCCGCCTGTGCGGCTACACGGGACTCTATCGACCAATACAGACTTTCTAGAGCAAATAATATCTACTATTTTTTATGCTGTAAATAGAGATGGGAAACTGAAAACTGAAATTGAAAAAAAGGCAAAATGTTAATAAGTGAATCGATTTTTAACTAATTATTAATGGGATATACTTATATATATATATCTACATACACCTGCAACTTTTAAATTCTAATAGGCACACAACACCAGGCAATATCATTAGCAAGTAGACAATATACTCAAGGTAACTCATATCGTATATATGTTAACTTTTTCTATATATATAGACGCAACACAAATAGGACCATATCTAGTGTGAAAAGAAGAAAATGTTAAAACAAAACAACTTCCATTTTTTAGCCAGCGCATATAGATTTTCAATTCTACTTAAGTATATACTCTATATATACATATATATATATATATGAATATATATATATATATACATATATATATATATATATATATATATATATATATAGCCAAGTTACGCTGAATTTTTATTAAATCTTTGCGCTGAAATGTAGGCTATGAAATTACAAGTCAATTCTTAATTCATTAATGTTGATTAGTTTGTATACCGATTAGATATACATACATACATATATATATATTTATCTGTATATATATATACAGTAAATGGAAATCACATTTTAATGGGTTTCAACAACTAATCAAAAACAAAAAAAAAGTGCTACAACATAATGTGAACACATTGCCCAAATCTAACAAAAATCTGCCAACAAAATTATAAAAAATACATATAAAATAAATAAATAAATAAACAGCTCTATTAAAGCCACATTTTAGCCAGTTCAAAAATATCTTAAAAAGCAAGCCAAAAAATAATAATAAATTAATTAAAAAACTTTCTAAAATAATTTAATTCAATAATTTAAGCAATTTGCTTAGCTGCAGCTGAAAATAAAATATAACTTTAAAAAATAGATGAAGAGAAAATACAATAATAATTAGCTTAGTTCTTATGCATAAGCCAGGAGCTGTAAATACCTGAGTTTAAGACATTTTCAACTTTCGTTTTGGCATAAATCTAATTTTGCACAATAATAATAAAAGAAATCAAAAAGTGCTGTGATAATTAACCAGAGATTTAATGTACTATGTGAATTATTCGAATGCATTCGAATGGCAGCAGAATCATAAATAATAAAATAACAATAATTTCTATAATTAAGTTGTAAACTAAGTTAAAATTTAGATTATCTGAATATATTTTTAATTTTATGCGCAATTTATTTTTTTTTATTTTTTAAATCAAAATTGTCAATTTTCATAAGAAAATAATACCTTTCATAAAAACATATATTTTTTTTTAGCACATTTCAAATTATTTCCATTTTAATAGAAAAATAAAACAATTTTTTCTTTTTCTTCTTTTTTTTATTTACAATAAAAAATTAAACAATAATATTACATGTTCATTACAATTTTTGATTTTCAACTCGGCTTTTTATTTATATTTGTATATTTATTTATTTTAAGCAAGATTTTTTTTTATTAATTTTTGAACATATTGTCATAGGTATCTTAAGTTAAATTTAATTTCATTACTTAGCATAAGTAAGAACAAATATATAGTTAAAAATTGCTGCTAAAATGCTAAAGCCTAATAATAATAATATATAATTAAAAAATAATAAAACTCTATATGCGTACAAATGTTAGTTTTTAAATCTTTTCGCACTTTTAAAGCTAAGAACTTAGCAGTTTTTCCTATTTCAACAAAATAAAGCGTACAAGAGTATTTTCAAGTAAATTCGCTTTGCTTTGAGTCCGCTTTGCCAAACTAACCAAAAATGTTATCAAAAAAGAAGTTGCTGCGTCGCTGCTTAGAGTCGATGATTTTCTGACGATGCAGCAGATATGCCTGCAGTTTTTGTGGCTGACGTGGACCCCAATCCTTGGTGGGCTGCAGAGCAAGTCGAAATTTCTGCAAGGCAAAATTTTTATAATTAAAGAAAAATTGTCTCAGTACGAAATGACTTACACTGAGGAAACTGTGACCCGGTTGCTGGTAGATTGTGTAGAGTGCCCAGAAGGGCAGCTGTGCCACGCCCAGGCCCCAGATGAGCCAGCCAGCCATGTAGGCTGCCTCTGGATACTCGACGCCCTTATATGTGAGCGGCTCATAGCTGACCAGCATATAGATGAGCACAAGGAACATCAAACCCGGCGCCATAATTGCCCAGCAGATGCGCCAATAGAAGCTGGTCTTAACATTTAGCATAAATTCAATATCGCTGCACAGACGCTTGACACCATAGACCCAGGAGAAGGCAAACAGTTCAGCTATGGCCATCACCAGGGCAATGAAGGTGCAGCCATAAAAGTCCACCAGATTCAGTACGAACTGTCCGCCGGGCGTCATGTAGACCAGTCCACAGAGAAAGCCAACAATTGAGGCGCCTATGGCTAGCTGCCAGTGCTGCAGATGGGGAAAGCGATCCTTGATCACATTGATCACGCAGGAGGCCATGCCGATGTTACTCCCGATGCCCAGCACTAACAGCATAAAGAAGAAGAGCACAGCGAACATTTGTGGCAAGTACTTAAACTTGGCAATGGCCTCCGGATACGAGATGAAGGCCAAGCCGGCGCCTCCCTTCACCACCTTTGATATATCCGTGATATTAGTTTCATAGGCCAAATTGCCGAGAATGCCAAAGATAATGCAGCCAGCCAACATGGACGTAAAGGAATCTATAGTAGTGACTATGATGACATCTCTGCAGCGATTCATGGAAAGAAGGAAAGGTGAGTAGCGATAGTTAATTAATATCCATTATGATCACATTAAAATCTGCTCTAGAACTCACTTGTGCACACGCTTGTTGAAGTCATTGAAGGAGGCGTACATGACCAGGGTGCCAAAGCAAATGGCCAGGGAGAAGAACATTTGGGTGATGGCCGCATACCAGACATGCGGATTGAGCAGCTGACTCCACTGTGGCTGAATGAAATAGACTATGCCATTCCAGGCGCCTGGCAGTGTCACCGCTCTACCCAATAGGATCAGCATAATCACATAGGGAAAGAGTGCCAGAAAGTAAGATGCTTTGCCCGAACTGCGTATACCCTTGACAAGCGTGAGGGCTATGATAATCCAAGTGGCCAACAGACACAACACCATCTCTGTGCTGGGCGTGCCGAGGCCCTCATCCAAACTCTCCGGTTCACGTAGCACAGTCTGACTACAAGTGAAGAGAAGAAAGTGTGAACTAGAAATTTGACTCAAGAGATATCCCATAGCAGAATATTTATTACTGCAATGACATCACTCTTTTTGGAGTGAAATAGGTATAAAATAATTTACACTTACGTAAAATATAGCTCAGCTGAGGATTTGCCTTGAAGAGAGGTGCTGATATTGCTGCTATTTATGCCTATTGCTCCGGTTGCTACACACTGAGCGCCCCACTCGGCGAGGCAATACGTCCAGGGTAACACCTCAGAGAAGGAGACCACCAAATAGCGTATGGTCAGGGCCATGATGCAGGCATAGTATGTGGTAGCCAAGGCTGTTGAATAAACCTGACCATAGGCAACACCTGGAAATTCGTAAATATTTCTCAGTCCGAAAATGCTCTTTTATATACTTAACACTATTAATTAATTTTTTTTTGTGTACCTTTAAAAATTGGTGCCAAATCAAAAGCGCCAATGCAGCCGCGACTGCTGAACTGTCCAATGATCACCTCCAGATAGTAAATCGGACGACCGACCAGCAGCAAGACGACTAGATAGGGTATCAGGAATGCACCGCCACCATTTTCCAGAGCAATAAATGGAAAACGCCAAACGTTACCCAGGCCCACGCTAAGCGCAATGCACGAGAATAGAAACTCAACGCCCTTGCCCCAAGTATCACGTTCGGCTGCCATGGGCTGCTCGACTTCATCCTCGCTATTCTCCATTTCTAACTGTACATCGCGATTGAAATGTGATTAATTATAGAACTCAATTTACATTTTAAGCCTCGCTCACCAATTCGGTGGTGTACACCACGCAATCCTTCTCCTTCGTCAATTTGATGCTATCATCCATGCGCTTAAGCTTTGCAAATTGTTTACTATCCATATTAATGTATGAGCGTCGAGCGATGCAGGAACTACAGTGCATCTGCTGGAATGAATGGGTCTTTTATAGGGCACACACGCCTATTAATTATTATATAGGGTTTACGATAAGAGATACATTGTCTCTTTGCTCTCTAATATCGTACGAGATTTGTTACAAGTTGATAAGCCTGCAATTAAAGCTACTACAAGTATCAGATTTGCTGATAAACAATTAATAAATATGAAGAGTATTTCAAATTCTTGCATAAAGAATAGTTTAAGTTATATTATTAAAACTATAAATATATTGACATATGAATAAATATATATTCAAAACAAAAATACTTTAATACTTTACAATAAATAAATGGATAACATTTCAAGCAAAATGCATTGCATACTTTTCTGCGGGTTAAAAAATTTAATATGAAAAATCGTATTACATGCTTTTGGGGATGCCTTAAATTGACAATGCTGCCAGTCGCACATAAACATACATACATATAAACACAAAATATACAAATAAACACATATACATATATGCAGTATTTGCTCGTTTTTGTTTAAGTCAAAAATCGACATAAACCTCGATATCTGAGTAAAAATTTTGCTCAAATGCCTGGCGAACAGAAATGTCAATTTTAAATCGCAGACAAAAATTCGTTTTATGAAAAATCATTGCATGCTTTTGTGCGCGCCAAAAATAAATTAGGTCGAAACCATAGTTTCGGGCTGTGCTTAATGAATTATAACAGTGACGACAATCCGCTCTACATATTTATGTATATCATCGGTATATCATTCGAAATATATGAATACTATTTCACACACACCACATGCTTAAAATCTTATATGTAGATGATGACAACTGTCATCAAGAGTTTAAAGAATATTTTTGTCGAATTACCAGGCGAACAGAAGTCGCAGAATGTAGAAAATGAAATTAAACGGACAAAAATTGATTACATTCCATGTTAAATACCTGACTCGCTGTTCAGCTAGAATTTAACTGAGAGGAAATTGCTGGAAGGGACAATTTTTTTGAATGTTGCTATGATTTAGCTTTTATAATAGAAATATTATAAAGTGCAAGAAATATCATAGACATTTATTTGCATAATTTGTCTATATGCATCTCTGATCATTTCGTCATATTGCTGATAGGGCTTATGGGTGCAACAGCTTTGTGTGTTTTGGGCAACAAACCCTTATCGAAAATCTTGCTCAAGTTCAATGTACAGTCATTGAGGCAGCTCAGACTGGAAACGCTAGTTTACGAATTATGTATTTAATCTTATTTAATTATCATAAACCTAGAAAATTTCTAAAATATTCTTCGTACCAGACAATTTGTAGTCAAATGCAAACAAGATAAATTTACTAAATCAAATCTATGCTAAGACTGGGTTGTTAAGGCCAAAAATTATACTGACATACTATACTATACTATTTTATTATTTTTTAATCCTTCTTCTCACTTATCTCTGTTAAGAGTTAGATAAAATATTTTTGGCAGACATGGCTACTGATAGTTCATAAACTGCATCAATTAAAAAAAAATTAATGCGAGTTAAAAAATATTTAAAAATTAAAATGTCTTAAAATTATTCATTAAAACTTATATTGTTAAAATTAAATGCAAATTTGTTTGCATTTTAATAAAACTTACAGCTGATTAAAAATTTGTCAAAAGTGAGCGTATTAAAGGTAAACCCGATAAATTCACATTTGCACATTGAAATTAATTAGTACTTTCAAATTTATCAATCTAATCAAAAAGTACAACTTATTAAAATTCACATTGAAATCAATGAAAATATACTAGCTTCACATTTTTTCATAGCTTAAGTTAATAATTTAATCTCACTTCGAACAGGCGCTTTTGGGTTTATACCTTTAAATGGAGCACTGCAACCAGCACCAACTGGGACGAGCAACGCGACGCGACTAATTCGAAATCTAACTGACGAACCGTAAAGAAATCTTCGCAGCAACTCGGAGGGGGGCTCGTCTGAGCGCGATTATGCTATGATTTTTTGTTGCTTATGTATTTGTATACACGTATATCCAGTTGGATCTAGTTGAGAGAGGAGCGACTCTGATGTTCTCAAAATGCAAAATCGTTTAATTGAAAGTTTTCTTTAATGCACCGCCGATGCATACACAATATATAAAGACGATCTATTGGTAATTACAAAAGTGGGTGTTCTACTATACAAGGTTTACAATTTACAATTTTATTGAGTATATACATACATATGTGTACATATATACATAAATCTCTTAAATACGTATAAATAAATGTCCATGAATGGGTATGTATGCATATAATAAATATATTTTCAGAAAATACTAAATAACTGAAGAAATATGTATTTGATTATCATCGCTACGGTCTAAATACATGTACATATACATATATATAAAAATATATTTCCATGCATATATAATTATATATACATATATATATCACATTAAATTAGTCCTGTAGAAATTGATTTTGGTGGTTATTCTTATTATAGTTTTGGCTTCTGCAGACATTTTTTATGTTTAGATCGAAGACTTAGCACCTCATGAGCTGGCACTGTCTCAAATATATTTTGCCCATTATTCCCAATTAGAATTTTGACATACACATTACTGTAAATGAGACAGAAAGAGAGAAAGGGTATGGATTAGGTTTAATTGATGTTCAGTGTTCAGTGCTCGTAACAAGTGCCGCTTACCATAGAATACTTTCTTAATTTTGCTAAATATACTGCTCCTATTTTGGTTTATTCCAGCAGAATTTCTGCAACATCCGCATCGTTTACATCATTGCCTAACATTAGGTTATTTCTGCGACGAGACAGTATTGAAGAACTGTAAATTAAAATTGTTAAAAACAAGGCAAAAAGCTGCACAATCTCGAACCCGTTGGAAGCAGTTTACAAAATTAATATGGAACCGAAACAATCATCTAAGCTGACAGGCAACAAGACAAGTTCTTAGGCTGTATTTATAATTCAAATTTTGTTTGTTTCGTATGCAAATATTGTTTACTAATAAAAAGAAGAAAATATGAAAGAAATATGATTTCATATCAAGATTCTTTCTATTTAACATGATATTTGAGAAACGAAAATAAATAGTCCGGTTTCTTTTTTATCAAATTATCTAAAAAAAAAAAATTTAAAAAAAACTTGAACACCGCAAACCGGAAGAGACGAAAATTTAAACAAGATTGTGAACTGAATTTGAATTAATATATTCACTGCTAGAACTGACAAAGTGTCAAAAATATGGTTGTTATATGCATGTTTTAATACTTCATTTAACAAATGAAATTTATTTATTGAATCAAAATCTGGTTCCTATAGCGTACTTGTTACGAGTTGTCACGCTCTATACATACATATATACAAACAAATATATATATATATATATATGTTTCTATGTATATATAACTTACACAGTGCGCCGTAAGTGATCTAGTTCATCCTTAAGCATAGCATTCTTCTCGCCCAATTTCGTGTGAAGCTTAACGCTGCGTGCATTGCTCTCCTCGAGGAGCTTAATGACGTGCTCCTGGCTATGCAGCTTCGTTTGCTTGGTGCTGAGCGTTGAGCAGAGATTTTGAAATTGTTCATTTGTTGCTGCCAGCTCGTTGGATATCTGTGCGAAGAAAAAGAAACATTTCATTATAATATATGACTCAAGCACTAATCATTGTTGGTTATTTGCCTGTGTGATGAGCGTATTCTTATCACTGGCTTGAGCCATAATTTCACTTATCTTGCGATTGCTCTCCTGTTCACGTTGCTTCATCTCTTGATCCAGATAATTGATGCGCTCACTGCGCACGGCCAGCACTTGGCGATGATGTTCGTTTTGTTCCTCTAGTCGGCTCAGCTTAAGCTCCGCCTTGTTTAGTTCCTCCTGTTTCTGTTCCAATTCCGTGCGCAGTGTTTGCTCCGTCTGCTGCTGCTCTGTCAGACACATCTGTTGGCGCTCCAGCTTGGCCTGCAGCTCACTTTCGCAAGAGAAGAGATATTACTAATGAAGCATCATATTAGTCAGTTTTTCTAGTTACCATATCAGTTTCGCTTTGGGCTCGCTGCTCGTTGACTTCGACTGCAGCGTCTTGGTCAGCTTCGAGTCCTGCAGCTGTGCTCTCTGCTCGGCAATGAGAGTCTCCTTCTTGGCTAGATCTTGCACCAGCGCAACCATTTTCGTTTGGAGTAATGAGCATTCGCTCTGTGCCTGAACCACTTGCTTCTCCAAATCCCCGATGCGTGTCAAAAGCTCATCATTCGGTTTCCGAAAGCAGTCTATGCTGCTCTCGCTCTCTTTGAGGCGCTGCTGCAATACCTTATTGCTGTTGACGTTACTGATTGTAAATTAAATAAATGTCTCAGTTTTGAGATTTGAATGGTCATGACTTACGATTTCTTTACTTGCTTAAGATCGGTGCGCAGGTCTTCAATGCCACTTGTTTGCTCCACCAGCAAAATATTCTTATCGGCCAGCTCTAAAGCGAGATCGTTGTTGCGCTTCTGCGATACATCCAGCGCTTTCTTGAGCTCCTCTCGGCTCTTGCGTATTTCCGCAACTTCCGAGTCCAATTTCGTATTAGTTAACCTTAGATGGGTGTTCATCTCGGTTAGCTCGCATATCTGGCGCATTAGTTTAGCGGTCTCATCATTGTCCGCAGCCTTGCACATTTCCATCAGTTCATTGTCAACAATAGCCAGCCTATTGTCCTACAGAGTTATGCAAATTGAGAGACAGTTATATATATATGTACATAGATATTACTTACCAGATGTCCGTCTAACTTATTGCGTAACTCTTCACGGCATACTATCACCACGTCGTTGTCACTCGACTGCACCGCTGCAAACTGCTCGAAAATGAACATGCAGCCATTTTTGAATGTATCATGCAACAGAGTTTTAAAATCATTCACCGAATGTGCAGCTAAGGGAGGGATGTAAGTAAGGGAATTCCCCATGTAGTGAATGCCAGGTGAAACTCACGCAGATTTCTGGGCAGGGCAAGCAAGTCGTCACTGTGCACGAGCACCTTGCAATTATCGTTGTGCACGATCGTAACAAGCTTGTAGGAATATCCATGGCCCTTGCCATGAAAGCCCTCCACTTTCTTCATGAACATCGATTGCATGTCCTCCAACTGCCTTTGCAACGTCTCCAGGGGCTGTGGACATGGTATTGGCTCGATTCCATTTCGCTGCAGCTGAAGGCATACCAATGTTTGGCTGGAAGATTCATCACATTTTCTTTTTAAACGCGGCGTGGGAGCTTCAGAATGCGATCTGACCACCGGCAATACTACAAAAGGATAAACAGAGAGAGAGAGGGGCAGATAAAGCAATTGAGAATTCAATTAGGTAAATTTCTATGCTAACCATTGGTTCCATCTGCCGCAGATGTACGTAAGCGATTGATGCGCTGTTCGGTCAGCTGATTCATGCGTGGCCTGGTGAACTTCGTCTTCGCCTTGGGCTGGGCATCCTCGGACTCGATATCTGTGCGACGGGACATTAAACTTGTTGCAGATGTGACGGCGTCTAAGGCAAGCCCCAAGTTAGGCGCGATGGGTTTCGATGAAATCGAAGTTTTACTTTCCGTGTTGTTATTAGTATTAGTATTATTAGTAATATCAGTAATATTATTAGTTATACTATGATTACTATTATTGGTAGTTATATTAGTATTATTAGTATCATCATTGGTATTACTATTAGTATCATTATTACTATTATTTTTATTATTATTATTATTATAATCACTGCTGCTCAGACCAAGAGAAGACTTTTTGGCAATTGGAATGCGTTTTATCGGCGGTTTATTCTACTCGAAAAAAATAAATCAATTTTTTCTTTATTTTATTTTATTTACCTTCCGATACTACTTACGGGTTGACCTTTGGCTCGCTCAATCTTTTTGGACTCGGCAGCTTTAGCTACTACATATCTCCCGTTTATTTTAGGCGTTGCTGTAGGAAATCAAATCAAATTAATGAAGGCCAGCGTTAAGTGATATTTTTACCTTACCACGTGATGAAACAGAGGAATTTTGCATATTGGCTATAAAGTTGAGCGTCCCTAGGCTTCACTATGTAATTACAATTCCAAAATCGATAATAATGAACCACTGTCTGCATAAGTCTGCAAAAATCTAGAAATAAAAAAAATATATATATAATTTCGAAATTCGAAACACAGCGATGTACTGTTTGATGTTGAATGATTTAAATAAACTGTTAATATTTTTAAATTAACACAGTTGACAATTGAATAGAAAGCTTGCTTTCTCTACGAAGATATAGATCAGGATTTATATTTGAAGCATATGTTTCTTTAATTTGTATTTTGTGTACACATATTTTACTAAAATTTGCAATTTTTATTGATATTTTATTAAATAGAATTTTCAGAGGTTGGCAAAACTCCATTGCAGTTTCTCTTTTCTGATAGAACTTTTAGAAGTATGTTAATATAGTATTTCATCTCGGTTATTATCCTGGTCTCTTTGTTATTCTCTTCTTCTTTGTTGTTGCGAAAAACTGTTGAATTTAAATTTATATTTAATATTTAATAAATTCTAGCAATGCTTAGAATACATATTTTAATCTTCTCAACTAATTAAAACCTTATTCAAAATTTCGCAATCCATAATTAGAAAATTGTAAAATACTTGTCTTCGAACCACTGTGCCAATTGCAAGTGCCTCAATTTGTAGTCGTCTGCCCGGCTTTGTCTAGAATAGTGCGATAAAAACAAAAAATGCAAACATAAACAAATGCCAAGGCAGGAGCACGACAAATGAGGAACAGCAGCAAGAGAGACGTTGCTCTTTGGCCACCCACTCAATAGAGCTCCGCCCCCTCACGAACTGCTGCAGCTCGTGAAAAATAATTGAAAATTGAGTCGTTAAAAGGCAGTTCGTGCAATTTGCATTTCAGTTGCGTTTCGAGCGCCCGACCGAGCAGACATCAATGGGAATGGGAATGTGAATGTGAATGTGCAAGTGAGTGCAAAGTGAATACATTGTGAATAATATGAAATGCTAATCACAGTTGCTAGCTGATATGCCCTAATATTAAAAACAAATTTAATTTGTTGATGAATACAAAACGTGCTGTCACAACATAATATATGATAATCTATATTAATTAATATATATTTAGGATTCATAGTACATGTAAGTTACCAAGTGCTTGAGTTTAGAGAGGTCGTAATGCCACAGCCGAAACCCTAAAAGTGATTTTAATCAGACATTTTTCTATTGCAATTGATTTCCCTGCTACGCGTTGGGCTTGTTCTCTTTATTTTTTGCAATTTTTCAATTGAGTTTAATCAGTGACGTAGCAGCCACTGATGTAGCCACTAATATATACCGAGAGGGATTCTCGTTTGCGCCCTACACAGTGGTTGGGGTAAACCAACTAAATAGATTGTATATATATATCTGGAGAGATTACTAGAAATATTCATTATGAGCGTTGAAGTAATCTACTTCTAGAAAATTTCTGCTGCTAAAGGACAAAAGTTTTTACTTCTGAATGGGAAATGTTTTGAAATGATCTAGCAGTAATACTATTATGGAATATGATTTTAAAGTTTAGCAAAATAAGAAATATTTCTTCCATTTAACATTTCCGCAGACTCCTCAAGTACTTTTCAAATGAGTTTTACTATTTAAGGATAATGATCTTAAGAGCTTTTTTTTTAAGAATTATATATATGGATATTCCTTAAAATAAATGATATATTCAAGTACAATAACGGGCATTTCATAAAATTTTTAGGCCTCCCTCTCTCTCTGTGCATTTCCATTGAATTTTTTTTTTTTGCCAATTTCTATAGATTTTTCTTGCAATGTCAAGAGCAATTGCAATGCATGGCGCATGTTGCATGGCAATGTGTCACTGACATTGGATACTAATGATTAGATGTGCAAGGCAATTAATGATCTAAACAAGCTATGGAAGCAGTTATAATCATTTCCGCATATCTAAAAAATATAAATTATAATGAAATGCAAATTCTAAAAATACATTGTTTAAACTAAATATAAATTTTGCTAAGTAAGATCTAATAACAATATTGTCGCAAACTATAATATATATATATAAGTATGAAAACTAATATACACCTTCTCAAATTTTGCCAACGACCGTTATATACAGCGACCCCTCTATGTTGACTAATGCACCTTAACTTAAATATAGAACACATAATTAATGGCGTTTTAATTGTAGCCAACAAAAAAAAAAACAACAGAGAACTAGGAGAATCAGAGAGAGAGAGGCAGCATAAGTAATTTATAGAGATGAGATTCGTATGCATCATAATTATATTGGCAACCACCTGCTGCTTGCCACCACCCAGCGAGGCGTGCAGTCGTGTGCCACAGGGAGCCACCGCAGCGAAATCGCCGGTGGATGAGAATTTCGTCGTGTCTGTGGCGGGGCATGCACAGAGCTATGTGCCCGGCCAGAAATATAATGGTGAGTAGATTAATATCAATTTGAACTGCAGACAGATTTGATTTCACTTTTTCCATAGTTACGCTGAGCGCCTATTCGGGTCTATCGTTTGTGAGCTTTATGCTCGCGCTGGAACTCGAATCGGGTGATACGGAGAACGATCCGAATGCTATGGGTGCCTTTGAGATAAGCGACTTGTCGGAGACACGATTCAGTCCACGGTGTCCCAATGCCGTGGAGAACACAAATACGAATCTGAAAACCCATGTGGATGTCGTTTGGGCAGCTCCGACCATGGCGGGCCAGGGCTGTGTGCTGATACGCGCGACTGTGATGCAGCATCGCGACGTTTGGTTCATGGACGATGGGTTGCTGACCAAGCGCATGTGCGAGGAGGAAGTGGACGACATCAATACACAGCCCAGCATTGTGGATCCTTGCTGTGCCTGTGATGAGGCCAAATATGAGGTGAGCAGGACAACTGGATTATGCATCCATCAAACACTTTGAAGCCATTACATATGCTCGTCTTTTCCAGCTAACCTTTGAGGGCAAGTGGTCCCGTCACACACATCCCAAGGACTTTCCGGCCAACAGCTGGCGCACGAGATTCAGCGACATCATCGGCGCTTCGCACACCATCGACTATCGCTTCTGGCAGTATGGCGAGATGGCTAGCGAAGGCTTGCGCGAAGTAGCCGAACATGGTTCGACGCGCACGCTGGAAAGCGAGCTGAAGGATCAAAGCGAACACATTCGAACCATTATCAAGGCGCGGGGCATTGCCTATCCAAATGTGACGGGCAAAACATTTGCTGTATTCCGCGTGGACTCCAATCATCATTTGATTTCATTGGTGTCCATGGTTGATCCATCGCCCGATTGGATTGTGGGCGTGTCTGGGCTGGAGCTCTGCTTACCCAATTGCTCGTGGGTGGAGAACAAGGTTCACAATCTTTACCCCTGGGATGCGGGCACAGACAGTGGTCCTTCGTACATGGTCAGCCAGTTCTCTCTCATCTATCTTTTATTTATCTAATTATGATCATTTTTTCTTTCTACCTCTTATAGTCTGCTGATCAGCCTCAGGTGCCACCAGATGTCGTGCGTCGCATCAAGTCCAATTTTCCCAATGATCCACGCTCTCCCTTCTATGATCCCACGGGCGCCGAAATGAAGCCCTTGGCTACTTTGCACATAAACAGGCGTCGTCTTTATGAGAAGAATTGCGAAACACCTGACGGTATATATCCAGAGATATAAGCTAGTCTATTTCCCTAATCTCTTTTCTATTCTATTTCTATGCCGTAGCGGAGCAATTGCCTCTGGAATGTGGCACAACTGCCTGGACACGTTGGGATGAATGCAGCACCAAGTGTGGTCCTGGCAAACAGTACAGAACGCGTGAGTTTAGGAATCCAACACTAGCCATGGTAAGAGCAATATCTACAGTGAGTAAGCTAAACTTTTTCTCACTTTACTTTCCATATTTTCACAGCGTCACAGATGCAACAATGCGTTGCGTGAGGAGAAGAATTGCATGGGTCGCAAGTGCGCCACATTCAACGAGGAGGCGTCGGAGGGTGCGCAGCCCGAGGCGGAGCTACCTGGTACTGATCCCGAGTGCGGTCTATCCGAGTGGAGTGAATGGTCCTCATGTACCGTGACCTGTGGCACAGGCGAGCTGGTACGCACGCGCCACTACCTCAACAGGCGGGCCAAGAAGAAGTGTCAGAAGGCAAGCAAGGCACGATTGCAGGAGACCAGAATCTGTGAGGCTATCGACTGTGGCGGCGACATAGGCAACGAGGCGGCCGGCGAGGGTGAGCCGGAGGAAGCTCAAGCCGAAGGCGGCGTTTACGATGGCGAAACGGGCTCAGCAGAGAAGCGTTCACTGTTCCGCAACTTTCAGAGTTTCAGTCAACGCAGCGAGGACTATATACCGCCAGTATGTGGTGTCTCACCCTGGTCAGATTTCTCGCCCTGCCTGGGACCGTGTGGTGGCACCGGGCAACGACGTCGCATGCGCAAAGTGTGGAACAACAATGAAGTCTACGGCGTACACGATCCAAACGATGATGGCACCGATCCCTGCCGTCACATCAAACTCATCGAAGAGGTCAACTGCACGAATCCTAGCTGTGACACGATTGTGCCCACCTATTGCTACGATTCGCTGCGCGTGAGTCACTGTCGCGACAGCGATGTGGCCAACTATTGGTACTACGATCATGTGAGTGACCAGTGCGCCATTTACTGGTCGGATCGCTGTGATACCAATCAGAATAAATTCAAGTCGAAGGAAGAGTGTGAGGAGACCTGTCGCCTGCCCCGACACAAGCAGGAGCTGCAGCTGGAACGCCTTGGTTCAGAGAAGCCGCAACCCATCGATTGCATGGTCTCCGAGTGGATTGCACACAGCTGCAATGCCAGCTGCGGCGATGGCGTACAGCTCAGGACACGTCGAGTACTGCGCACACCCAAATACGGTGGCAAACCATGCCCCAAGCATCTGGTACGCATGGATCGCTGCTATCAGCGCTGTGACGATATGTATTCGGTGAGTGGCGCCTTTGGCGAACGACGCCACATGCCCGCCAAGCTGCAGCCCCCGCTGGAGCCACGCGACGAGTGCCGCTACTCCGAGTGGTCCGCCTGGACGCCCTGCACCGCCAGCTGCGGCGAAAACTCTGTCCGGCAGCGTACACGCACTCTCCTCAACACAGACCTGAGCTACAAATGCAAGGACAGGGTGCGCATCGAGAAGTGCGTCATGATGCCCTGCCTGCTCGATAGCAACGACGACAGCGAGAAGTGGTGAAGACGATTCCCTTTGAATACTCTATATCAAATTAATTTAGCTACAAGTATTAGCAGCTCCCACAGTTTGCATGTCGAATCAAGCAATGTCTATTAAACTAATTATCTACTCATATTAATAAATAACTATATAAATATATATTATATATTTGTGTCTTAAGATGAGTCAAATAGAAGAAGCTATACAAATCAAAGAAGTTAATGTGTAGAAGATTATTTTCTTCTACTTACTCCTATACAAGACAAGCTTATATTATTTAAAACTAAATTAACTAACAATTTCTTTACTCACAATCTTATAGGTTACTTCGGATCTAATACAATATGAAAATATATAGCTACAATCAAGCTGAAAAATCTTGTAGCTCTACAGACACCAAAAATTTCCTTAACTAATACTTAAACTACTTTCCATTTCCCCATACATATGTAAATATATATATTTATTAATCATACGACACGTTTTCGATATTATGTGTATATTTTTGCGCCACATGTTTGGCTGCCTGTTGTTTATCATTGACCTACATAAATTACTGGCTAGCTGGGCTATAAAATATTTAGTTTGAGTTCTCGCAAAAGTTCAAAGAACCTACGCAAAATAAATTAATTGGCGCCCAAGCGCCATGCAAAAGCCACACAAATTGTTCACGGCCTCTTGAAGAGCTCAACTCAAAATAAAAAAAAAATAAAATATTTCAAATGACGAGCGAGCCAATTAAGATGTGTTAAAGCGTCGCGACGCAGTCTGAGATATATAATTGAAACGTTACGTCAACTAAACGAAAAGCGAAACTCAAAGCAATTTGGACAGTTACCATTGAGCGGTCACAGCGATTAGAAGTGCTGAGAAATGTGTCGAGGAATTCTCTTCATATTTATGCTGAGTCTGAGTTGGCTGCAGCTCATTGCAGGTGGCTGCAGTCGCATACCGCAGGGCGCATCGGGAGAGCGTTCGGCAGTCGATGATAATTTTAAAATCTTGATCGATGGCAATCCGACAACCTATATACCCGATCACCAATACAATGGTGAGTGGAGAGAAGCAGTTGGAGAGAGTAGTTGAAGAGAGTTATTTCTATGAACTTCGTGTACTTTTTAGTTTCCCTCTCCTGTCCCATCAGTCTGAAGTTCATTAGCTTTACGTTGACTGTCGAAAGCGAGGATTCATCGATGGCCTACAGCGGACAGGATATGACAGGACATTTTGAGCTGTCTGACACTGCAGAGACACGCTTCAGTACTGGCTGCGAGAACATGATCGAGAGCACCAATACGAATGCCAAGACACGCATCGACGTCTCGTGGATATCACCAAAGCAACCAGACAGTGGCTGTGTGCTGATCAGAGCGGGTGTGGTGCAGCATCGTGATGTGTGGTTCATCGACGATGGTTTCCTAACTAAACGCATCTGTCCAGAGGAAATCGATGAGCTGAACAGCGTAACACCATCGCTGCAGAACTGCTGTGCCTGCGATGAGGCCAAGTATGAGGTAAGAGCGTTTCAGCTTGAAAACTGATCCACGAAATAATCTCTTATATATCAACTTGTTGCTAGATCATTTTGGAGCGCAAATGGGCGAGGAATACGCATGCCAAACACTTCCCAGCGGAGGCTTGGCGCACACGTTTGGGTGAAATAATTGGCGCCTCGCATACCTATAGCTATCGTTATTGGGCATATGGCGGACGGGCCAGTCAGGGCATGCGTGAAATGGCTGAGCACGGATCCACGCGTACACTGGAGCAGGAGATTAGGGATAATACACAGGTGGTAGAGATTTTATAATAACTTGCGACTTTCATTTGCCCATTGGCATTAAATCCTTTCACATTTTCCAGAATGGCGAAGTGCGCACCATAATCAAGGCGCCTGGCATTGGGCATCGGCTGAATGCCTATGGCACCACCTTGGCGAATGCGCGTGTCGATCCACAGCATCATCAGATATCTTTGGCAGCCAAAATTGATCCATCTCCAGACTGGATAGTGGGCGTGGCTGGCATGGAATTGTGCTTGAGCAATTGCACTTGGCTGGAGCGCAAGGTATTGAATTTATATCCCTGGGACATAGGCACCGACTCGGGACCCTCGTATATGGTAAGAACAGTTCACTGTTCTGTTGACTTTAATCCAAAGTAAACTGTTTGCTTTAAACAGTCACCCGATCAGCCACAAGTGCCGCCAGATGTTATACGCCGTATCACCTCCTCGTATCCGAGTGATTATCGATCGCCCTTCTTTGATGATTCGGGTGCACCAATGAAGCCGCTAGCCACGCTTTATGTAACCCGAAAAAAGCTATACATACGCGAGTGTGAAGAGGGTGAGGCTAGAAAATTGATAAGTAACATAAAACTCTTCATAACTTATGGAAATTGTTCTGCTAGTGCCACAAGATGGTCCCTTGGAGTGCGCAACTCATCCCTGGAACGAGTGGAGCAATTGCAGCACACGCTGTGGACCTGGCTACTCGCATCGCTATCGCAGCTACAAGAATCCAGCACTTGCAGCCAGCTACAGCTGCGATAGTCGCATGGAGGAAGTGCGTCACTGCCAGGGCATGCAATGCGGCGCGGCCGATGAGCAGCTGAGCAATGAGTTCAATGAAGATGGCAATGGTCCAGCAACCATGGCCGAGTGTGAGATGACCAAGTGGAGTGAGTGGTCGCCGTGCTCAAAGACATGTGGGCGTGGCATATCGACACGCAGACGTGACTATCACAATCCCCAAGCAAGGCCGCGTTGCCAGTCAGTGGTGCACATGCCACTCGAGGAGACAAGACAATGTTCGGGCATCGATTGTGGTGGATCAATTGCCGAAAATGGTGACATGGATGGCCTGCAGCCAGAGTCGGATCCGTTTGGAGAAACCAATGAAGCTGGCTTTGAAAATAATAGACCTGGCTGGGGCTTGACTACCAACTACAACAGAATTCCAGCCATGGATAGAACCAATCAAGGCTGGAGTGGCAACACCTTGGCTACGCCCAGCTATCCAGACTCAGGCAAACGACCCACAGGCAACAGCTATACCAATGATCAGCGAAACGATGGCTACAACGACTACAAACAGAGCAACAGAGAAGACAGCAACAATCACTACAAGCAGGATAATCGAGAAGAGAGTTACAACGATTTCAAACAGGATAGTCGAGGCAGCAAATACGATTCAGGTTCTAGCATCAATAATAATAATAACGACTACAGTAATACCCTATATAGAGGCGGCTTGGTGACCCGTGCTCCATTTGCTCCACGCTATCCAATCCAAACCCAACAGGATACGGTCGGCAGCAATTACAATGTGATACAGGACTATTGCTATGAGAAACCCTTCGCCTCCACAGTCCCGTGTCTAGCCAATCCGGTTATTGTGCGCAACTATTGGTTCTACGATCACGATGATCACGAATGCAAAATCTTCACCACAGACAATTGCGACGAGAACAACAATCGCTTTCGCACACTGATGGCTTGCGAGGGCACTTGTCTGCTACCCCAAATCAATTTGGCCCGTACTGATGATGCCGAGGGGAATCCATATGCAGCTGACAACTCCTACGGCTCTGATACGTTCCAGACAAGCGGTGGCTTTAGAGCTGATGAAGGCTTTGGTCAGCCGTTGGCACAGACAAGAAACAAATTTAACAATGCCAGACGTGGCAGATATGGCAGTTAAGCTATTTAATAAAGTTTAAAGCAAAAGAAATCATAAAGGAATTTATTTGGTTATGATGGGAAGATTTTCTAAAGCTAAAATTAATGCTAAAAATTTCTTAACATACTTTTGTAATTTATTTTTTACATAGCTCACTATGATCGATATTCATATATTTGAATTGAACTTGTCAAGTGCAAATTCCACATTTATTATATATAAAAATTTAAATGTTTTCCTTAGCAATTTTAGAAAAGCCTTAGCTTAGTACTTTTTAATAGAGCTATGTCCAATTTGACATTGTTAAAGAATTGATACATATATAATACATTACACATTTTCGTATTTATCGAGCATTGTCTATGAAACGAATTAATGTGAAAAATAATTCGATTTGCATAAAATAAAATATAATTGCTTGCAGCTGTTTGATAACTTTAAATACCCTATATGTACCACCATAGCCTTAGAAAACATATGCTCTCTATTTATAAAATAATGTTCCAAAGACTTTAAGCTACTATTCTCCCGTTATTCTCTATAAATTTTCATTATAGTCTAAGAGATATGCAGTGTCTTTCTGTTAAGAGTTTAAGAATTCTGTTCTCTTTAATTTGAATTCGATTTTAATTCTCTACTTAGTTTGTTTTTCCGGCTTTTGTGGGCTGTGTCTGCTGATAAGTGATTTTTTTGTTTTGTATATGTATCAGTGGGTCAGAAAAATAAAGTTCTCTTGCCGGGCTGAGCTTATCAGCATCTCCCAACTGTTGGCTTTTTGCGAACCCACAGCCAGAAGCACAAAAATGTTTAACGCTCAGTCTCAAACAGCAGCTCAAGACGTCGAGTCAGACTCTTAGCATTTAACTCGAGCATGTGGCATTCATTAGTGGTGTACGTGCTGTTGCCCTACTCTAGCTGGGCATTGATCTGCACACGTCATCCAGCCAATACTCATACGCCCAAGTCTCCGGTGGATGAGAACTATGTGATAAGCATTACGGGCAATCCGGAAACCTATATACTCGGACAGGAGTACAACGGTGAGCCCGTGAGTTCATTGACCTTGCGCTTGAACTTCAAAAGTCTGCTTCCGATTGCTCTCGAATCATTTAAGTGTGTACAAAAAAAATCAAAAGTGTTCAAGAACTGTCAACGTGATAATACCCTATAGACAGTCGTTATAGCATATATTAATAATTACTTATTGACTTGCAAATTCTAATCTATCAATCTTTCCCGGACATACATGTCTCCAAGTTCATTATACCCTTTGCATTTACTAATATTCTGTAGATTGAATTATTATACATATATAGTTATTCGCATTCATTAAGTGATTCTCAAATTATAAACGTATTTTCTGTAATTTCAATACACTCCTGCCATTCAGTGTGTACAGGGTATTCAAAAAAAAAAGAAAACAAAAACAAACGTTTCGCAATACTTGCGCTTTGCGTTGTAAACAAAATAGAGGCATTCGCTTCTTTCTTATCAGGATATTGCGAATTTGAAAGGTCTCACGATTTTCAAGGTCGGCTTCCCCGATAAGTGGCGTCTGTATACAACCGTTGTTTTTTCATTGACTATTTTCGACAGTTTCGCTGAATGCATTCAATGGACATCGCTTTATTAGCTATATTCTGGCGTTGGAGAATGAGAATGGCGACTTTAGTTATATAAACGATCTGGGCCGCTTCGAACTCAGCAATTTGATTGAATCACGTTTCAATCCCAACTGCATTAACATGGTGGAGAACACAAATACGAATCCCAAGACCCACATGCATGTAACGTGGATAGCGCCCAGTGAGCCGGGCAACGGTTGTATATTGATACGTGCCACAGTGTTGCAGCATCGCGATGTTTGGCACATGGACGATGGAGGATTGACGCGACGCATATGCGAGGAGGTTGTCGATGATGTGGAAAGCCAACCCACAGGCATAGCTCCAAATAGTCCATGCTGCGCCTGCGACGAGGCGAGATATGAGGTAAGGGAAACGAAAGCATAAACCAACTGATCAAAGAAATCTGGTAAAGCTGCTTCCAGTGCTTTTTGTCTATAACAAAAGACTGGGAATAATGCTATAAGCAGCTATGGCAAATGTAGAAATATTTTCGTTATATTAATTTATAGGAATGCTAATCAAAAAACTTCCTTTTCTAGCTGACATTCGAAGGCGTCTGGTCGCGTAATTTGCATCCGAGGTATTTCCCAGCGCGTGGTTGGGAGACGCGCTTCTGTGAACTGGTGGGCGCCGCACATAGCTCTGACTATCGCTTTTGGGAGTCCGGTCAATTAGCCAGCGAAGGAGTCAAGCAATACGCCGAACACTGCAGTTCCCGCTTGCTTGAGCGTGAATTTAGCATCAACTTTCGGGTGAGTTCAATAAATTCCGGAAAAGCATTGAATTAATAAAGTCTTGTTTGCAGGATCAAAAAATACGCACCATAATTAAGGCACGTGGACCCGCCTTTCCAAACCTAAATAGCAAATCAACGGCATCGGTGCGTGTCGATCCAGTGCATCATATGATATCGTTTGCCTCCAAAATTGAGCCATCGCCAGATTGGATAGTCGGCGTAAGTGGGCTAGAATTATGTCTTCGAAACTGCACGTGGATGGAGTCAAAGGTGATCAATTTATATCCCTGGGATATGGGCACCGATGCGGGGCCCACATATACGGTAAGTTAAAACTCCAAAGTTTTAAATTAAATTAATCAATATTGATTATTTTTTGTCCATCTACCAGTCACCCGATCAGCCACAAGTGCCGCCAGATGTTATTAGACGCATACGCTCGGACTTTCCCAACGATCCACGTTCACCTTTCTATGATGAGTCGGGTGCGCCAATGAAACCCATGGCCATATTAACAGTGAAACGTCAACGCATCTACGAACGACGCTGTGCGGATGAAGATTGTAAGTAATATTTTGCATAAACTTTGAATATGTAAAAATATATTACATTTAACTAATTACCTTAGCTAACAATGATGCGGATGTGCCGCGTGAATGCCTAACCCATCCGTGGTCCAGTTGGAGCGATTGCTCTTCGAAATGCGGCGAGGGCATGCAGTATAGAAGACGAGTTTACAAGCAGCCAGAGCTGGCCAGAATTTACAATTGCAATGTGCCCCAGTATGAGGAGCGTGCATGTGACGGCCAGTACTGCGGTCCAAACAGCGACTTGATGCGAAACATCGATGATAATGATGAATTTAACATGGGTCCCCAGCACCAGCAGCCGGGGATTGCATATCAGCGACGTGCTGAATGCCAACTGTCTGGTTGGAGTGGGTGGAGCTCGTGCAGCGTCACCTGTGGCGAGGGCTACCAGACGCGGCAACGGCAATATCTAAATCCCAGCGCCGAGCTCAAATGCCAGAGCGTGCGCCGACTAGAGTTGCAAGAGATGCGTCCATGTGCCGGCAGAGCTTGTCTGGGTAATTTAAATGGAGGCGACATTGAAGCGCCGTATGACGAGCGGGAGCCACAGCCTGAGCTGGAACATGAGCAGGAGAATGAGCAAGATCCGGAACCCTTTGACAATAATAATTTTAATAGAGATTACGATGCAGAGCAAACGGAAGGTCGTAGGCTTGGCGGCTTTGATGTGGGCAACTTAAAGGGCAGCGAGGGAAGAACGAGTTATGGACAAACGCCTCGACTGGAGGATGTCGAGCGCTCTTCTTGGAGTCGTAGACGACCTGGCGACAAATACAGGGAGAATGAGCAACGAACACGTCATGGCAACAGAGAGATGAGTGAAAGTATAGTACCTGTTGAGCAGGAGGAAGACGACCAACTGCAGCACAAGCCCTGGAACAGAAAAACCTACAACACCTATAACGGAAACTTTAATAGAGAAAATATTGAACACGACGCAAATGAGGATACGAACATGGCAAAGCGCTGCTTTCAAATGCTGCGAACCAATCAGCCGCGCTGCAAAAATCAGACGATCGTAGGCCACTTTTGGTTCTACAATTTCTGTGTGGACGAGTGCATGTTGTTTGCCGCGGATCCCTGCGATCGGAATGTGAATAAGTTCAGCAGATGGGAGGAGTGTGAACAGTGCCGTCGTTCCGAATTTCAGCAGCTGCAAGAGCAGCGGTCCATCTCACATGAATGCGAAATGATCTTAGCCTCGCAGCGGGCGCAACAAAGAAATCGCGAACAGCACAATAGCTATTCTAGCAGCAGAAGACGAAATTACGGCAATCGGCAATGGGATTAAATGTGAGATTGTAGTCTAAGTTAATTTTAATTAGTTGCAAGGCTCTGAACTTTATTTCCTTAATTTAATAAACTAATAATCAGAAACGTGCTCCCTATTTCCCATTACGAACTACCGTTATAGTTGAAAGCAATGAATAGTCATCGCGCCAAATTCGATAACAATAAAAATGTACTCGATACTTACTCAAATTTATGTGTGTGCTGAATGCGTAAAAATATTGCAAATACTTAAATATTATTGTAATTACGTATATGCATATAGCTAATGAATTAACTAGTAGAAATACAGAATTAAACAGTGAATTACTTTATTAACCCATCAAACGCAATAATGATGAGGATTTGCCATGTAATGACAACTCTGTCAGTCTTGAACAGCAAAATTTCGGAAAGAGTTTAACTAGGAAAAGAAAAAAACAGAAAAAATGCAACAAAATCGTTTAAATGTTATACGTAATTTGTTGGCGCTTCGTTCGTTTACGCACCAGATACCTAAATATTCAAGTTTAATTGATGCTTCTCCCAAGCCACAGCCAATAATATTTCATAGAAATCTTACACAAGCAATAACAACAAAAACACAAATTGATGAACAAAAAGCAAATAAATTAAAGCAAAAGATAACGCTTATTGGGCAGAATGAAAGCATTAGCATTACCACTTTGGAGGAGGCCCAAAAGCTGGCCAAGCGTCGTGACTTGCATTTGCTGCGTTTGCAACAGCCGGATGCAAAAACCGGGCGCGTGATGTTCAAGTAATTGTAGTCGAAATAACCTATGTATACCTATACTAACTACTTTATTGTCTCTATGCAGATTGGTCACATCTGCTGAAATGCTAGCTGATGAACCACAGGACAAAGTTGCTGCCAAAGATAAGCAGGGCTCCAAAAAGTCGGAAAAATCCTTAACCATTGGCGCTCGAATAGCCGACCATGATTTGTCGTCCAGACTGAAGAATATAATCAAATGGCTTAATAAACATCACGAGGTGCGCATTCTCATCCAGGGAAATGTGAGTGGCGCCGATGAAGGCAACGTAGAACGCATTGTCAAGTCCATTGAGACGACTATCAAGGAGCCGCAAGTAATTGGTAAAATTGTGCAGAAGCGCCAAAAGGGAGGCTTCGTCAAATTCAGCATAATCCCAGTGGCAGCAGCAGTGGACACAGAAGCCTCTACAGTAAAGCAATTGTGACTACCAATGGGCATTTTCACACCCATCTCAGCCGTCCCTACAGATAAGAAACTAATTGAGTTGTATGCGGTACTCGGTAATTTGGATACAGTCCGGGCAAGGCAAAACTACTGCACCATGCGAAACCAGGAACAAAACGAACCACATCGTACGAAATCGATAGCAGTTGCCATTGTTTCAATCTTATTTATGTTCACCGTAAAATATATATATTGGTTACGCAGATTATTGAGCGGCATTAAAAAAAATGATGAGAGTGTGAGTAATAAAAGGGATTAAATTAATTAGTAAAAATAAGTCTAATTCTGTAAAATGCCAATAGGCATTATGAGAATATCTTCGGCACGTCATTTTTATTTTTTATAATTTCATATGCCATTTATTTAAACAAATAAATAAAATAAAGAAAATTGTACCATAAGCGCTATATATATTCCGTTTGTTTCTATAGTAAGGAAACTGTCTTCCTCTTTTTTTTTGCCCTGTTTGCTATACAATCTAAAAGAATAAAACAATTTTAATAAATTTTTTTTAAATATGTTGTATTTACTTTATTTATAAGCACTTAATTATATAGTGCTATTGGTTTATTCATATACATGTAATATTTGATGTTATTTTATTAATTCTCTTTCTATTTATATTTTCGAGTTTATATTTTTGTATGCGATTATGAAACATAATTGAATTTTAAATTTGAATAACATAATAAACGATTGAAGTATAATTATATATATATATATATGTTTATATAAATGGAATTTTGTTTAAAGCAGACATTGCACATAAATAAGCTAATTAATTAAAAAATATATGTATATATATAAAGCTTGTTATTTGGTTTTTAAACAAATAAATACATTTGGATGTTTATCAAGTGGATATTAATTGTTATTTTATTTGTAGAAATACAATGTTTAAAAGAAGTGAAAAAGAAGCAGAGTTTAATCTGCGGTTTGGACAAGTTCTAAATGTGCTTCATGATATTCCCATCAATTGAGACTATACAAAATATATGCATAAATAGACACTAAGACAAAACAAATAAATTACTTAGACAAAATTGTACAAATACGGCACAAGGAACATTTGCTATTTAAAAATAATAACTTTAAATAAAGATTTGTTGACAAAAGCAATTTGAAAAGCATTTTAAAAAGTTACACTGATAAAACCTCATATTCTGCCGACTAAGTGATAAATCGGCTTTTAATTGTTATATTCTTTAAAATTAATATTCTTTTTCGACATTGACATTTCGTAATTTGAAAAAATTGTGGTTTTGGAATGAACTAGAAACTAAATAAATTAACTACAGTAAATGCAAAAGCGTGTTTTTAAATATTTTTTTTGGATAAGCTATGTTCTTGTTGCTGTTTCTATTTCTGTTTTTCCGCATTGTAATTGTTGTTGGTTCCACTTACTAATATAATAAGAATTTTAGACGCGCTGTATTTCAAAGAGCTTCACCTCCGTATCATACCAAATGGCCGGCTCCACATTCCGCAAATAAATAACGCCCCAAATATAGGTGCGGAACCAGGCCGTTGTCCCAGAATTTGCTTGATATTTTCGAATTAAAATGGGATGCGGTACAGGCAGCAGACCCACCAAAGTGCCGTGTTGCAAGAACTTCAGTATTTCCGATTCATCAGTCAGGCCCTTGTCAATGCAAATCTTTTCCACCTGCGGGACGAGCACCTGCAGCAAGCGCATTATTGTTTGCAACGGCAACTTCGAGCGCCACGAAACAATCCACTCGGGTGTGGGCGTCCAACGCTCGTTGTCAGCTGGCACCATGCGTATGCTGGCGCGATGTGCAACTGATAGACGCGTCTGCTCCAGCGTAGGGGATGTGGATTTGGCGGGCGACAGGTCGTTTACTTTATCATTGGGATGCGGATGTTCCCTTTCAGTCATTTGACCAATGTTTGGAGTGTCCAGCAGCGATGTTTTTAATGTCCCTGGCTCGGCGGGCTGTGCTACCGGTGCTGGAGAATCCAGCTGTGTGTCGCCCAGCTGTGAACGTTCATGCGATTCCGTTTCCGATTCGAGATCTTCTTCCGCAGTCCCAATAGCAGCAGCAGCAGCCGCAGCAGCAGCAGTCTTCTTGTTCGCTACAACATCTTCAACATCTTCGTCCTCCTCTTCTTCTTCCTCGTCAATATAATCGTCTTCAGGCGCTTGAGCCGAGGGCAGTTCCTGGCTAGTCGTAGCCGTTGTCTGCTTCCTCTGTGGCACGCGTGGCAAATTAAATTTACCACCCGTCTTTCGCCCACTCAGACACTTGGCTATGCCTGCCATATCAGTGGGCAAATTGGCCATGGCATGAAAGACATGACGTTTGCGTATGATCGTATAAACTAAATTCGAATTGCCATCAAATTGATACTGTATAATGTTGTTGAAGATCTCCAACAAAAAGAAGACCAAGTGGTGATTGCTTGGAGCAGAGAGCAGAAACCAAGGCGTACTAAAAGCTTCCAGCAAATGCAACAGCTTTACACTAGCTACCATCGATAGGGTTTTGAGATATGGCGAAACATTCACCAAGATCGTCAACAAGCAATCAAACAGTGGCTGCAAGCGCTGATGTCCTGTGGCTATAATCTTGTGAAACACTGTGATAAGCAGATCCGCATGGGTGCCCGTAAAGACCGGAATATCCATGGGCACTGTAGCCGAGTAGGCCTTGTTCAAGCGTACGCCAAAGTTACGCTCGCCTAAGTAAAGAGAAAATATATTAAATGTTATAAATATATTCATTTAATTAATACATTCTCAATGTATACATATTCATTCAAGTCTTACCCGATAGCAACAACAATATAAATACGCCAATATGCATGAGACCAACTCGCGATTGATCCGCACGTGAATAATTCAAATGATACAGTATGGGTATGAGTATATCGAGGACATCCGAGCTCTTTAATACAAAGTACAAGAACTTTTTGTTATAGTCGCAGATCTTCCAGAATAGGATAAGCAGCTCCTGATGGCAATGAAGGCGTTTCGTTGAATTTGGTAAATAGTTCTGAACGAGCGGATTGTTAAGCAGTCGCGTTATGCCACGCAGCACAAAATGGAAATCTTCATCACGATGCACGCGAGATAGATAATTGATGAACAGATTATCACCACAGCTGCCCTCATCGTAGGGCGTGACCAGCACGCCTCCAGCATGTGCCAATTGATGTTGCTGCTGCTGTTGCTGTTGCAGCTGTTGGTGCTGCACGACCATGTCGTGATCGAGCGTAACTATAAGCAGCTGCAAGCAGGCCTCCACCAGAGGCTCAGTCGTATCCGCGAATATCAAATGATTGTAGGGTACACCAAAGCCAACAGGATCATATGAGCAAACAGTATTCAAGAAGGATGTGAACAGAGGCAACGCATGTCTGTTGTCTGCGGAAGTGAAGTACGCAATCCACTTGTTGGGCTCCTCAGATTGCTGAGGTGTACGGTACATAGGCTCCGAGAAGCAGGTGAGCAGTAGCTTTAGTAACTCTGTCCGTCTGCGTTCCATGTGTGCATTGCGTGGCGGGGATTGGGCAAATCCTACGCCTGCCTCCCAAATATATTCACAACTATCAATATTGGCCAACTCCTCGGCCTTCTCAGGACCTGCGCGCCTTGTTGCCGTCACCGTGAAATCTGGACAAAACAATAAATCACATATGGCATTGATAAGGGATTGGGCCAAGGGCACAGTTTGGCCATGATTAGCCTGCTCCTGGGCGGGTAGATTGCTCCAAAAGAAATCACGCCACTTGTCGTCCTCAAAGATGTAAGGCAATATCCGTATGAGCAACCTTACACAGTTTAATACGCATTGCTGCTCCGCCTGGGTACGACAGCTGCTGTCGACAGCCTGTGCCAACTTTTCCACAGCCTTGTAGCAGAGTGTAGCCAAATTTGCGGGATTATCATTTCTAATTTGACGTATTTCACTTGCTGTGACCAGAGCAAAGACATCCTCGAGCGTTGTTTGATGCGCCTGCCAGAATTGATCCCAGAATTGGTCATCGTTGTTGTCAATCTTCTGATTCTTCTGCGTCAGCTGAACGATAGCTTTGCGAAAGTTTAGTTTCGAGTCGGTGTTTCCCATATTGTGTACTTGTTGGTGTATTAAAACGTCTTTATTGCAACTACTCTGTTTGCTATTGCCTCAAACAAAGTGAATACAATTGCAGTGTTAGGGTTTTACATAAATTTTGCTTCGTTTTCAACAAGAAAATTAAGAAATTCGCCTACGCACGACTAAGAAAATAGAGTAGCAAGTGTTTTGTTGTTGGTTGCCAGCAAAGGTGTCATAGTTTATCGATAGAATTTGCTATAGAACTCCAACATGTCTGGCAGCACTTGCTTCACAATCGTTGGCACAGCCAAATTATTATATTTGATTCTTAGCGGAAAAAGGCAAATGTATATTGAATTTAATTATTCTAATTTTAGTAATTCTTGTTCCTGAACCTCTTAGGTAAATATATAAAGTATTTAATGCTTCTGTTACAATGTACAAACGTCACGATAATTTTTAATCGGGCAGGACAATCGGGAACTCATTAAGATAGGAAAAAATAAAAAAACAGCTGGCATCTAACTATCGATATTTTCCGTGATATGTATTGTTTTAGTGCAAGCGAGTCCCGGCAATTTGTTTAAATGTAGCTCCGTTAGGCTTACAATCCTCTAAAATAGAATGGGTTATGATGAACGCAGCGATGGCAGCAGCTCTAGCGATGCACAAGATTGTTTTCAGCGCAACATGTCAACAAAAATGGGTACACAGCAGGTCACAATGCCTAAACATATTCCCTTTCCGGAGCACGCAACCACATCCGAATGGTTGAGTGAACTTATAATGTGCGCCTTTACCATGGGCGCAGCTATTGTTCAATTTATAAACATTTATCGCACCAACTGGTGGGTGCCGCAGTTTCAAGCACGTCACATGGTGGTAAGTAGTAATTATGAGGTCGAAGAAAAATCCAAATTAATATTTTGTTTAATTTGCAGAACATAGAACTAATCGATCCGTATTTACGATATCTTATACTCATATTAAATACGCGGAGGTTTCTGTATTGTATGCTGTTGGCCAGATGGAAGAACAATGAGTGTCGCATAGTGCGTATGAGCCTCAAATATGGTTTCGGTGGGGTTGTTCAGCTAGGTCTTTGCTATTGCGCTTTCAGGCTTTATCAAACTCACACCTACATGTTGCTCTTCTATCTGAGTTATCCGTAAGCAATTGACTAATTTATGTATACATATTAATACATATCTGCTATTCTCAAAGTGTGGTCGTATATCTCATCATATTTGGCTTTCAATTGGAACCGTTTCTACGCACTCGTTTCGAAGTACCCGGCGTTTATATCAACGATCTACCTGTGCATAGCTGCACTACGAATGCTGCTCAAATACGCGACGAAATTGAAACGTTGCGTCATGATTTCAACAAACGCTTCAAGCAGTTGATCTTTACATGCATGCTGAATGCCTATCTAGTGCTTATACCTTGTCTTTTGTCGTTGAGCGTGCAGTATAATGTCATGCGTGCGGCGCAGCACTGCATCATCGTTTGCCTGGGCGCCTTTAGCTTGTCAGCTGTCTTTCAATATCCGGCTAAGTATAGCGATACGCTACATCGTGCCACCTTGCACTTAGGCAGCTGGCAACGGATGGATCGCGATCCACAGACAGCGCCCTCGCAGCTAATTGTGGCAGCCAACGCACAGAATTGGTCAAAGTATACTGTCTACGGACATGGCACGGTGATAAAGCACAATGGAGCGCTCTATCGGAGTCACGGCTTGGTTACTGTTGCTACGCCCGGCAATGCCAGCCATCTCCGTTTCTATGTAAGTACAACTCTTCCTTTATATTTTTTATCTAGCCACTAATATATCTTTCTATCCATTCACAGAAACTGTTCCACAATCCCACTATCATTTACTCCACATTAGCTACTCTGCAGGCAGCAGTGCTCCTCGTGGAGATTGCATCGCTTAGCGCCGCCAGCATTGAATGGCACTTTGTGTTATCCATTAGCTTTGTAGCATTTACCAGCATGGTTGCTTTCTTTAAACTGGTTCGAGATTATTTGATTACTAAGCATTTATACAAAGCAGAGTGCTCCACCATTTACAATTAAGTGAACAGATTTAAATAATTCGAATGAATGCACAAATTGTAAATCTATGGAATGACTAATTTAGGATCAATATCTTAAGCCAATGATAAATATTTAATTAAATAAGGTTCTATAAATGCATAATAAATTAAATAGACAAACTATTGCATATGTAAAAACCCGCTGAAACCGAATAACTGACTCAACGAATATATAAAGAATTGAATTGAATTTTGTCTAATATGAACGACAAGCAAATAGAATATGTGTTAGATTCTAATTGATTCTATGCACTTTGATGAAACAAACATAATTTCGCTTAGCCAAATCTGTTATCATTTATATATCATCTAGAATATATAGTACACCTTAGAAAATACTTAATATTTTCCTGCGATCAATTAAAAAATGTAACAAACTAATTTAGACTCTTCTAGTAACATTCTTCTTCTCACTGTAAACCCAGGAGCTACCCTGTTTGTGGTCGCGCACATTGATACCATGTTTCTGAAGAACGTTTCGCAGCTTATCACTAAGTTCGAGTAGTTCCACATTCGTGCTATTTGTTGCTTCAAATGCCTGTTCTCGCAGTTGGCTTCGAATGGCCAGTAGATCTGCCACTAGTAAATTAACATCCACTTGGGCTTGTTGTGTTTGTTGATTCGATAGAATCGTTGAATCGGCTAGCGAACTGATGCCGAGGTTCATCATGGATGAGCCTATAAAATTGCCTGCTGCCAGTAACAGATCAAGACAGTGGGCGGGCTCCTGTTCTGCATCTGCTTCTTGTTCATTGATGCAACGACTGATACTGCTCATCTGGTCCATTAAGACGCTTATGGCTCGTGATGTGTCAAAATCATCGCGCAGACTATTATCATACTCGGAAACCATATGATTCAGCTGTGACTGCAGTGCACCTTTGTCCAGATATTTGGGTGCCTTTTGGAATTGCATATAAGCGTTTAGATCTGCGTGGAAATTTCTGAACTTTTTCAATGTTTGGCGTGCAGTCAACATGAGTTGATCGCTGTAAGGCATCGCATTATTGTAATTGGATAGGAGGCAGGCCATGCGAAACTCATCCGCCGTATAGTTCTTCAGCATTTCATCTACGGTAATGGTATTTCCCAACGACTTGGACATCTTCTGTTGGTCACCCACCAAATGGAGTTGGCCAGTATGTATCCAATAGTTGACCCATTGATTCTTATCGTAGTATGCACAGCACTGAGCTTCTTCATTCTCATGATGGGGAAACCGCAAATCGAGCCCGCCGGCATGGAAATCCAATTCATTGCCAAAAAACATACCAGCTATTGCACTGCATTCTATATGCCAGCCGGGACGTCCTTCGCCACCCCATTTTGAACTCCAGCTCGGTTCATGCTCTGACTTTTTCGCCTTCCAGAGCGCAAAATCTGCAGCATTTCGTTTGCCTTGCTCGTTCTCTTGGACAGTTTGTTCGTCTCTGCTGATTTTTTGCAATTTTCCATAACTCTGACATTTGCTTACATCAAAATAAACAGATTTATCGTCAGCTACGTATGCATGCTCGTTTTCGATCAGTTCTTCTATAAAACGCTGGATCACAGGTATATTGGCTGATACATGCGTTCGCATATTAGGAGGTTTGACATTCAATCGCAACATATCCTCCTTAAATTCCGCATCGTAAGAGCGTGCCAACTCCTGCCAATTACATCCCTTTTCCTTACTACGCCTGATAATTTTGTCATCCACATCGGTGATATTCATGGCTGTTATCAAATTATATTTGAAATAGTCTCGCAGTATCCGCTGTATTATGTCAACTTTTACATAGGTGCTCGCATGTCCTACATGTGTTTTATCATATACTGTTGGGCCACATGTGTACCAAGTAACCATATGTGGATTGCGCAGCACCAATGGCACTTTGCCACGCACTCTGTGATTGTAAATGTTTATACCGGTGAACTCGCCACATGGTCTTTGCCAGCTGTGGGCAAATGGTTGTGTTGCCTTAGAAGTGCTGTTTCTGTTAATTGAACGACGAAATTGTTGTGAATTAAGGGCCCTTTTGAATTCTTCTAAACGAAAACTATTAAAAAGAGAACATCAGTGGTTTGGAAATATGTTCAATGAGCTTCCATACTTACAGTTTTAACATATTTCTAAATGACTGACAACAATTTTAAATTTAAAATTTTGTCTAAAATTTTTGTTTTGATTTTTCAGCAACAGCTGATTCACGATTGTCGATCATTATTATCGATATCTTTGTATTTTTGATATTCAAACCAATATATTTATAAACTTCCAAGCGATTATTGAAAATCCAAAATATTATCGATAAGCCAATTTGTTAGCGCGAATTGTCCCTGGTTTTCAAAAATGGTTCTGGTAAATTGTGTATTAGAGGGATTATTTCTATTATTTGAATAATTAACAATTAAATAAAATGTTGCATATTGTTGGTAATAATGATACAAATCAATTTAAAAGTTGTTGGCAGTTTTTAAGGTGATGATACATTAAATGTTGCAAAACTTAAAGCCTTCACGTTTTACAAATTTAATGAAACTTAATGTTATTTTGTATTATATTGTATATATAAATTTAAAATAATTTAATTTTTTTTTAAATATTTATTTTTTACAACTCTTATATTTAAACCTATTTTCATAACTTAACCTCCTTTATTTATTTATTTATTTATTTTTTTTTTTTTGCTTTATTATTATGAGCTCAATCAATATAATTAAGTAAAGTGTGAAAATCGAGCGGCAACGACAGTATAATACTCGCTCATGGTATAATATGTCTATTGATCTATCTATCTATATAGCAGCAATCCAAGAATATTTAAAATTTTGAGTCAATCTAAAGAGCTGGTCAATAACATTAAAATTTGAAATGTGAAACAATAATTTACCTACAATAAACTTAAGGCCTTAAGAGTCGCGTGTGTTTATACGAATATACATTTCATAGTTTCGCTTACATACCGACAAATGGACGCACATAAGTGAAAACCAACCGACTCTCTTTTCACATTGAAAACGAGCGTGAAAAAGCATTGTTTGGTAAATGGCAGAAATCATACGCACCATGGTCAGACCGTTTGCCAAAAACTTTCTTCAATGCGTAAGCAAAAAATACGAGCATTGAGGTCAAGGATATTTCATGCCACAAGCAGGTGAGAAATCGGAAAAGAAAAGTAGCGTAGTATTTTTGGTAACTAAATTAAATGTGACTTAGGCATTCGCTGTGACCCGGCTGGCTGAGTGGTTAGCTGACTGGCTGAAAAGGAGGTTAAGTTAAATTGCGAACAAATTAAAAGGGAGTTAGACTTGCGGCCTGGAATTCCCCTTTTGAAAATTACGTATACATAACTATATTCGTATATGGGGCACACTTGTGCCGGTAATTGGATATTTCACAGATTTAGGCTTGGTCTATTGTTCGCTTCTTGGCAATTGATATTAATTTATTGGTTGTGCTTTTTAAATCGGCATCGCGTGAAAACATTTGTGCGCCCAGAAATTAGCATGAATAAGCAATACTGCTTGTTGCTGTTGCTGTTGCTGTTGCAGTTGCTGTTGCTTTTCCAGTTGCTTTGCTTTTGCTGTTGCTGCTGCTGCTGCTACCTGTGCTAGACTGCACCCAGTGCAAGGTGCAGTTCCAAATAATAGAAATTAGATTGAAAGCCTGGCCAGGCTACACTGGGCCATGCCAAAATATGATTCTGGGTTTGGTATCCTGCTGATTAAGGTCAGCAAAGCGATTATATTGACTCAAGTAAGGAAACCCAGCCCAACAAAACCTTTCAGGCCTTAATGATTGCTCAACAATTTGATCTACTTGCTCAAGTACAATTTATAAGAGAATCATATTTGAAAATAAGACCTTAACTTAAATGTAATGTTCATGAATATGCTTATGCTTAATTATTCATAGAAGTCTTTGTTTATAAGGACAAATTTGTATTAAATATACAAATTTTGAGAATATTTTAGTATTTCTTTTTTTTTTTTTTAACTGAAAACTATTTGTATTTTTATTTTTAAAACATTGAATAAATGGGTTTAATTATATTCTCAAAATTATTATTTTTAATTTGTTTAGTATTTTTTATTTAATATATAATCTCAACATTTTATGTTTTATGTAATATATAGTAACCAGTACGTATGTTTTAGCAGTTGTTATTTGATTATTATTATTTTATAACTTTTTCTTTATTTTGAAAAGATTCTACCTGGCTCAACTTAAGAAATTTACCGACCTTGGCAAAAATGCCAGAAGAACTCTCTACGGTTAAGCTTCTGCACACTGCCGGCTTTCTCTAAAGAAGCACGCAGTTGCAATTGAAAAGCCAAAAAAAAAAAAAGGAAAAAACAAAACAAATAGAAAAAACTAAATTCAAATCTATAGCCATAGAATGTCAGTCTAACAACAACAAACAGTGGCAAGTTTTCATGTCCAAGGCGTATTTATGTCAACCGGAAGTAGGTTTACTGACCCACGTATACGTTTCAATACGACGGATAGCCGAAGACTTCGTCCGTTGAAGCACACTTCGGCTGCCCAATAGAGGCGACTACTGCTGGACATATGTATCTGAAACTGGCTGCCTTACCTTAGCTTAGCCTAGCGGCTTGTCCAGGTGCCATACGAAGACGACGAGCAACGTCAACGACAACTCGTAGTATAAGAAGGCATTTTCTTTCAAAGTTTTAGTTTTCCAACGAACGGCAAGTGCATCGGATCGATGCGAAAAGCGCGTTGTGCTGACTTCCTAATTCGATTTAAATAATTGTATGTACACACACACACACACACACACACACACATACACATACATATATATATGTTCACACAACACACATCTAAGTGTTGATTGCAGAGTGTGGTACTTAAATGAAGTCAAACACAACTCCTTTTAAGTGTATACAATTTAGAGCTCAGCTCAGCTAATAAGCGTTTGCGTGAATATCAAATGTTTAATCAATGCCGGAGATAATAATACTACAAACTAATTAAAAATGTGCCATGAAGGGTATTATTCAATTAATAGAAAATATTTCAAGCTTTATAATACTTAAATATATATTAATTAATCAAGAATCGCATAAAAATACCCATTAGTATTAAATACAATTAAAAAACGTAACAAAAGTAAATAAAATCGCAAGTAAAAGGCTAAGACAAGAATAAAGAAAACATTAAATAAAATTAATTATAATAAATAAATAATTAAATAAATAAATTGAACAGCTAACAGATTGTGGGAGACTATAAAAAATATGAATAATAAGTTAAATAAAATTAATTTCAATAAAAAAGCTATAAACTTCAATTTATAAAGTTAACGAAATGTATCAACAGAGCAACCAACTACAAAATATTTGTGCATTGCTAAAAAACAAAGACAAATCAACTTTTTCCTTTAAAAAACAATAGAAAATAAATATTTTTTCTATTTTAGTTGCTGCCAATGAGCTTATCTATGAATAGATGAATTTCTGATTTTATTAGAATATATATATATTTATATAGTTAAAATTGAGTATGCAGATCTTTCCATTTCTTAAAAAGGCATAAAAATCTATAATTTTTGTGATGAATATTTTCACATTGTGTTGCACGAAACAATCTGTTGAAATCTATTAAATGGGAAAACCCAAAAAGTTAAATTTTCAATTCTTAAAGCGAAAGAAAATTGCAAAGTGTTAAGCTGAATGGAAATTTGCCATCACGACACTAACCAAGGATTTTTCCTTTTTTTTTTCATTTGCTTGCGGTGTGCTCTGTGCATGTGTGTGTGTGTGGGCACATTAATAGACGTTGCTGTTGTTGTTGGCAGACTGTGCTGTGTTGCAACTAGACGGACGCCAAGGAGTGTGGCAAGTCGCGTTGGTCATTCAAGTGCTGCCTGGTTGTTGACTTGTGTAAAATTGTTGCTATTTTGACCCCCTTAAACCCAAAGCCAAGGAGAAGGCAAAAGGCATACGAAGTCTAGACCCAACGATGTGAGCGCGAGTGTAACACACTGAGCCATACTCACACACACACACACACACTCACATGTTACATGTGTGTGTCTGCATTGAAAACAGAAAATAGATTTCACGTCACTTTTTAAGCCAAAAGTTTGGTTTAGGTTTACGCACAACCTTTTCAATATAGGTTAATCAAATTGTTTTCAGGCTTAGAACGCATGCGAAAATTGTGGCACACACACACACACATATGCATATTTATGTATACAAATACACTCATACACGCTTACAATGTATATCGCGTGTCATAACAACAGGTGCCACGCGGCAAGTGAACAAACACAAACAGAAACACAAGCACACTCACACACACACTTACACAGAAGCGTAATATGCAGACACACACACACACATAGGCTACGCTTGCAGGCAATAGCACCGGCGCTTTCGTTTTGCGGCGAATTGGCAAAGGCGAATTCACGTTCGCTACTTGACGTGGGAATATTTGCCAACTTTTAAGTGTCTTTCAAAGCAATTACAACTTTGGCTTTGATTTCGCCTTGACTGTTGACAGTCGCAAAATTCAAAACTTTATGGTTAAGTGAAATTCTTTTGTTGGTAGCGCAACATGAATTTATATTGAATTCGTTTCTAAAATAGATCCAAACATCATTTGAAAATAAATAACAATTTATACTTAGCTTAGACGAAAATCACTTTCACTAATTACTTGCGTATAAGCGAACAGTTAAAGTCAATGAACATTTTTGCTTTGAATGTTATTTGGTGCAGCTTTAAAGTGCAACATAAAACAGCAATTTGCCACATGCAACGTGAGGCATAGCCACAATCTAGACACGCACAAGTTATGCTCTCGTTAGCGAACATCAATCGTAGGCGAATCAAATGAGTAAAACTGGCCGAGCTCAGGTTAGCCAAATACCCTGTAAGCATGCAATACTTGTAATAACTCAATGCTTCAAATTTAACCTACTTAGTCAGTGCCAAGTTAATATACATTCGACGATTCTCTTGTACAGGGTATCAACAGAAGTAGAGGTGACAATGCTTATATAGGGTATATCTGGCTGGCTGGCAAACTATACTATTATAACTACGTATATCAAATACCCATCAGTCCGTAATACATATTTAGTACAGAGTATGCAATTTAAACTAACTTTATTATATCAGCTGAAAGTCGTTTATACCCTATGCTGCTTTAGTACAAGGTTTAAGAACTCAGTCTACCGTTAACTGTGTCTCTTAGATGCATTTAGCTGTTTTTAACAGTTCGAGCAACATGTGAACCAGACTTAATGGTCAGGCACACCCAATGTACTCACAGTACAGAGCATAAACAATCGCTGAACTGTTAACTGTGGATACATTGAGCTGTCTGTTGCTTTATCAGTTCGAGCAGCAGCGCTCAATGGCAATGGCAGTGAAATATTAGATATTAGAAATGCCCATAGATATATGTATGCAATATAGTAGTGAAAAATAATTACTATTTTCGCAACTTCTCTCATACATCGCACATCGCACATCGTATATCGGCTTTTCCGTTGCACATTTGCCCAGGTTTGGGTATTTCTTTATTCAGTCGGCCTATGGAGCTTCGCGTGTTTGGTGCACTGACATTGCATTGCCCATTGCCATAGAAGGTCTTACTGACAGTCGTCTATGGCCATAAAATTGGATACGTACGGAGTAAGTGTGGCGATATAATTTTAGTTGCTTCGTGTCACTTACTTTACCTGTGCAGCCGAAGGACTTGAGTATTTTCGTCAAGCTTTAATCGAAATAATTATAAATAACTTTCTGTTTAAATACTACCAACAAAAATTGACTTTGAGAGAATATATTTCGTTAGAGTAAACTAAAAGTAGTTACTTAATTAATATGAAATTATTTTTAAGAAATAATATTAATTGTATAAATTATAATTTAAAATATTATATTTAATATTAAAAAAAATATATATTACAATATTGCTTGGTACTGGATTCGAACCTACGCCTGCCATTTATCAAATGCACATACATCAGTTCAGCTGTGCCCCATACCAATATGAAGAAAGGAGAGCGAGTGAGAGAAATAAACAGCCAAAGGCAATTTAATTTCCCTCTTCCTTAAGAGAGGCAGAAAGAGAAAGACAGCGATACAAAAGTCTTAGAGCACATTTAAGACAGAATTTGAGGAATTAAAATGACCAAGAAACAAATTGATAAATGGGAAAAATAATTATAAATATTAATAATTATATTTATAAAATTTACAAGATTATCATTCTTATCACATCTAATGTCTTTTTGCTTTATTTTACAGAATTAAGAACTATGGCACATCTTCCAGGCTACAATAATTGCAACTTACTTTGAAATAATACGGAGTGCTTCCTGTGCCACCTTAGTGTTTACCCTCAAGGAGTTCTTGCAGAGAGAACAGCACCAATGATTAATCATGCAGCAAACATTATCATATTCATCATCACCTTCACCAACGCTCATCTCGACAATTGCCCAGCCAATCATCAGATCGCCCACGGACACAGACACAGCCACAGCTACAGCTACAGCCACGACCATAGCTGCGCCTGCTATAATATCTGTCGACTATAGCTACGATCCAAATCGCATAATGTCCCCATCGGTTCATAGCAATGTCAGCTATACGGCTAAGCGAGATCGACGCGGGTCAGAGATGGCCTCGGAGGCACTCTATATGGAAAAGAGCTCCGCGAATATTCAGCCCTACAGCAGTCTATTTGGTGATCCAGTGCCCCCACCGCAGCCAGAAGATTACTTTGGCACTGCAGCCTTTGAGACGATACGTGCAGGATCCATAGAAATACCCAGTTCTGAGGAGGATACGCTCGTAGCTGCTGTTGCCCTCAACACGCTGATGGGTCAGGAGAGTCGACGCAGACTCTTCTCCAATGTGCCCTATAGCACTCTAAGAGCTCAGTCTCAATCCATACCACGACTGCAACCGCCTGATATACAAGTACTGCCCAATTCGAGTGAAGGCTCCAGCTCTGAGCAGCTCGATTCACCGAATTTTATGCTTCTTACACCGCAGGACATAGTCAATAAGCCAGATGTATACGAAAGTGAATACGAACAGGCCACACAGGCTACGGAACGCACTTTCGAGGAGCAGGAAACACAGACTGGAAATAGGTAAGTAAAAGTATGAAAAAAAAGCCATTTCTTTAGAGAATAATTGATTTCCAACTCTTGCAGGCCTCTATCGGACTTGGATTGGTATCGTCCAACGCCACAGCATTTCGCAGAGTTCAGCCGCATACCCAAGATGCGGCCGAGCTCCAAGATGGTTATGTCCATGAAGCACGAGGAGATGCCACTATCTCCGCTTGCCACCATGCTGCAAGATTCAAACGGTTCGAGCAGCAGTGGTGAAGATCAATTGCTGAACAACGAAGCGCAGCAAATGCCAGTCAGAAGCACAACACCCACGTTAGACAGAAATCTCATACTCTCGCCAAAGCAATATCTGCAGCAACAGCAAAGAGAGTTACTGCTCAACGAGCGACAGCTGCTCGAGAGTATGCGGGCTTGTGGCCTGGAGAAACCTCAAACACCCAGCGTGCAGCAGAGTCAGTTACAAGAATCCAGCACTGACATGGAGGAACAGACGCAGTCACAGATTTTATCGCCCGTCGTTATGAAGGAGTCGATCGCAACGGGCGGAGAATATCGGTAAGTTTTGAGACTTTAAGCAGCATCACTTAATATTAAATAGTTTATCTTTTATCCAAATTCAGTGTGGGTGACACACGACTGCACAAGAAGTCTGCCTTTACCATACTCTCGGTGCGTTCACCCAAATCCTCGTTGAGTCACAGTCCAAGTGCCACACCTGTGACTCAACGACAAATACCGATCAACAGACATCCCTCGCTACAGTCAACAACTACCTCGTCGAATGCAGCTCAGCCACAGCCGCAGCCCCAGTTGAGGCCGCGTCGCAAGTCGCTGACAGCATCACGCTTACCGCAATTGCCGCCCAGCAGCCAGCCAGTTAATGATGATTCGCCACGGCCCTCTGTCCAATTCAATATGAGCGGACGTTATAGTCCAAGCAAACTGGCCATGCCCACAAAGGGAATATTGCAGCAGAGGGATTCATTGACCTCATCGGTGGATACGTATACGCCTCGTGCTCAGCGACGCGATTCTATGGGCATAGCATCATCTCCATTTGGTCAGCGCATTAAAAGTCTGGAATCGTTGCCTTTGATCTCGCAACCCTATCGCAGCGCCATACCTCGTTTGCATAGCTCCTCCATGGAACTGGATAAGGAGACAAGCCGTTTCCGTAGATCCTCAATGGAAATGGATAAGGAGACAACAATAATACCACCGGGCACATTGCCGCGTCCTTTAAAGCCAAACCCGAATCCAACACGTAAGCAACGTGGACTGCTTGGAGTGATCAACAAGTCGGCTGATGAGGACTCCCCTAGCCAGCCCTCCCGATCGAATTGGCTAAGTTTGGATGATCTAACAATGGGTACACAGTTGGCCAAGTCCACGTTTGATCCAATGCGCATCCAGGCTAGGCGACGCTCCAGCTCTACTTCACCCGAACGTCGCAGTTCCACGCAAACTGCTTCGGATCGCCGCAGCTCGAATCTGAGCAGCATCACAACCTCCGATTTTAGTTTCCGCCGACCCTCGACACTCTCAACACTGCCAGCAACAACCAAAACAGGAATGCAGCGACGCAAGTCGATTTATCAACCCGCTAGCAAACTGAAGAGTCCTCGCCGACAGCCCTTTCCCAGCAAGGATTCGAAGCGCGCCAAGATAGTCAAGCCCAGTACTTTGTCACCCATCATAGGAACACCGAACAAGGATAGCGGCAAGGATAGTCCACTGCATGGCGATGCCTACGAAGCTGCTCACAGAGACACACCGTCCGATTTGTCGATGCGTCGTGATTCTATATCCCGCATACCTGTACGTAGTCGCCAGGATTCGTATCCAAATAGTCGTTCCAACTCGCCTCTTAAGGATTTTGCCAATTTGTCTAGCTTGTCCGGAAGAAATTCACGCGCCAGCAATAGTCGTTCGCCATCGCAGACCACGATTCGCAGCAGCTTTGATACCCAGGCTCTGCTCGACAGCAGATTGACGCCCACTCGCTTTAATGGCAGTCGTCCCGTCTCGCGAGGTCCACCATCCAGGCCTAACTCGCGCATGGCCCAAGCCAAGGATAACTCACAAGCCAATTCCAGAGCTAATTCGCGAGCCGACTCCCGAGCCAACTCTCGAGCCAACTCACGGGCAGATTCACGAGCCAATTCGCGAGCAGATTCACGAGCCAACTCACGAGCAGAATCGTTGGCCAACTCTCGAGCTAACTCTCGTTTGAGTGTGCGTTCGTCCATACGTTCCACGAGCATTTCTCCATCAACCGCATCACGTAATGGCCGTCAAACTAAAATTTCGCCCAATCGCAGAAAATCTGTATCCACAAGTCCTAAAGGCCTGCCGCCAAAAGGCATGCTTGGACGTAGAATGTCACTGAGTCCAGCGCTGAAGCAAGGAAAGCCGACGTCAAAGCACGAGCGTAAGGAAAGCCCCCCCAGCAATCGTCGTAGAAATTCGCGGTCTCTTATACCAACAAGTACAAGTGTGCGTAGATCGGTGTCCAAATCCACTTCACCAGCTAAGAAAACAATGGAGAAGCCATCTGATAAATCGGCAACGCCTAAAAGCAAAAAGTCTGCCCAAATGTTGTCTAAGCCCAGCCCCAAGGAGAAATCCAACAAAGCAGAAAGTGCCAAAAAGAAGAACACAGCAATAATCAAACCTGACTTTAATCTCAAGCGTAATGGAAGTAAGATCCTCGCTAAAGCCACACCTAAAAGCAGCCAAGCAAATAAGCCAAATAAAACGCCAGCAAAGCAGCAGAAACAGGAAACTGGACAAAAGAATGGGAAAACAGAAAAGTCAGCTAGCAAAACTAATGGAGCTAGTGGCATACCCAAGCCCCAAGTCCGCGAAGCACCTCAACAGAAAAGCAATAACAAATCAAACGAAAGCCCAGCCACAAAAACCAAGCAAAAGGAATCGCCGGAGAAACAGGAGACGACTGCTGCTGCTTCAGCTGCATCTGCTTCTGGTATTGCTTCTGCTTCTAAAGAAAATACGGGAGATGGCATCAAACCCTTGGCCATGCATGTGGGTAATGCTGTCAATGCAGCTGCAGAAGCTCTGCCTGCAGTGCGTAGCGAGGTGAATGCGACTCCAGCCAAAGCAGGAGCTGTAAAGAGACAATCTTCCAACATGTCCAACTTGGTACGCATGAGCTCACGTCTCAGCTTGATAAGCAACAAGAAGCGATCCGATTCCGCACAGAATCGCAAAGTGGCAACAGTTCCAGAGCTGGCTCTAGAAAGTGAAGGTAAGCAGAGCTTTGTATGACTTTTTGTATAACACTCTCCTATATTGAAATAAGTATTTCAGTCCAATACTGATTTATGTCTCTCATTTGCAGTATCCCATATGCAATCCTCACCTCAGTCTGGCAATAGCTTAGACCCCACTGCAACAAGTTCTGATGCTATGGACGGCACCACCGAGGCACAGAAAACGGTTAATGAACATTTAATTGACCAGAAAACCCACGAAAGTGAATCAGGACTTGCCCCAATTACAGCTGCCTCGCCCACACCCAGTGGCGTCACAATGCTGGCCAAGCCCCATGACAGCGCCCCCCGGCTGGATACAGCCGATGGAAGTAATGCGCAGCGCAGCTCACCCGCCGAGTTACAAAAATCCCCTCTACCACCCACACAACCCATTGAGGCTGCAATATCTGTACTGAATGCAGTCGACGCAGATGCTGCCAGTGCTCAGCTTAGCGCTGTGCCAGAAGCTGACAGCGAAGGAGCCAATTTGCAAGAGGATCATGCAACAAACGTGCAGCATTCATTAACGACAGCTGGACTTGTTGATGATTTTCCAGTAGATGATAAACGACTCTCACCCGATGGACAGGGCTCGACAGTGGGTAGCGGAGGAATTGCCAAGTAAGTAAATTATCTGATCTGCAAATCAAGTTGATTTATTGTAGATAGAATCGTATATTTGAATAAAATCAATATATTTTGTTTACCCATTAAGTTTCGGGTATAAAACTACCAACAACCAAGCCGTCTGTAGACTGACTAAAGAGACTGTCTGCTAAAGAACTTTCCCATGTATAAAGAAAACACAAACAAATCTCAGTCAATTTGCCACAATTTTTTGTTTGCATTTTTTTTTTTTTCTGAAAGTCTACTAACTTTTTACACCGTTCTTAAACTCTCCACGTAAAAACAATTGCCAGCCATATACCCCTTGGCCAGTAAATTTACATAGCCGGAAACTGCACGAACAAGAAACGTACGGGCAAAACTTTAGACCGCCAAACCACGTAGCACACACACATATATACATACCTATATATATATATATGTATATCGGAATATATATATATATATATATGTATATGTATATTTATATAGTTGTAGTTGTAGTGGGCTTTGGGCCACCAGGCCACTCATAAATGCGTCAATAAATTTACGAGCTACTCGGGTTTGAGGGGAGGAGCTAACTTTAGGGCGACCATACGAAACGCCTTTAAGGATATCCGTTCGCTTGCCTTGTCGTCCTCAAGCGCCGACGTCCTTCGAACTATACATATATACATATAGACGAGTATGTGTGCGTGTGTTATATTGCAGGTCGACCAGTCGACGAGAGGTGTGCACATACATAACAATCTGCCTAGCTAGTTAGTTTTCGTGGCATGTCCAAAGTTTCATGCCGCAATAACAAATCAGTTTCAGCCGGACAATCGCGCCAACCACAACTAGGATTCAAATTCAAATTGAACAAAATACAAAAAACAATATTGATGAAAAATACTTAGATTTGAACGAGTGATACCTGTGATAACTGTGCTACCCAAGCATGTTGACCAAGAAGAAAAAGAACTCGGTTGTCTTTCACATTGATCTGCCGCAGAATTCATTAATCGAACCGGATAAATATCTTTTTCGGTAAACACATATATTATTTATATTATATTTTATATTTCATATATAAGGATTTGTTATGAAAGAGGGGCCAACTCCCAATGGAAGTTTAGAAATTTTTCTGAACTCTTATCAAAATTTATCTAAAGCTCAATTTCATAAAAGAAAAATTTATATTATGTTTGAGCAATGCAGATATACATATATTTTATTGAGTTAAGAAACGAAATTACTGCATTGATTAGTTTACTTAGTATATATATAAAAACTTTGTTTATTTTTTGCTAAGCCAAAAACTCTGTAGCTGATGATATACCATATACCATTATAATTTAATCTCGGAAAAACTTCTTAGCAAAGGTTTTCTTCGTTTGAAATGTGGAAATATATTGGCTGAGGGAAAAGCTCTGAAACAATACTAAAAAAAAGTTTTATTTATTTTCAAATAGTTTTTTGATGGCTCCAAAGATTAGGTAAACTTAATGACAAGTTCATTTCTCTATTATATACGATATATCATGATGATAATTTAGTAATAGTCATTGAGCAATGCGGAAATAGTTGCAAGCTCCAAAAACTCCGAAAGCTAAAGGTTTGTTTATTCTCCAGCATATATTATAAATAAATATATATATGTGCAGACGCATGTTAATTGAGTAGTTAATGCGACAAAAGTACGAAGAACTTGTAGTTGCTTTCGACTGGCGTCAAGTTCTCGACCTCCAAAAGAAGTTTGGTCGTTGGCTCGAGCGGTTGTTGAAATCATATTTATTAGCGTGTGGGAAATTTTCTCTATTTTTTTTTTGCCTTTCGGCACGTGGTCGAGTGGAAAATTGTGTAAGTGAGGGCTAATTTATGTTTAGTTTAAGTACCCATTACATTGGACTATAGTATTACCCCAAGCGAAAAAGTTAACCTTGAACTTAAAGTGGGTTTAATAACCCCCCAGGCAAATGCGTGTGCGTAATGCAAACCAAATTCAATCTGTGAATGAACTATATATATTTATATAGTATTTTAATATATATATTATAAATATGATGTACTTTCAACTTTTGACCTATAAGCTAAATATGTGCATGCTTATGCAAATGCTCTCGTGCAATTCATCTTTATCGCATCGAATGCAAAAGTCATTAAATATGCTAATGAAAATGTGTGGCAACAATGCAACACGAAATCGATTTGCATAATAAATTTGAGCCATGCAAATTGAGTGCAAATTATTACCATGATATCACAAAAGGACAAGGTCTCACTCGGTCTGTGGTTATTACCCACAGTTTCCGATAGACAGTTATTATAGCAATTATGTCCCGGAATCAAGGGTATAATTGAAGGCTGATTCCATTAGACAAATTCTAAGGCAATTATAAAAGTCGAGTTTTTGATCTGCCTTATTGAAAATAGAAATTTTCTAATTGGTTTTTTTTTTAGCTTTTCTAAATTTCCGATATTCATAAATTACGCATAGAAATAAAGGCTATGAATGAAATCACAATGCGGCAGATATTCTAATTAGTTTTTAAGCTTTACAGGCAATTTCCGATAGACAACTACAGCCAAGGCTACAAATCGAATCTGATTGGCAGTGATTTAAAATCGATTTGGTTTTAATTGGATTTGCTCTTTACTCTTTTTGCTTTCTTTCTTTCAGAACTAGCAGTCAGGAGTTCCTTAAGGATGATGTGGGCAAGGCTGGCTGCTGCCGTTGCTGCACCACGCTTTGCATGCGTTTCCGACGCTCACGTTGCATGCGCTGCTGTGGACTGCGCAAGGAGCGTCTGCAAGATGCCACTGATGAGCAGCAGCCTGTGCTCGCGAGTGGCCGGAGCAGCGCCTCAACTACAACCCAATTAGAGATAGTTGATGAGGCAAAGAACGCGAAGAAAAAGACACGCTGTTGGCCCACATCCAATTGCTGCAAGAGTTGTCGCAAGAAGCCAAAATCCACTGAGATTGTAGAGGAAAAACAGACCAAAATGAGTGTGGAACCAATACAACACTCCACATCAAGCAATCAACCAAAGCAGCAAAGTAAATGTGGGATGTGCTTGCGCAAGGTGTTCTGCTGTCGATCCGTGAATAAAGTCGATCCCATAACGGGCGATGAGACGGAGCTCAGCAAATGCTGCTTCTGTATACCCTGTAGGCGTAAGCATGCAGCAGTTGCAGCGGCTTCCGAGCCTAAAGTGGCTTGGCGAGATCAGGACCCAGAGCTGGGCATAGCTCCTACAGACGCCGCCGTATTGGAGGGCTCCTCAATGGCGCCCTCAGCAGCAACAGCAACAGAAGATATGACCAAAATGTAAGTACTTAAGAGATGGAAAATCGATGTGAAGTATATTCATTTTAATTTGAATTTGTTCAAATCGATAGTTAGCTCAGCAGTTCACGATTATTTGCGATTCATTGGTCAGTAATTCAATTGTCCGCTCAGTGATTGATGATCTACAGTTGAAAAGCTCAAAGGAACTAATCGGTTAAGGGCAAATGAATCACTGAGCAATGTGAATCGCAAACAAATATCGTCTGATAATTGATTGCAAAATATCGTTCAACTGAATTAGTTCATTTTAATAAATTTAATTTTGCGCTTTCAGGAGTTGCTGCAGACGTTTTTGGCTGATGATGCTTTGCTGTCGGAAGAAACCACGTCGCACCTCCGATGCACGCCGACAAAGTATTATTGCACCGCCAACAAGCGAGGTAAGTGCTGATTAACATGAATGAAGATTTGATTTCCTGGTTTAGCCTTATAAAAAGCTGGACTATATTTTTATGCTATTTTTTATATTAAATGTAGATTTATTTTCATCCTTAGGAAACGCGTCGCAAACTCCATAATGACCTGGTGGAGTATACATCTAAGATGAAAGCTGCCATACCTGTGCTACCGCTGTACCTCGCCTGGTTTTGCGCTTTTTGCAATGTTATCTTTCCGGGTCTGGGTGGGTATACACAACTAACAACTGTACCCTGTACATTACTTAATATTCATATCTTATCTATATAGGCACTCTGCTCTCTGGATTATTCTGTCTTTGTGTTGGCATACCCCGCTTCTCACAGTTCGATAGTGCGCGCGCTCGCATTGGATCCTTTATTATTAATATTATTGTGGCTGTCTCTCAGTTTTTCTGTGTGCTATTCTGCTTTGTGGGCTGGGGCTGGTCCATTTGGTGGGGCACCATTATGTTAAAGTGTGCAAGTAAGTTAGATTAACACAACATTATTTACTGATAAATCTGTCTATTTATCGCATTTTTTTTAGGGAAACTGAGCAAAATCAAAAAGGTAGAACGGCTAGAATTGGAGGAGGAACAGCGTCAAGCCGATATAGCTGCCGCTGCTGTGCGAGCCGAAGCAGAGGCGGCAAAGACCTAAACGTCTCTAAATATACAATGGATCCCATTGGGATGCAACTAAAAAATAAAGCTTCCACATACTGCATACCCATACACTTCCAATTAAACTTCCTCGACAAAGTGAGCTGGCAGTGGACAATCCAATTGGAAACAAACATAAATTAAGTCAAACTTCCAAGATACATTTTGTTGGACAGGTATAATCCAATTGGATGCGAACAAAATCGTTTTATAGCTTCCAAGACAAGACATGAAATCCAATTGGAAATAAATAAAAGATTATGTCAAACTTCCATTTAAAAGTGGCGTAAAGTACAGAGAAGACAAAAAGAATTTCACTTCCATATGTACATATATACATGCATACATTTATGCAAAAATAAATATTTATATAAACTTTTGCAAATAAGTGACCTTAAATATAGACCAATAACAAATTGGAGTTAATAAAAACTATTTTATTTACTAATAAAAAATGAACAAAGCATTACATTTAATTTTATTTGTATGGAATAGTATAGAGCTTATGCGAAATCGTGTTTGATAATTCAGTTAAATACCAACACACTGTTAAGTCCTGTAACAGCGCCATCTTGAAGCTTAGGAGTGATCAATATCCCGCGCAATAAGTTGCTACTTTACATGTTTTTATTTGCATATTCGATTTACAAAGAAGAATATAAACATACTGTAATATATTGATTCAATTTTAACAAGCAGTACACCACTGTTAATCACAACTTCATCTTGCACTGCTTGCAGGTTATAATAACTGAATGTTCATAAAAGACAAATTCTCTATTATTGCAGTACTATTTGTGATTCATTAGATTGCATTTGGAAACAAATATAAGCTCAGCTTTCAAAAACATACTTATAAATTAATATTTACAATTTAATAATCAAAGGCATTAATTGCACACAATGTTAGTTTGAACTTGCTCGGAAATTTGCGTATTGGCGCTTTTGGAAAACTAAATACTGCTTGCGTGACTGTTGTTGAGATATCGTGTCAGGGCTCACTAGCTCTTATGAGTCAGATATTCTATTGAACTTGTTCGCAGCGATTCAATACAGCCCTGTAAAAAGAATAAATTTTAGCATCGCCACGCGAATATAGTTTCATCCATTATTTTCGCATTAAAATTACAAAATGTCACATTTGGTGAAAATGGAAAATGGCCAGAGCCAGACCATACAGGAAATGTTGGGCTGCATTGAGCGGTAAGCGGATTTTTGCGGAACTCGTAAACAAATACAAATACTAAACATAACCTCGCTTTCATTTGTTGTTTCCAGCTACAATCCGGACCATTTAAAGATACTCGAATCGTATGTTCAGGACCAGGCCAAGAATAACACTTATGATCTGGAAGCAAATCTGGCCGTCCTTAAACTGTATCAATTCAATCCACATATGCTCAACTTTGATATCACCTACACAATTCTGCTGAAATGTTTAACGAACTTGCCGCACACCGACTTCGTGATGGCCAAATGCTTGTTGCTGCCGCAGCAGATGAAGGACGAAAACGTGCAGACAATTATTGACTTGGCCGATATACTAGAACGTGCCGATTTCACATTGTTCTGGCAACGCGCTGAAGTCAATCGCACGATGTTCCGTCATATAAGCGGCTTCCACGATTCCATACGCAAATTTGTGTCTCATGTGGTTGGCACCACATTCCAGACGATCAAGAAGGATTTGCTGAAGGAGCTGTTGGGCGGTATTGAGGACTCCACACTGGAGAGTTGGATTAAGCGCAACGGCTGGAAGCATCAGGGACAAGGGCTTGTGGTCGTAGCCACCCAGGACGCCAAAATCAAGACAAAGAACATTACGGAAAAGATCGAGTTCGAGAATGTGGCTGCACTGATGGCACAATGTATCTAAGCTAATTAAGATTTACAACGGTTAAGTGATGCTCGACATGCCAATAAAATCGAGGCAACGACATTTACCAACTAAATACAGTATTTATTTGTAACCTTATTTCAATCTACAATTAGTCAACTTTAAGAGTTATTAACCTACGACTGCTTCTTGAACTTCTTCAATATGGGGAATATCTTGTCGAACGCATCATAGATCTCTTGTCGCACCTTAGCGCCGGTTAATACTACCTTGCCCGAGACGAAGATCAGTAGAACAATACGTGGACGCACCATTCGGTAAATGAGACCGGGAAAGAGCTCCGGCTCGTAGCTGCTGAAGTTACAATGGGTCAGAACGAGACCCTCCAGTCGAATGGGGAACTTTACATCGCACGACCCCACCATATTTTGTATCTTAAAATCAAGGAACTTAGCCTGCAAGTGAAAGACAATTAGATTATTGAGAATTATTGAATGCATTGCCTAGCAATCGACACTTACCGGAAAGCCCAGCTTCTGTATGATGCGCGCATATTTGCGAGCTGCTAGCCGCGAGTCATCCTCGCTCTTGGCCCCCGTGCAAACCATTTTGCCGGAGCTGAAGATCAGAGCCGTGGTCCGTGGCTCGCGGATGCGCATAATCACGGCGGCAAAACGTTTTGGATTGTACTCAGCATTACGTGCATGCAGAGCAATCCTCTTTAAATCCAATTTGCAACATAGATTAACGGTGGACACAATATTTTGCAGCTGCGGCACAATGCCCGGATCGGCGGAACCAGGTGTGGCAGGGGTCATTGGTGTTGATGGACCCATCGTCTGGTGAATGTTGCTCAGAGATGAATCCCCGGTTGGAGTTCGCTCTGTCATTGGCATCATATGAGACATCATGCTCTGTGGCGTCTGTGGCTGCATTAGAGATTGAGGTGTGCTGCCGCCTGTGTTGCCGCTCTGCTGCTGTTGCTGTTGCTGGTAGGAGGCAGAGGGCTGATAGCTTTGCATTTGTTTGTGGGCAAGAGGAATTGAGGGTTCGTGTCCAAACAAACCGCTGCCACTACTACCATCGGGCACGCCCGTTCCATTATCTGTCTGTTGGTTTTGCTGCTGCTGCGCGGAGACCGCTGTTGTTGTTGGCTCTGGAGCGGGTGGATGGTAAACTTGATGTGGTAATGCTTCGATTTGTTGATCGGCATCCAGACTGTGATGCAGCGGTGTCGGTGCATGCCCAATACTGGGTATTGAAAACCCTGGACTCAATATATCATCCATTGTGATGTTTCTACTTATTCTTCTTTGTTATACTAATGCAGAAACTAGTGAAAATGCAACAGAAATATGCGAGCGCAAATGGAAAGCCGCGTCGCTTTCAGGGTTTCAATAAACACTAAAAATATTTACGTACATCAAATAATAGCTAACTAGTTCCATTTGCTGTTCAGCTGGTCGTCAACTCTTGCGCATGTTATCGATATTATTCATCGGTAGCTTATGAATAATTAATAATACTTCAACACTTACCATTAATACAAATAATAAAAATATGTCCAGCTATATATAATTTTTTTAAATAAATATAGGTGGTGCAACCTCTTTATTTTTGTAGTCATGTTATCGCATATCGTAGAAACAATAGCTCCATCTTTCAGTTTATAATCGAAAAACATTTCGATTCAGACCGATTAACAATTTCTTATAACTAAAATAAAAAAACAAATTCAAATAAGCGTTTTTCATATGTACAAAGAATCAAAATGCTTCTAACGGCTTTATTTAAGTGACTTATAAAATAATTAACAGTTAGGATACAAATACACATTGAAGATATCATATGCAGCACATATATAAATAAAAATATTAATAATGTAAGACACATTTAGAATATCTTTGATGAATAAATACCAGAAAAAATGTGTGGGTATGTTTCACAAAAGTATTTCCTTTAAAATTTATTTCATTATCATTTCTTTTCTTTTTTTTTTTTTTTTTGTCTTTTTCTTTTTTGTTAATTTTTTTATATATATTTTATTATAAATTATTCTAAATGATTTTATTCTTTGGCCCTTTTAACACACATTAGCTGCTGTAAGTTTAAGGTGCTTCATAGCCATAAATACAATAGCTGCTGCATATATATAAATATGCATATATATTCCGATCTTCCTTTTCCGCTATTTAATTGCCCTCTGGCTTCGGCAAGTTCGTGTCATATGCCCGTATGACAATAGATTGAGGTACAGCACCGCCTTCCTCTTGCGAAAATGCATAGCCATCTGGATGGAAAAAATATATGTAGCAACATATTATATAGATATCAGATACGGTAATTATATGTCATTCGTGTATGGGATGGGGAAAGGGTATTTAGTTTTTAATGAATGTGTGGATGAAATGCAAAAAAAAAAAAAAAAATAAATAAATGTAATTTTTCTTTATTAGCCGATTCACTATGACTGATAGCCATGGCTTGTATATACAAGGGTATATAATACTATATACTGGACTTTTATACGTCTATCTGTATATATGTTAACTAGCCCATTAAAAATGAAGTACTGCCCAAACCCTGTTTGTCCTGCACTAATAGCACATCGGGGACATTTCGTTGAATCTGATTCCCAGGTTTCGTTATATGGTTTGTACTCACGCGATAATTCTAGTTCCGTTTCGACTCTTGTGTTGGCACGACGGGTGAAAACATTTCGTAGCAATCTCGCCGTTTCAGTAAATCTGTAGAATTAATTTATTGTTTTTTTTGGGGATTTGGATTTTTTAGATGGTTTTGTAATGGATTATATTACTTTAACTATTCAATTTTGTTTGAAAATATAAAATATTGGGTAAACTATTTTTTGTAATTTAAAAAAGTTTTGTGGGATTTTTTTTTGGTTTAGTAAGTAATTTTTGCCTTCTCACCAATTATCTTGTTTACGGTGAAAGATATATTTTTATTTATTTTATTTTTTTTAATTATTAATTTTCATTTTGAATTGTTAGCATCTACAGACAGTTTAGAAAAAAATTAAGATAAGTGAGCGGCTGTTGGAGAGCAATAAAAAGGAGCATGCAAAATTTTCAAAAATAATTATGTTTCTTCAATATTAGTTAACTAAAGAAATATGATTGAGAACGGAAACATGCAATGCGAAAGCAACCTTAATATATATATTAGTTAGTTATTTATTTGTATATTTTACAAAAAATCTGTGCTATATTTTTTTTTACCATTTGCCTAACACTAACTAGTAGATACCCTCTAATTGCATCAGTTGTTTACGTGGCCTATTCACATGGATGTATGGGTGTTTTGTGACTGTATATGATTCATGATTAGTTAAGGAGTTTGGATTTTAGTGTTGTTGTAGTTATACGAGGGTAGTCTTTAAATTTTTCAATTAAAATTTGTAAAATTCGCATTATAACTTTCTTTTCTTTCAATTTCTTTAGATTTTCAATTAGGTTCTGCAATTTTTTTTTAACTACCCTCGCAAGATGCGTACATTTATAATTACATATTTATTTTTGGTTTGTTTGTAATTTACATTTGTTTCATGTATTACTTACACCGAATTATTGATCCCAAGGCATACATAGTACTGCGCACACACACACATACAAACACACGCACAAGAAAATATATATATATATAGAGAGTATATTGATGAAAGTTTCTTTAAAATACATATTGATATATATTGCATAGATTTTATTTTAAATAACGCAAAATAAATAAATTGCATTTTGTGAAAAGTATAGAAAATAAATAAATCAAAAATTGTGCAAAACATTTCCAACATTTTTTTCTCATCATATTTGTTTTTGTTGGTTTCAAATTTGGTGCCAAACTGAATTTGTTCTGTTAGTGGGAATCAAAAATGTTGTAGGACATTTATTAAATTGCATGCAAGTTGATGAAAACTAAGACATCAGCTGCTATATCGATTGACATGAACATAGTATATTTGACAGACACACAAATATATATGTGTATGTATATAAATAAATATTATATATTTTATTTAGTTTCTATTTAACATTTAGACAGGCTTGCAGACAATTTAGAAATTTTTTGCATTTTGTTAACTTTCACTTTATTCTATACACATTTAATAGATTTTCAGATTTCAATATCTTTGCGTTTAAAACAGTTATTAATTGCATAGGTAGGTTAGAAAGGATGGCATACAGATTTACTTAAGAGACTATAGTATATATTTTTTAAAACTATATATATATATTTATATATATTTTTAAATATTTCACAAATTAATAATATTGAAAAACAAATATGATTGCTCTAGTCGGCAGTGTTCGACTAGTAAATTCCCTGAACCATTTGATGAGCTGTTAATGCAATAATTTCTAGAGATGCATATTTATGCTTTGCTGGATTTATGAATCAACTTCAATGTTCATAGTCCGATCATGATTCAATTTGAAAAGGTATGTCTCGTATGTAGGTAAGTAGTTATCATTATTTTCAACTATTAATAATTAATTTGGGAAAATTGGAAGCTATCAAAAAGCATATACTAAAACAATTTTCCATTTTTATAATAAACTTTTTCTTAAAGCTCTTGCTCTTATTGCTATAAAGATCGACGCCTTTATATATAGACAGACAGACGAATAGACGCACAAGTCTATCTCACCTCGTTAGTTTATCTTAAACAATCAAATATATATGCTTCATAGAGATATACTCAACTGCAAAGGGTTCAGGGCATAACAACAACAATTGAGACTGGAATATAATTGAGCTTAAATTAAATTTTCTGTTAACTTTTTAATATACATGTTTTCTACTTCTTTTGTACCTTAATTTTTAGACGTTGGTTTAGTTTTAGTTTATGGAATGTTTTCCTCTTCGTTCTTGTTTTTTTTTTTTTTACATTTCTCTATATAGATAAGCGTGGTACAATTGACTTAAGTTATAAACAACGTGTACTATGAAATAAAATTGCAACTCTTTGAAAACATTCATTTAGCTATAGTAATCAGTATCACAGTTGGATCAATTTTAAGACTTGCATCTGTACAAAGATGATCCTTTATATATGTATATATGTATGAATACTACAGTTTTCTTTATTATTGACTGATTGATTGATATATAATGGATATGGCTTGACATGCCCTGAGCATATATATATATATATACATATAGATTTCCATATCAATTTGATGAGCACTTACTCTATAACATTTATATAAATAATTTATTTCAATTGACGACATTAAAAACATTAATATTATATACATATATAACGGTACATAGAGACTAAAGAATTTGCTCTCTTCCCAGCTTTCTCTAGCTACATGTGCAGGATCTCGCTGCCCTGCCAGCGCTGTCGACGTCTATAGTATTCCCGTTGCTGGTCCATGGTATCCAGATCTTCATCGAAATCCAAATGCTCAACACGCAGACGACGACCCGAAAATTCTATACTTTGCCTTGAATGGAAGCCTCGCATCCTGACCTTATCCCTTTGGGCGCCTGATCTCTTGTCCAAATCATGCTTAAAACGAATTTCCCTTTTTTGTTTTTTAATCGTAGTCAAACAATTTTTGTGGAATTGGCATGAGGGAATTGGGGATTTGTTAACAATGAATATGCATAAAAATTCACACATTTGTTACAGATCGAACATTATTTGATATTATTTCATGTGGGTGTGGGTGTGGGTGTGTGTGTGGATGTTGTTTGTGTTAATAGAGGATAGAGGATAGAGAGAATTACATTTGTTGTCTTTTCTTTTCTTTTTTTTTTTTTTTTTTTTAATTTCAAATTTGATTGTTGCTAATAAGATAAATAATATTACAATAGTTAATTCGATATCTATATTAATATTTGCAATTTTGCCCGCTAATAAACTTGAATTGTGTTTTGGTTTGTTATACACGTTCACGCTATGATATGTCATATATAGAGACTTGAAAAGTGGAATATACATATGTTTAAATATATTAAGTATTAAAGGTACGCCCATTTTGGGGGAAGTCAAAGAGGAATTCTCAAATCTGAGATCCACAAAGTGAAAGGAAGTTATAGACGGAGAACAATGTAATAGTATAGCTAAGTATTACTTGAAACTTCGAGTCTAATATATATCAGCTTTGGACTGAGCTTTCCATAAATAATATAAAAAATCAGATAACTTTTTTATATGAAAACAAATTCGACTCTTTTCAAAACGTGAACGAATATATTAGGCAGTCGAATATGTCCGACTGCAATATTCTTAGTTGATTTTGTCATATTTTTTTTTTCAATGCATATTTTGCTACTAAATTAAAATACACACAATTTGAATTCATGACTAAATAAATACGTAATTTCAATTTCAAGCAATTTTCGCTACAATATATATACACATATAAATAAATATATAAATATATATATGTTTATCCAATAATACAAATATGCAAATATGTTTTGTGTTTTTCGTTGCTAAACAGAAACTACTTTTAATTTAGTCGACTATTGTATACCCTGTGCTGTGTTGTTTTCATGGCGTATAGGAACTAATTCTTAAGTATAGAAAAATTATTGCTATATACCCTGTAAATAGGTGCTAAAGGTGTTCTGACTAGAACGAATGCTTGCTTCAAGTTGAACACAAATTTGTTTTTACTTTGTGAAAAGTTAAACAAAACGAAAAAAAAAAACATATAAAACTATTTCTAGATTTCCAATAATATATTGTATGTAAGCCTGTTTAATTCCGTTATGTATTAAATAATTTTAATTATATCCAACTAGTTTTCAAAACTTTCGTGTGGTTTGTTAAGTCAAATAAAACTTGCTAAGAGTCAAATTGGGTTTCGTTTAAACTAAGATATAAACAGTTAGACAATAGGTGAATACTTGATTAATTAAATTGTGTGGCTAATTAAATGCAAAACGAACTAATTGCTGATTAAATTTATAATTTAAGATGGTGCAAAATACAAATACAAATACGAAACGATAAATGCAAATATCAAGCACGGATCGCAACGAATTGCAATTATTTAGACAACTATATAAACGATTCGTGCTTAAGAGAACATAAATAAAAACATAATAAACTCTACTTAAGATGCGCAACAATTCAAATTGAAAATGTATCAGCAATTTTTGTTTGTCTTTTTTTTTTTTTTTTTTTTTGCCAGATAAATTGTTCAACCAATTATATAGGAAAATAAACCCAGAAATAATGCAAAATACATAGTGTAGATATATATATATAGATATATATGTATATATAGAGAGGAGATAGGCTCACTCTGTCTTTTAACAGAATACTTACGAGGATCGAGACTCTTCCATCACCTGCGAGGGATCATTACGCTGTATTTCCGACTCACGTACAGCATCCGTCAGGGTTTTGAAAACGGTATTATGTATGCTAAAAATAAATGAAAATATATATTAAATACAACTGATCTATTCAATAAATTCTTCATACGTACAGCTTGCAGATGACATCGATCAGCAGACTGGCAACGGGCACTAAAATCAAAGCCAACCAAAAGACAGGCGTCGACAGCAGCTGACTGTCCATTCCAGCAAAATTGCTCGCAAAACTCAGCGATGGCCAGATATGACTATAGATCAGCACAAACAAAAACCAAAGCAGTATCGATCCCCAAATGGCGGCATGCGTTAGCCAGGTCCACGAGCTGGTAATAAGGCCGGCTTTCAAGCAAACTGTAACAATTACATACTGGAAAAGAAGACAGTAGACAATGAATGAAAATTGTTGAGAATCTCTTAACTCACAAACTATTAAATTATATAGCATATACTCTCTACTCTATCATTTTTACTGCCCTTTTATTCCATATAAACTCACCGTGTAAACCATATTGCCGAGCAGCAGATAATCGCTCGTCTTGCCGTCCGACCAAATGGCTTCCGACTCAAAAGCGAACAGTGGCAGCCAGAAGAGAAACACCGAGTGCAGCAAGGCATTGAAGATCCATATCCAAAAGACGCGCACATTGAAGAGCTTGGCATTCTGTGAGGGTTTATAGAGTAGTGGATACTTAAGCATTGTGTCGGCCGTACAGAACTTCTCAAACAGTCCAATTGCAAATGGGGGCATGGCCGTGAAGACAACGTTGTAGAGGCCAATGGTCCAACGTTCGAACAGAATTTGACCTGACCAGCCCGAGTAGAGGGCGAACCACAGCTCAATAACATACAAGCAGACATTTTTATAGAAACTGTAGAGGATTAGCTTGCTGATTCGTGCATAATTCCAAGCACCGTGTACAAGAATGAGGCGGCGCAAAAATCGAAACTGGGCAATCGAATAGTCGGAAGCGCAGGCCGCTTGCAAACCCTCAACGCCCGATATGCCAATGCCAACGCTTGCCTTCTGAATCATTGCCACATCGTTGGCTCCGTCACCAATGGCCAAGGTTACTGCCTTGGTGCTCTGTGTTACCATGTCAACCACTTCGGCCTTTTGAATGGGTGAAACGCGACAACAAATGACAACGCGGCACACGAGGCATAGCTCCTGAAAATCGCCACGCAGATCGCAGGTCAGGGCATACTTCAAAGTTTTACCATCGATGACGAGCGCCACATTTGCATCCTTCGTCGAAGAGCTCTTGAACTCGCCCACATGCCGCAGCACAGCATCACGCGTGGCCTGTAAAAGAAATTTGACTTTAATAACAAATACAGTAAGAAAAGTTTTAGAAAAGATAATTAGCTATAGAGCCTATTGGTAGAGCTTCATTTGAAGTAATACGCTTCTTATCAGCTCCAATAAGTGGACTTTTCCTTGGCCCTTTTACTGAATAGTCGATATTCTCGACAATTAGATAATTTACAGTATAACTAATCTGGTCTCTAACTTACATCCAAACTGCCCTCATTAAGTATAAGAATGTCCATGGTGTTTGAGATTAGTTTGCAAGAGTAGCCAATGTTGATGGCCGTCTCCTGCTTATCGCCCGTGAGCACCCAAATGTATATTCCAGCATCGAGTAGAGCGGCAATTGTCTCTGGCACGCCGTCCTGCAGCTTATCCTCAATAGCCGTTGCACCCAATAGACGTAAATTGGTTTCAATTAAATTAGACGAGTCTTCCAGCTTGCTTTCTCTATATTGCAAGGCGATCGATGCCTTGTGATGTGTGTGAGTCCATTCCTCATAGACTTCATCATCGATATCTGCCACGGCCAGACAGAGCGTACGCAAACCCTCGGAGGCAAACTCCTCTAAATGTTGCAGCGTTGCCTCTCGATATGATTGATCCCGCGGAGAGAGGCGCTCATATATGACCGAATCGGCACCCTTGGTAAAGAGCTTAATTTTTCCCTCGGGCGTACGAACAATGACCGACATACGTTTCCTTTGCGAAGTGAATTCAAGGACATTTAGCACTTGGTAACGCAGTCGTCTGCCCAATGCATTTATCTCCACATATTCGGGCGTACGGGTATCAAAAATATAGCCAAACTTGCGAGCTCCATCGACCAATGCTCGTTCATCCGGGCTGGCGGCATGGTAGATAATGGTGCCATCCTCCTTTTTTTCTGGTATAACCGTATGGCACACAGATAACAAGACTAGAAACTCCTCAATATCCCTGGCGGATTCGTGCCTACGCAGTATATTCTGTACCAATTCGGATTCCTCGGGCGTGCGTTCCGTTTGATAAATGCGCTTGGCTATGGAACATTTCTTGAACTCCATTACATTTCGAGTCAATGTACCCGTTTTATCCGAGAATATGTATTTGATCAGGCCCAACTCCTCGTTTAGATTCGAAGTGCGTGCACTAGCGGGCATATTCGACTCCGCGTGGTACATCTCGATATCATAATTAATAAAGATCGCCTGCAGAAAACGCACCAGTTCCAGTGTCACTTGCAGCGAAATGGGTATCAAATTGTTGTACAAAATAAAGAAGGTCAACAGATTGTAGCCGAGGCTCAAGCTCTTGAAGTCTCCAATGCCCAGATACCAGTCCGTTCGGGAATGTTTTTGCGTCCAAAACAAATTGCACAATCCACTCGTTATGCAGAGTGAGATCAATATCATGAACAGCATCAAGATCTGTGTATTGGTCAGTTTATCAACAGTGGAACGCTTAAGCGGCGCAGATGTAGAATTTTTCATCAGTTTCGTTTCATGTCCGGAGTAGATGACGACACCAAATACCCAAGCGGTATTCCTGAGCATTGCACCACGCTGCAGCACCTGATCGTTGCCCAATGGAACAGCCCTGCAAAATGAATTTCATATTAATTATTTTTTAAAATCTAAATTCGATTCAATTGTGAACAATAATGAACTTAGAGATAAGTTCAAATGGCCTGTGCTCATTTTGTTCATTTGTTCATTTTGTGCGATTGATGTTCATAAAGGATTCGATAGTATGTTTCGACCATGAACTGATGAACTGAACTAGTGACTTAATTGGCCAATATAGTTCACAATTTAAATTGAATTACTTACGGTTTGCCATATTCCTTGAGGACACCATTGAACTCGTATAGCAATCGATTTGGCAGTTCACACTCGATTTTTCCCTGTAATTGCGTCAAGTCTTTTGTGTCCAATAATTTGGCCGTCGACGCCATACCTTGGCGAATCTTCAGATTTGTCTCGCCATCCAGATTTGCCGTTTCAATGAAACACATAGCCTGCGGTTCACTATAACAGATTCGATAAATAGCTTAGTAATTGGATTCAAAGCTGAACTTAATATCGATTTGGTACTTACCTAGATGATAACAATATTAAGTCAGCAGGAAAGAATGTATCGATGACCACTTTTATAATATCACCAACTGTCAGCTCGGACCAGCGCACAGTGGTCCAAGTGCCATTTTCTAGCCTTTCTATCAAACGATGATTGATTTCATTATCAGCGCGATGTCGTTTCTATAATAATATTCAATATTTGTATATATATATATCATATGAAATCGAGTATTATATTTAATTACTTACCACATCCTCAATAATTTCCTTAATGGCGCTTACTGACAATATAAATACGAGTGGCACCAATGTGGTGTAGCGACCCGTTGGCGATACATCCGGAATTTGTTGTAATAATGCAATAAGTAAGAAAAATATATTGGAATATCGTCGAAATTGCTCAAAGAGAAACGACGGTATAAAGGTGAGGACACTGTGTATCAAATAAATAAATAGAAAAGGAAACATTTATTAATCAATTACTCTACCAAATACATACATATTTAGATCATATCTTATCAGGAGTAAGCCATGACATTTAAATAGCCCATGGGCAAATGGAAATGTGTATGGATATTACTTCTGATAATCGATGGCAATTCTAATTACTCACTTATATTTAGCCGTTGATATTCGGTTATTGCAATATTTTGTTGGCTGCGGCCCATTCAGCGTTATGATGCGCTTATCGTCGTCAGTCGATTCGTAACTGCCAAAGTTTGGTGGCTCTTCCTCATCATCTGTAATAAAAAGACACCAAAAATTAATCGAAAATTCACGTTGAGGTACATACGTATATTAAAAGACTAAAAATATTGAAAGCTTAGTCTATTAGCATTACTTATCAATCAATTAAACAGTTCAACTAGTTCATTCATATATTCATATATAAATCAGACATCATAAGAGTCAATTAATAACTCAAATAGTCCTGTAACTTTTTATAGCTAAACTTTTATTTCAAATCCGATATTTATTGTCACCTTCTCAGGCATAGAATAATAAACAGACTCATTTCAAATCATTTTCATAATTGGAAAAGAAAAAATTGAGTGCTACGGGATTGCCCAGGGCATATTTTTTGGCAAATCGCCGCAGGCTGAAGCCCGGCCTGCCCTCGTACGTGTCGTGCGGTATGCAACTTTCATCAAAGTCCAGTTCGCAGAACTGTTTGAAGGCCACGAATACGTAACGATGTTTGCCCGTCTCTGGGGGCGGACGACTGCCAATATATTCCGCCAGCTTCTGGCCAACGGCCACATTGCAACCGGGTATGTTGCCGACGAGCCAATGGAGCCACTCGCGATAGATAGGCTTAGCACGGCTGGGTGCATCCGGATCGATCATGGCCAACGTATAGAACTTAAGTGGGTCGGCCATCCATCGAATGATTGGCTCCAACCTCACATTAATCGGGCTTATGTGGCAGCCAGGCAACACATTCACATCGCAATGATATGAAATGTTGATGACATACTCGGGCTTGCAGGTGACGACATCTGGTATAATCCTATGTTTCTTCATCATTGTGCACAGCTCAATGATCGGAGGTACCTTAGGGCAGGTGACGTACATTCTGATTTTAGAATTTTGTATATCCTATTACCGGATTTTGTTTAACTACACTGAACTAGCTCCATAAGGTTACTACTACTTGGATTTTTAATTAAAATTCCATTTATTGTGAATAAAGTTTCCAAAATATAATATGGATTTGCCAAACAGCTGCATATTCTTGAAATATATATACCCAACGACAATACTCTATCTAAAACTTTAAATATATTTTCTTCTTTTTTCCAACCTTTGGAATTGGTTAACACAAGATGTTGAGCTCAACTTACGACTCCAACGTATACGCAGCGCCCTGTAGACATTGCGAAAGTTCATTCTGCTCCAGCGTCTGCTGCACGGCCTGCCCGAATATCTGCGTCGTCGAATTGGACGCTTTGTCAAATTTAGAATGCGATTCGAGTCGTCGTTAAGGTCACCAATCAATTCAGTTGCGGCCGTCTCAATTGACTCCTGATCCGTTCCATCTGCTATATAGCGCTCCTCTATGCCCGAGCCAACCGCTTGAAAGGCGATGCTCTCCCTGCTTCTGGCTGACTTTGCTCTCAGTATGCCCTCCAGGTTGTATGTTTTACAAGCTCTACTCTTCTGCTGCTGCGTCTGCTGCTGCTACTGTTGTAGGTAAGCCACAAGTGGGCGTGGCCAGTGGGCTTTGCAATAGCTTCACGAAGCCGGAGCCAGCGCTTGCGCTCTCAATTTTGGCCACATTTCGTACAAATGCCCGAATAATTTGCTCAACTCGTTTCAACTTTGACATTTTGCCAACGACATGAATAATTTATATAGTTATAGATACGATATGCTATATAATATATATCTCTTTGATCTAACTCTAATCAGCCACTAATCGTAAGTTTCGTTAGTTTTTAGCAACTCTTTTATCAAAGTGCGTCAAAAAAAGTGCGCAATATCGATTTGTCACACATTGAACGCAGCTGAATGCCACGTGATGCACACGATAGTAAACTACGATTGTGCCACAATTTGTTGCACTTGGGGCCGCTTCACAGCTTAACACTTGCCGAAAAAAACAAAAAACAAAAAACAAAAAAAACAAGCTCAACTTTTGTCCACAAAAAAGACTTTTTAACACATTTCGAATATTACAAGAAATTGTTGGCCCAGTTTTTCTTGTTGCTTGTCTTGTGTGGCTGTCTTTTTCGTCTATTTTTTTGTTTGCTGCGTGCTGCGTGTTGTTCGCTCTTGCAGCTTGACTGTGCGACTGAATACAATGCGAGAGAGCGTCGTTTACCAAGGGGTGGCGCCCCCAAACTTCAGCTGCCGCTCGAATTGGCCCAGGTGGGCCATAATGAGCAAATATTGCCAGGCACTCAGGGTCGAAAAGCATAACGCACTGCAAACCCAATGCAGAGCCAGAAACAAATATAGAGAAAAGGACAGTTACAGAGGCACAGGCAGAGGCACAGGCAGAGGCAGAGGCAGCGGCAGCGGCAGCGACATAACGGCGATTTCAACGCTCTGATTTGTGTCCTTTGGGCTGTGTGTCGCAGACCCCTTGAAATATGGCTTACGCTAAGCGCGAACATCAATAGCAAAAAGGTCTTATGGCAAATGGGGTATACTATGTGAGAGGCAGCTGCCTAAGCAACATATTGTATATATAAGAATCTTGTTTATGAATATACTATACATTGTTTAAACATATATCGTATTTTGCATAAACTTAGTTGGCGATATATCTCAGCATTTTTGTTATATATAAACTTTTGAGTTTAAGAATCAATTTTATATTTTACTTTATTATAAGAAATTTTAAATTTTCTAAGTTACTCGCTTGATTTTAAACTTAATCTTTTGATCACTTAATCATATTCTCTGTATATTACTAAGAAATTCCTACACTTGTAATCACTTAACTAAATCAGTCTAAATATGTTATAGTACGACATATACAAGAAGATTACGTTTGAACATCTCGATTTATTTAAGAATTAAGCAAAGCAAAGTTCACAGCTTTTCATCTTAATGCTTGTTACAGGGTATCTCATAAGCTGAGCATTTTAACTTTAAATTGTTTTTATATTTGGATATCTGGCTAAGTAACTTCCCTTGAGTGCATTTCACAACCGCAAGGGAATAATAACGATTTAAAGCTGAATAGAGTGAGGCCATCGATATAAGTATTCGAATAGCACTTGTCATATATATTAGCTAAATATTGATATATACTCAATGTTATAGCTTAGCTGGCCTCAAATTAAAAAGCTTGTAAAAGCGTTCATTTAGCTTAAAGATAAGATTGCGAAATATACAAATTTGCTTGTCAGAAGGAGAGACATACATGGACGTATAGACAGCTAGAGAACGATATGTATATACTTGATGATGTATTGACATCGTTTGTATGGCACACGTTGAAGTAGGCGTGGCCTATACACCTAATATAATAATGCATATTTATATATAATATCGTTTTGCCTCTTCGTCCTATATAAATGAATACGACTCGACAACACTAACTGATACAAAATTATAAGCTTTTCTGTCTACCCTCGCATTTATACAACTGTTTAAATATATATATATATATATATGAATACATTTATTATATGCAGGCAATATACATATAACATCCATTAAGTGTCAGTTGCCTGTAAGGTAAACAGGTTCTTCTCCTTCTCTCTTCTTCTTTAAGATAAGATTACATACAATTCAGAATAAACAAAGCTGGATATATACAAATATATGTTGATATACAACTGCAGTGATTCACTAAATGCTCACGATTAACTTAAATATATAAACTAGATAATTGTAAAAGAAATAGTTTCATACTTTTCCTATTCATAAATTTAGATATCTAACTGAAGATCAGATTAAAATTGTAGATATACATATATGATAGATAGATATGTGGTATTTTATATAAGATAAGTAATAGTAAAAGCAATAAACACCTTTGCACTTGGACTTTTTCCGGCATATTTTCTCCAAGATTATCCGTTTGGTTTTTTCCAAACATACTTTGCATTTTTTTTTATTCCTTGACAGTGGCTGGTGGGCAATCGGGCCGTCCACGTCGTGGACACTGTCTCCGCTGCTCTCGATATAGACCGTATTGTCGTGGGTTCCATCAGTATTGGTGGCGGCATCCGGTGTAAAGCTTGTGGGTCCTGTTGTAGCTGTATGCCTCAAGGCTTCACCTCTCAGCCGGCGCAGGCATTTCTGGCACCACAATTGGAACTTCTCCGGCACCGTCGCCCAGGCCGGAGGCAGCTGAAATCTGGTGGAACCGGAACCGGAATTGTAGGCGGGATTGACTCTTGTGGAACAGCTAGCTGGCTCCGTTTGTGATGCACCATTTGTGGACTTGTGATTGCCATTGGTATTTGATGGATTTGGATTATTGTTTCTATTGGGATCTGCCATGTTGACATGATTCTTCACATATATATATATATATATATATCACTTTGTAGTTCTTTGTATTTGAAACCAATTTGGATTAAACTTTTAATTTAAGTTTCAATTCGATTTGACATTTTGAATTGCCTCTCGGAGCTGCCTTCAATTAATTCGTTTTATTCAAGTGCTCAACTAATTATTCACACATCGAATATTGATTTTATGAATGAAAACTCATTAGATATGATATGAAAGAGGCACATACACACTCATTCAGGTAGGCAACGCCTTACCATGTCAACGACCTTCTAACAAATATTACAAGAAAATAAACAACAAACACACAATACACACACACACACACTCGCACACCCACCCACACACTCACACACACACACACAAACAACATTGTTCACCTCTCTTGCTGTCATTCACAAATCATAAGTAAACACCTTAATTTGCGTGTGTCCACGCCAGGTATGTAGAAAAAACAGTAAAATGCGTTAGTTTATGCGTATTGCTGTTACCTTGCGTTCGGGACTGCCCTTTAGCTTGTGCATCTTGACAACAGTAAACACTCAAAGTACTCAAAGTACACAAAATACTCAGCTATAATTAAGCGCATTCATTCATTGCTTCAACTTTAATGCAAATGCTTCATTTGAATACATTTTTGAAAATGAATAATAATTGAAATAATGTTAAGTTCTTAGGCACGATCAGCTACTTTCCTTTCTTTAGCGCTAAAATAAATCAAATTTTTGTTGAGCTGCAATTAGTTCAAATAACTGCTGTTTTTTTTTTTTTTTTACTAATTATGACACATACTTATATTTACTAACAATTCGAATATTCATTCATAGAAAACAAATGTAAATTGCGTTTCATTGTTCACTGCTTATTGTTCAGAAAACATATATTTAATTATGACTTCATAGCTCAAGCTTACATACATTCTTTATATGAAATATATTATAAATTACTAATGTTCAATTCTCGCTAATTACATTAATTCTAGTTTCGATCTTGAGAATTTATGTTAATAGTTCGTCATATTTTTTCCATAATAATTTAATAAATTCCTCTTGCATATTCCTGAAATTCAACCCAACTCGAAAAGAAGAAAATATTTTAGCGAAACATTTTGAACAAATCTCGTGTAGTATTTTACTCATGCATGAATCATATATAAATATTTATTTAGAATATATACAATAGGTAGAGATATCAGACAACGATTTGTAACAAGCTTTTTCCGTAACAGCTATATGATCTCATGTAAATACGCATTCATAGAATTTCATTGAGTTTACTTAAGCCGTAGAATAAAAATTGCCTACATTTTAATAGAATTGTAATTATTTTTCTTAAGTTTTTAGTTATCATTATAAGGAAAAATATCTGCAGACTGATTATACTTTGAACTTTAATAAAATGATTATGGTATGTCAAATACGAAAAAAAAAAAATGTTTTTTCTCATAAATTTTGTCAGACGTGATTCATAAATCAACTTTCACACTCGGAATCTACAAAACTAAATGCTTTCAAAGACTTTCATGACTCAATGTCTTTGCCAAAATCTTTGCTATCCAGTGTACTGCTATGGTGCTCTATAAAGAACAAGTTTGCTATAGTCCTTGAGTTTCGTGTGCTAAATTACAGAGACTACATCAATAACAGAGTAGCTAAGCGTTTTGTCGTAACTTAATTCTGTTTCCAGTCGAAAATTGATCATAAATATTAAAGCAGGAACAGGAGCAGGCGCTCAACGTCGTGGATTTTTGTAATTACGGAATGACATTTGGTCTATTAGAAGGCCAAGCTTTTGTATATATATATATATTTATATGTATATCAATAGAAAACAGAAACAATTACAAGTCATTTTCTTTGCTTGTGTTAACTTGAAAGGAAAGCCAAAAATAACGAAATATTCATATACTATATAGAACTCTATCCAGATAGCGGACCACAACGTATAGACAGACAAAATAAAATTGGCTTCGTGTTTTTATTCAGTTTCTATAAATAACAGCATCAAATAATATATATTTTGGATTCATTCCAAACATTTTTACTTGTGGATTCTATTTACAATATACAAAACAACAACAACAACAATAATAATGTATTTAAAATTCTTATTTTTATGGGATTTACAAGTAGCTAATTTTTAACTTAATATCACAACTGGCTTGATGCATTTTTTACGAGGCTTCAACAATTCAAACCAAAATACTTTCAAGTTGACTCACTCAATCAGTTAACGCTAAATGACATATTCCACAGCAGCACAGCTCACTGCGTATTTACGCATATAGTATATCGTATATGGCACATTTGTGTACCTGTACAGTCAACACTTGCGCAAACACTTAGCACAGCAGCGTAATGGGAAGAAGCACAACAATTACAAAGGCGAGTCTATGGCAACAATTCACATGTAAATGCATGTTGTTGACAGTTCACAATGAACCAGTTCACAAATGAATCACTTTATTTACACGTCCATATTATCAATTGGCTATGACCAATACAGTTTGTTAACAGGTTCAACAAATTCATATGTAAATTCAATTTTGGCAATTCCTATGAACAAGTTCATGAATAAGTTCCCAAATGTATCATTTTTTCTGATTCTGATTAGATTCATGTATTGGTGATTTCACGTTTATAAAAGAATATTTTAATTCACTTGTTCAATTTATTTTGATATATATATATGTTAAAACTGAACTCTTGTGTAAATATTCACCTGGAATATGTACTTATTAGGTTCAATTCTCATATGTTTATATACTATATATTATCTATATACTATATGCATAGCCAATTAAGAATCGAAGCGTATGCCTTTTATGGCAAGCTAACAACAATTTTTTAGGTTTTTCAAATAGTGAGACTTTAGGTATATATTGCAAGCGTGTCAATATTTTAAAATGAAATAATTTGCATGGAAATACACATACACACACATGAAAGTGTGCAAGTATGTGTGACAATACATTGACTGACAGCAGCAAGGTCCCCAAATAAACATACATGCGTATATATGTAAATGTATTTGCTTATATATCTCAATAACAACAATAATCGAATAGAAAGTAATTGTAAAAAACGAATCAATACGAAATTATTGTCCAACGAACAATAATTGACCAGCTGGCCAAAGGCTGTCATGCTATTTGCACAGTGGACGGAAATGGCTTATCGAAAATTATATCGAATATTTTAGTTCAATCATATACTTTTTGAAACATCATTAAAATTTAAAGTATTAGATAGGATATTAAGCTAAAATCAAAATATAATTATACGATGCAAAACAGTAGAAAGTGTTCAACAAGATCTAAAAGTGAAATTATCCTCGACATGATCTAAAATGTCTAGATGATGATCTAAAAATGTTCTAAAAATATATTTATATATATATAAAATTCTTAGAATTATAATAAATAAGAAAATAAATTATACATAAATTAAGCAAAATAAATGCAAGTAGAATGAAAGGCTTTCAAAGTAAAGTCTAGACCATTTAAAATATTTTGCGGTAGATCTGAGGAACTAAGATCGAAAATGATCTGAAGATTAATGAACTAAGCTCCCTAGTCGAAATATATAGAATATAAGAATTATAAAATAATGACACAAAATAATAATTAAAAAATTGTGAAATATGTTCTACGATTTCTATATAGAAAACAAGATTAATTAGAAATACTTTCGTTTGCTTACATAAAAATGAAACGAAATTATTTTTGTTTTTGGCCTATTTGAATAATATACAAATAATGACGTTTTATTTATTTTTGTATTTATTTTGAAATTCGATTACGTACGAATGTATAAATAAAGTGAAAAACGTATATGTATGTATTTTAAAAAATATATATGATTTTGGCAAGCATTAAATATATATAGATAAAACAAATATATAAATATATATATATTATATTTATCTACATATATTCCATGACAATATTTACTTTTAGCATATTCATTCCACTTAATTAAATTTCTGATTTATTTTACCTTCTGAACGTAATTTGTGTTTACTTTCTGCATAATAAATATTAAACATATTTTATTAATAAAACTGCGCGAAATAAATTTCACTTCTTTCAAATTCTATAAAATATCAACTGAATCGTGCAGCCAGATGGCTTGCAATAAAATTGCAGGAAAAAAGAGAACAATAACAAAAACAATTTACAAATAGAGATTGAAAGCGAAACATTTGATAAAGAGGGGGAAACAATATTATTTAAAACAGAGTCCGAAAAAATAACAAAACACGAGGAAACTAGTTTGAACAACATTTGTGTACACACACGCACACACACACACCCTTGCGTATGCATGTGTGTGTGTGTGTATGAGAAAAAGCACAATTACAATAATGCAACAATGGCAAAGAAATAACCGCGAGAAATACTAAACACAATAAAAAAAGTAAGACAATTGCCGTTGACAAATGAGAGAGAGAGCGAGAGCGAGAGCAAGAGAGCGCGACACACTACAGAGAGAGAGAGTATGCAAGGTGTTGAATATAATAAAATAGAATTAATAGAGAAGGCGCCAACCCACACCATCTTAGATATATGTAAACACACATGTATTAGGCAAGCATGCATATATCTGTGTGTGAGTATTCTATTGAATCAACATTAGATTGGTCATGGATTTAACTTATTTAAGCACAAACTCACACACACACGAGTTTACTTTAATATATGAGACGTGGCGCATAAGAAACCACCGTTAAGCCGCAACTACTTTATAATGTTGCCAATACTAATGCACATGTGCAAGTTGTATGTGATGTGTGAATAACTGTTTTCGTTAACATCTATTATCCACCTTTGCTGTTTTTTCTTTTTCAATGACTAATCACTGTGCATTTAAATTCGAAATATATTTAAAGACGGATATGCTTCCGGGCATTGTTCCAAAACAATATGCTATTCCAAATATGTAGTTCTACTATTCCGATAAAATAGTCAAAACAATTTATCGCGCCGAATTTCTTCGAGCAACTCAGTTGATCCACGTACTTTGCGCGCGTGGGTTTCGAAAGCAACTGAATAAAAGCCGCCAGCGTCTAACCTATGCGTGCGAGAGCAAGAGAGTATTTCACATATGCTTGAGTTGAAGAGCGTTAAAAATTAGCAGATTTTTCCACCCGAACTCTGATTTCACCACTAACAAATGTGGCGTAAAAATATCAACATAACGAACTCACCACATTACAGTTTGAGCATTTGAAATTTATTGCTTGATGCTGTTATTCAACTGTTAAGCTAAAATCAAATTAGTTTATTATTATTTTATATGGTTCAACTCTTTGTGTAGCTTATGTGTATGCAGCAGATGCATTTAAAGAATTCAAAAATAATAATAATAAAAAAAATTGAAATCGCCCCCGGGTGGACTCGAACCACCAACCTTTCGGTTAACAGCCGAACGCGCTAACCGATTGCGCCACGGAGGCACTTGTTGAACTGACAGACAAAATTTTATTTAGTACATGTAATATAACAAGTCACGCACTTGCTAGTTTTATTTACTTAAATTAATCTTACATATTTCATAAATACTTATAAAAAAAAAATAGTTACATAGTTTCATCGTCATAACAAAAATTTTTTAAAATAAAAATAATATAATGTATTCAAAAAAGTATTTGTCAGAAGTGGGATTCGAACCCACGCCCTCAGAGAGGACCAGAACGCTCATACGAACCTCCGCTTGAGAGGCAAGATTTACAATCTTGAGTCTGGCGCCTTAGACCGCTCGGCCATCCTGACACTTGGTTGCACCATGTCTTACATCAAACTTATACGATTGAATCAAATGGAACAACAGTGTACAAATTAGTTCTATGCACTAACATTGTGCATATTATTATTACACACAAATGATTTACTTTATATATTTTGTAATAAAAATTATAATAATAAAAGATAGTTTTTTAATTATTATAGTTTTTATTACAATTTTTTTCTGTTCTATTATCATTATGAATATTTATTTTTAGCAATTTAATTTTTAAGCATTTTAAAGTTTATGTTGTTTTATATATAATTGTTTTTTTTTTTCTATTTTAGTGTAGATGCAATAAAGCAAATAGATTCTCGCTCATACTTATGGAATCTGTTTTATAGAGACTTTGCCCAGAATCATTCAACGGCCCATTAGCTCAGCTGGTTAGAGCGTCGTGCTAATAACGCGAAGGTCGCGGGTTCGATCCCCTCATGGGCCAAGCATTCTTTTTTTATTTTATTTTTTCCACAACCTTTTCAAGGTATTTGAAGGAGTGTATAAAATAGTTTTTTTTATTGCTCGCAAATGTACAGAGAATAAAGTGAGACAGGAGGACGATACACACGCGGCCACACACGTGAAGCTATTTTCATTGATTTTTAAAACAACGCTAATCCCCGGGAAACCAAGTCGTTAAGACTACGGAAAGATATTATATGCTGGACATGAAACAATTTAGAGTGAAAAGCTTTCTCGCAATGAGTGGAAAATGTCAACGTATCCGCAGGCACAATCACAACCAAGTAATACACATTAGGATATACGGACCCAACCCCCACATGGATGATGTCATTGCGAAGTAAAGTAAGAGAAATCCAAGCAAGTGCGCTTATGCTGAGACATTTGATGATCTCAGAGCTGGACTAGGCCGAGTGCCATTTAATTTCTTATCTACCAAAGATGGCAATGTCTAAAAGCTAATGGTTTTAATTAATTTTAAAGTCTAGGTATGACTCCATACAGATGATGTATATATATACACAATTTTTTCATCATAGTAACCAGTTTATGTTCGATTGATTGTTAATTTAAAATCCTTGTTTATTAAAAAAGTTAAATACACAACGAAAATGAATACAAACGCACCGAAATCGAAAAAGAATATCTGCCAAAAGTCCATACTGATGTTCAAGGATGCTATTACGAATGAAATCAAAGGAGATGGATTGAAGAGAAGCAAAAAACAAGTATCTTTCAATCGATTTGTCGACTATCATATTTATACAGAGAATTCGGGCATGGAGGAAATGCATTCCTCCTACTTAGACGATGTTGATGACGATAATGATGATTGGGTAACTCTAAATTTGACCTTTTCTCATCGGTTTTTATCTCTTTTCAATTTCAATTTACTTGCAGGGGCTAAGTGACGAGCAACTAAGTGAAATGTCTATCCATAGACAGTAAAAGCTCATGAAAATGAAATTATTCATCTATATATATTTTATATGCCTGACTTACGTAATACACGGGAGTAAGCAAACAGACGATAAACCATAGCCGGAAGCTGAAAACGTTTTAATGTAGGCGACGTGACAGTCGACGGGTGTCTCAATAAAAAACTACCGTTCTCAGGTTCTAAAAGTTTTATGTGTAATAAGTGTATTACTTAGTATCGATTAGGATTTTAAAAGGTAACTAATAGATAAATATCATTCTAAGAGCTCTTTTAAAGGGTTGGTTAACATCTGGGATAGCTCTACATGTGTAGTTACTTCAAGAGAAAAGCTCTGCAATCAAGAACTTATCTAATAGCAGAGTACTCTATCATATAATAGGTATATCTTAGATACATAAAAATAAAAACTTTGGTATGAAGAGGTTATCTTACATCAGAGCACTATGATATATATAGTTTATAGTTTTATAGTTTTTAACTCATTTAGATATCGATCAAGATATATATTTATCGTAGGTATATAATGGAACTGTTCTCTATTATCACTGAAAGGCAACAAAATGTGGTATAGAGAGATTTTCCATATATATATCATATCAGAACTCCCTCACGCAAAAAAATAATTTCTATATGGACTCTTATAATTTTGTTTTGAATATGGGCCAAACTACTTGAAAATATGATGTATTCTTCGCTGACTTTTAATAATTCAGCGCACACGTTTGTCTTTGCATTTGGTTGATATTTACAATAGGCAAAACCCCAAGTGCAACAGGATGAAGGCATGCCAATTTAGATTATTTGCCATATTGCAGTAAAAGATAATGTAGCTGATAGGAGAAAGCAAAATAAAGCACAGAAGTAATATATAATGAGATCTTATAACCGTGTAATACAATTAGGATCGATTTTCCCTGGGGTCTAAATGACGCAGAAAATATGCGAATCGTAGTTTGAACCGATACCACGAGTATACAAATATATGGCGGTCTCAAGTAGAAAGCTTACACGGTTTATAACTATGAGAATTTATGGCCATATTATAAATATAACTACGGATAGTTGTACATCGATAGCTGTCAATGGAGCCGCTGCAGGTGTTGGGTCTATATAAGACGGCGCTAGAGCCACAACTGGAACATACAAATCAAAATGTTTGTGAAGACCTCAATAGTAGTGCTCGCTTCTCTGCTGGCCTTGGCCAATGGAGCTGTACAACCCTTGGGCCTGGTGCCATATGATATAAACGGACGCATTGTGGGTGGCACTCCGGCTGCACTTGGCGCGCATCCTTGGCAAGTTTCGGTGCAGCGTTCGGGCTCCCATTTTTGTGGAGGGAGTCTGATTGCGCCAGATTTGGTAGTAACCGCCGCCCACTGCTTGATCAGGACTGACATCGCTGTAAACAATATGCGCGTCAGAGCTGGCTCCACAGGCAAATACTCGGGTGGATCACTTCTCGCGGTCAGTGCCTATAAGGCACATCCTGAATACAATACTAGTCACAAAATGTATGACATTGGTTTGATCAGATTGAAGTCCAAGTTCCAGTTAAACAGGACCATCAATACGATTCCGCTGGCCAGCGTCACGCCTTCACATGGCAGCACTGCCACCTGCTCCGGCTGGGGCGCCAACAAATACATGGGCTCCAATTCCTCTATTCTGTACTACATCAACACTGTTATCGTGGGTCGGAACGAATGCGCCAGTGGCAGCTATAGATATGGCAGCAAGATCAAAGCGACTATGATCTGTGCCGCACTGCCCAATAAGGACGCTTGTCAGGGCGACTCCGGCGGACCCCTTGTATCCGGCGGCAAGCTAGTTGGCGTTGTTTCGTGGGGCACCGAATGCGCCAATCCCATGTATCCGGGCGTCTATGCGAATGTCGCTGAGCTACGCGATTGGATCACCGATACGGAGAAGACAATCTAGCTCACACACAAAGCTGATTTTAGATTATGTAATGAAATATTCAGCACTTAAGTGGTCAAAGCGTTCAGCGCCCATTCGCCTCCCAGACTGTGGCGATGACCTCTTAGCTGGATGATATTAGAGTTTGGCTTATACGTTTTAGCTATATTCCTCCAGACTTGTAGTTAATGAATAAATATGAATGAACATTGAAAACAATGTTGTCTAATGGGGAAGAGAAATGCGAATTCTCAATCAATTGTATATGAATCGAAAGTCGTTGGGGTTTTTAAGATATACTCTGTATTATTATAATTATTATAACCAACTGCTAGTAGGCTAATTACCATTAAAAATACATTTGATTTAAAAAGAATTGAATTTTTGGTAAGTCTCAATTAATTAATTAATTGTGTTAAGATATCAAGTTTGAAAACCATGAAAAAAAAATAAATAAATAAATAAAATTATAAAAACTGTAAAGTATATATATATTCTTGATCAGCTACAACAGACAAGTTAATCAAGCGTTTTCATTCTGCCTGCCTGTCCGTAATTCAATCAAGTTCTATCAAATTTCGGAAATTTCTCCTTTGGTCTATTCATATCTATCTTCATCTTACTCTTGCTCAATTTACTTTCGTTAAGCATTGATTATAGTGCATAATATCTAGAATACTCAAAATAATAATGTTTAATGATCATGATCATGATGTTATTATTAAAGACATAAGCCAATTATTATCTTTATTTGATTGTTTACGTAGAGACTGTTTTAGTTTATGAGTTGATTCACTGAATCATTAACTCATTTAAATCAATTTGTGCTGAGGAGACAAACTATTGTATTCTCTCTGCTTGAGCAGCTCTTTTAATCATATATTCCCCATCTCAATTGTTTTAAACATTTTAGCAAAACTCTTAGATTTCAATTGATTTTTATTTTCTTGAACCTAAATTACTATTATATCAACAAATTCTTATATAAATTGTGATTCATATTCAATTGATTCATTTTGCTTGAGTATGAATAATTATTGAGTTTAAATATATAAATCGGGTTTTATACGGATAAAAAGCGACTGAGATTTCTCATCAAGATGAAACATAATATTTATCGATAACTTTAAACTTTCCCTAGCTCCCTAGATAACGCTCACTCACCTTCGTATTCCTTGCGTTTGCGGCGTAGGAATGAAGTGGTCATGCGTATGCCGCGTGCCGCATTGGACAGGATGGAGGCACGGGAATCCTTGCGATTGCGCGACGATCTGTGCCGTGAGCCACCGGACTCAACTGGCGGCTGTTGACAGGAGGAGAGTGTGCCCGTCATGGAGCTGGACTGTGGCGTGATTGGCGTGTTGGGTGTGTCGGAGTCAATGAATCCCAGATTGCTATTGGCACTGTTCAGATGGATGCTCGTGTGGCTGAGCACGGGCAGCTTGCCGCTCAGCGAGGCAGCCAACTGCTCATCCAGCCCATTGCTCGTATCCTGCGTTTGCAGATGCTCCAATGATTCGAAATCTCTGTTAATAGCCGGCGGCATGGAATGTCGAAACCAGGACTCCTGGCGATGCAATGAAGCGCGCTGCTGCCTGCGTCGCTGGCTGGGATTACAGCTGGCGGTTGTATTGGTCCTGCTTAGCTCCACGGAAATGCTGGGTGAGTTCTTCGCTTGCAGCTCCAAGCTCTGGCGCTGATAACAGCCAGACATATTCGTTAGAGTCGAGTCGGCTTTCAAAAAGCCAAGGCACTTAGTAGGTAAATATAAGTGTGTGTGTGTATTTGTATAGCGTATAGATCAAGGCACCTTTTAAAGCATTTAGCTATGATATTTACTTAATTAGAACATATCCACAGTTATATAAGGTCTTTAACCCAAGCTCAAGCCTTGAACTTAGTGCGCTAAGGACATGTCTCTGAGAACCTGAACAACTGACAGCCATCCACAACTTTGGCTGTCTAATATTTCTACTTGTTTCGTCTCTCCAACCATTGCAAGTTGTACATCAAAAATTTATAGCACTTAAAACACACATAGTTATTTGGCCGTCACGCATATGCAGTTCTCGCTGACAGCAAATATACTGTACAGTTTATATATACATATCTATATGGCATATATATCGCAGTATATATGCATCAACAATCAGATTTGTTGATTTTCCTAAAGGCACAAATTTTCATTAGCTATGCAGCTGCTAAGTTTTCATCACGTAAATGCACAGGTTTTCAATTATCTCACAATTAAATACATTAATTAATTATATTTAAGGCCAATTAGCGAGTTGAGGATATATACGCGTATCTATATCTACATAACTTCAGATGCGCCGTTGTGATTTTCGCCCAAATAATTTCTATTTGCCGTTGCCGTTGCCGTTGCTGCCGTACCACGAAATGCGTGTCCATAACGTGCGAGAGCCGAAAGCCAACTGCCAGACCAAAGCCAAGCCAAGCGAAACGAAGCTAAACCAAGCACAGAAAAAAGGACATTCAATAAAATGTCCTTCGTTATCTACGAACAAAAGCCGAAGTGAAAGTTGTCAACTGCAGGGAAGCAATGAAGCCGAAGCAAAAGGTAAGCAATACAATGATTTAGAAAACCAAAACAAACTCTAGTAATGCTAAATATTTTATCATATAAACAGAATTAAATAATGCATATTTATTGATTTCCATTGCATGTTAAGTCGATAAAAGCAAAACATTTATTTCCACTCATATAAACAAACAGCAGGCAGTCACTACATATACGACATTTAGACGAGCACCATCAGCATGGCCCATTAGCTCAGCTGGTTAGAGCGTCGTGCTAATAACGCGAAGGTCGCGGGTTCGATCCCCCCATGGGCCAATTAATTTTTTATTTATTTTTTTTTTTAATAAACATTTTTAGTGAAAATAAAAGCGAAACTAAACAATATATGGCATACATGCCTATCTTATAAACACATACCAGCTCAATCTTATCAATCGTCTAGCATATACTAGGAAATGGTGAAAATTTTTTCGAAATAGAATCGGTATTCCTATTCTAACTTATGATTCACGTAAATGTCTTGATTGTATGCCTGTATGCCTATTGTTTACTTACTTACGTGATTGCAAATACGTTTTGCCACTGTTTACTTACGTGTTTGCAAGAGGCCGGCAGATTCGAGGCGTGAACGACGACGACTCTGCCTTGGTGCAGTTGTCTGTGCATCGGCATCTTCTTGTAGCTGGTAACGGGACACCATGTGAGTATGTGCGGGGCTTCAGATATGCGCAGATATTTGAGCAACTGGTGTGACGAGTACAAAAAAAATAAAGCACTTCACAAACTGGCGCGAACGAAAATACGAATAACAAACTGCACTGTATCTTTACAACTAATGCATGTTTAGCTATTGGTATTATCTACCACACAAACACATACATGTTTTGTTTAATATTTGTTGATAAGCGGAAATCAAGAAAATAAAAACAAACACACGGTTACAGCCGTGAAACGCAACGACAGACTGATTATTAAACAGCGACAAATAACATTTCTACTGGATGTTAATAACAGTGGGTGCCGTTACGTGCGGCAGATTTATAAAACGGCTTACTAACATAAGAAATTTATTAAATTTTTTTTAATATTATAATATTTATATTTAAGCTCATATATGATCAAAATTTGGTTTTGCTAAGAATTTTTGTTTTTAAATTTTAAAATGCCAAATTGTTTACTTTATTTATAGATAACAGCTGTGTAAAAGCACTCAGCTGTTTCTAACATTATGGATTCAGTTAAGAGAAGCTCTACAAGTGAAAATCTGATTAGACCAGGGCTACATAGTCATTTAAATATCTGGCAGCGCCAGACTCTAAATGACGCTATAATTCAAAAGGCAAATGAGTTGTATTGTTATCTTAAATGCATAGAAATATATGGAAAAACGAGACAGATTTTTAAAACGAACTATATTTATATGTATTTTATTCTATAACATATTGGTATAAAACGCCTAGTCTTATATACTATAAACTTGTCGATTTCAACGTTATTTTACATATTAAACATACTGGGAGATAAATCATAATTTAACTTCAATATCCATGCCGATTTTTAACTGAAAACGAGAATCCATAGCAAACAAATTAATATTAAATCAAGCAAAATAGATAGATTAATCAATTTATTTTGTTATAGTAACTAAACGATCTGATATGGCAAGAGATGGCATCAGTTATTCAAGAGTTATATATAGGATCTATTTGTGATTGTGATACTGTTTTCAAAATCGGTTAGTAGTGTACTTATATAAAGTATAAGTATTGTATATAAATATGTATATGTATATGTGTATGTATATTTGTATATTAGTCATTCAATATGAACGATTGTGTCTAGCTGACTTGCATTTTGTTACATATAAAATTATATATCCATTGTCTTTAAACATTATATTATTATTATTATTATTATTATACAGTCTTTAAAAAATGCAAGTGCTATATAACTCGTTGCTTTGCGTGCCTTATGTACAGGACATTTACAAGAAAGAACATTCAAACAAGAAATTAGTAGAAAAATAAAAAATGCGAAAATTGTGAGAAATCAAAAATATTTGTGGACCCGCATGAAATTTGCAATCAAATCAATGGTTGTTATAAAACATTTTCCATATTGGAGCGCACGTTGCGCAGGACGTTGTGCGTCTTAAGTATTTGATTTTTAATATCCTTTTCGACTTGTGCTTTTGCTTTGTTAACCACACGCAACTTTTCATAGGTGTCTTCGAATGCGCGCTTTGTGCGAATTAATTTGCGCCGTAATTCGGCATTTTCTTGTTCTACCTTTAGGCAATCGTGCACCGGCACGGGCAGCTCTCCGGCTGGCGGTTCCGTATTAGGCGAAAGATCTGATGAATAATGAAAATATTATAGTTTGTTTTCCATATTGAATATGCGTCTATTGACTTACCATCCTTTTCGTCAAGTATGTCATCGTTGACCAGCTCCACGGTCTTCAGAAGGGGATGCTGTGCATTCGACAGCTCTACACTGTGCACCCGACCCGTATCACTCTCGATACCCAGATCTGGGGAGGGATTGCTAAGACGGCCAATTCGCTGACGCTGAGGCAGCTCCTCCGATGTATAGCCCGATTGTGAGACATCACTGGGTTCCCTTTGTCTTTGCTTTTGTTTTTGTTCCTCCTGCAGCTGGTTCAGCTGCATCTTCATCTCCTCCAGCCTTTGCTCCAGCTGCAGTTTATCATTGTATGCCTTGGTGCGTTCCATGATAGCCTTTGAGGCTTGCAGTGTGCTCTCGTCCAACTCCTTTTTGAGTGCACGAGCCGATAGCTCGTTCTCCACAAGCGTCTGCTTCAGCTCCTTCTCATTGTCTTGGTAGAACTCCAGTGAGCTTTGTAACTGGGCCAACTGACTCTTAAGGTCTTCGTATTTGGCTAAAGCTATCCAATTGCGCTCCAATTCCTGCTGCTGCATAAGCTGCTGGGCTTCCAAGCGTTGAGTTACTTCCAGTTGGTATTCTGCAAGCTTTGTTTGATTTTCTTTTTGAATTGCCAAGATTTTTTGATGCGCTTCCTGCAGCTCCAACTCTGTAACTTGTGCATCTGCCTGCAGCGTCTTGTACTCCACTTGCAGCTGATCCAACTGCTGCGTCTTCTGCTCAATTAGCGCCTGAAGCTCTTCCATTTGTTGCTCCTCCTGGCAGCCAATTGCACGCAGATCCGCGTGCAAAGCATCGTTTTGCATGCGTAGCTGTTCCAGCTGTTGACTCAACTCAAGGACGCGTAGCTGCTCCTGCTTGTAGCGATTGTCAGCCTCGACCAACTGACATTGGGCTTGCAGCAGGCGCTCATCTCGATGCGCGATCAATGCCTCCAGCTGGCCAATGCGTTCGCTTCGGCGCTCTTGTTTGATGGTATTTGTGGAGCAGGCATGACCTTCGCTATCCGATTCACTGTGATGCTTCTCGCCAGCCATACTATTCGACGTATCCTCGAGCCCAATGCGCGCCAAGGATACCTTACGATCGGGCTCCGACCAGGCTTCGGACTCACTTTGATTGTCAACTTGTTGAGGCAGAGGCAGCGAGCGTCGCTCCTTACGTGCTTCTGCTTTGGATGTCTTTGCAGTCTGCAGATCCTCGTGTGAATTGTACGTATGATTGATTTCTTCTGCCTCATTGTAGAGCATCTCCGAAAGCTTGCTCAGCTGGGCCAGGCTCTGATCGGCCAGCGATACGCCCGTGATGGACAAAGTCATGTTGAGACTCTTCGAAAGATCCAGACTACGATCCACAGCACGTCGCATAGCATGACGACGATCCGCTGCCAGCACACCAAGCACATCCTTGTGCTTGAGCAGGGAATTCAGGAAGCCCGCCAGTTCTTCCAGACGATTCGTTAACACACTGCACACATCAGCACACTCCAGACGCCACTTGTTGGCATTCTCCACATTGAGTTGCACATTTTGCAGCTCCTGTTTCAGCTGAGAGACCAGTTTGCTATCCTCCTGCGCACCATCCAATCGTTGCAGCAGCACATCTACCTTGCGCTGCAGCAGCTGGTTGCGTTTGACAGCCTTGACGAAGTCAGCCTCTGTGAAGGATTGCTGTAAGTCGGTGCCAGCTGTGGAATCATCGCCTGAATGCTCAACGGACTGCTGAGAATGCTGTTTACCGCTGACCAATTTAGTTAAACGCTCCACTTCACGATTTTTCTCCCACAGTTCTTTGTTCACCAGATTCTGCAAATTGGCTGTCTTCTTTTTAACCTCCGACTGCAACTGCTTGATTAGCTCATCCTGATCCTCAATTTGCTTCTCATAGCGTTGCTTAAGGCTACGCGAAATGTCCACATTACAGGTCTCGGTGTCGCTCAGCGAATGCAGCTGTTTCACGGGCGAAGCAGTCTCCGTTAGGGATTTGTTCTAAAAAAAAAAACAAAGCTTTTAGTTATGGGTATTTATAACTTTGTTTACTACTTTATGCACCTGTTGCTGCTTTTGTTTGTATCGATTGATTTCCTTCTCTTGGCTGCTCAGTTTTTGCATTAGTTTTTGTATGGTACGACAGGCCTGCTCGTGCACTCGCTCGCGCTCCTTAAGCTGCTCCTCAGCATCTTGCAACTCGCAGATTTTGTCGGCCAATTGGGCGCGCAGCTCTGGCGGCTGGGCCTGAAAAAAAGGTAGCAAATGGATTTAAATAGACAGTTTAATGATATATAATTTATTTATTGACTAATTGATCAGCTAATAGTTGGAGAGCCGAGAGATTTGAGAGCTAACAGCTTATTTATTTTCTCTATATAATTTGAATAAAAATAATAATATTACTTTTTAAAGTTGTTAGTTATAATTGATTGTTGACTTTCTTGCTTGAGAGCTGAGCAGTGTCTGATCAATACATCTCCCTTTGAGTATCCATTTCAAAAGCTGCGACCTGGTATTGATTGACTAATTGACGAGCAACTGACAGAGCGAATACCATGAATATTTTACAATTTATTTATTTATCATTAATTGATTCCGTATTCGATTGACAAGCATCTGCCAAAGATGTTTTATTAAATTATTTCACTTTTTATTAAAGATAAATAAGATCTCAACTAAATGTTTAAATTTCTTGTGGCAGCCAAGATTTCCAACAACTCCAAATTGAATATTTCAATAAAAATTTCAATCACATTATTGAAAATGCCCTCCAAGATTTTTTTGTTACATTTTATTTACATTAAGTATTTAATAACGAGAAATTTTTGCATAACCACTAGCGAATGATATATCGACACACTATGCTAACAAATTGTTTTGAAACACGGAATTAATTGAAATTATGGAAAATTGACGGCCGGACATACGTGCTTAAATATATGTACGAGATATATATATATATATATAAATACTTATACATATATAGAAAGTAGTATGTCATCAAATCATCAGCAGAGTAAATGAAGAATATATATATATATATATATATATATATATATATAGAGAGAGAGAGAGATACATATATATATACATATGTATATATCAAAAATATATACACACAAATATATACATATTTAGCTGTGCACTGTCCACTTTCATGGGTCATTTTGCATTTCGAAGACAAAGGGGCAAGACATCACAATCGTGGATACTGGGACAAGGACCTCGGCGGATCTGCCTGGAAACACAGAATGGCCGTGTCGCGGCACAGTGTAGCTATATAAACTAGTATTGAACATGATTGTTTGATTGATTGTATTGATTTAGTGATATCCATCAATTGGGCGACTGCATCGAGCACCAGCACCAGCACCAGCGGCAAAGCAGCTCTCGCAATCCATTAAAGGGCGGCAGGGAATGAATATAAAAAGCCGTACTAGGAGCTGCCACCGACAAGGGCATTGTGACTGATTTGCAATGCTGCGAAGCAAATCGAATATTAAGTGAATACGAATATATATACACCTACACATATATGTAAGTAAAACAATATGATTATTGCTTCACCTCGGGCATGGAATAATACAAGCGCCTCACTTGCGTCGCAATCAGTGGATCTTGATGGTTAAACAATATGCTTATCGCTGAAAAGTTTGTCGATCGACTCGAAATCTCACGAGACTTATTAAACCGGATCGGCTGAACGAAGGCAGCTCGATCCAGAGAATGCATTCGATCAGAGTGTTGCAATTTATTGCTGAGATCCTGGAAGAATTGCTTTTCTCGTCGCACCATATTGACCTCACAGCTCTGCTTTCTAATCATGCTCTCATATTCGATCAGTCGTATAAATAGGCATCGCTGGGCACGGTCTTTTTCACTGTTCATGTCCTTGTTGTGGAGGTTGTATTGGATTAGAGCTAGATCCTCTCTCTCTCTGTCTCTCATATGTTTCAACTACTTACTTCCATTAGCTTTATGGTCTTTCGCTGTAAATCTAGGACACTCACTGCATCACCTATCCACTGATTTTGTCGCTCAATTTCCTGCTCGGCAATGCTCAGTCGGTCGAGCAGGCGTCCGTTCTCATTTTCACTGGCGCTAACTTCGAGCTGCTGCCTCATTATAGTTTGCTAAGTATGTTTCAAACCATCGGGCCAGAGCTCACACAATATTCTACGAATTCTATATACACTACAATTAATATAGATACTTACATTTGTTTGCTGGTTGTTTTCGTTCTGCTTTTTCAGCTCTTCGAGCAGCTTGGCATTTTTGATAGCCAACTCCTCGATCTTCGCCTCGCATGCCACAAGCGTCTCCTGCTTCTCAGCTAACTCTGATGACAATAGCTCCTGATGCCGCTTACACTCTGTCTCCCGCAAATCCGCGTCAATCAAGGCGCTTTCCAGGTTTTTAACCTGTATTTTATGGTAAAAAAAAAGGTTAAAAAAAAAGAAAAAAAAAAATTAAAAAAAAAGAAAATGAATACAAATAGCATTAGTGATGAGAATTCAAATTTTAATTGCGAACTTTAACGCGCATTTTAGCCGATAGTATAGTTCACTAGTTCCTCATTGGTATTCATTTAGTTCGATAGCTTTGAACGTTCTTCAACAAGATAGAACACATCGTTCATTTTGAACTAATCAAAAGAACAAAATCTCATCGATAATTAAACAAAACTGACTTGACATCCTTCAATATATTAATATTAAATTTTACATCTTCTGTAAATTAACTAACCTCCGCTTCGAGAGCTTTTAACTTTTCAGTATTCAAAGCATTCGAAGAATTTTTGGATGCTTTCTGCTTGGCGGAGCTCTGTCGACGAGAAACGAAAAATGATTTAGTTTTCATATTAAAATATGTTTATATATTATCATGAAGTTTACCTCCAGCTGTTGAATGTACTGTTGCATTTGTTCAATCATTGCTTGGCTTTCAAGATCCGCCTTCTTTTGCATTTCCTCGTGCTGGGATATCGCACGCGCAGCATCCTTTAACAGCTCCGTCTTCTCATCGACACGCTTACGCAATATTTCAATCTCAATTTTAGAGTCAATCAACTGTTTGGCTGGCGAATCGGCAGCCATTTTGCCGCCACGTGAGCCATGCTGACCTTCCTCCATAAAGTAAATTCGAAGCTTTAAATTGAAATTCTCCTTGCGCAATGCCGACATTTGCTCCTCCAGCTCCCTTACGGATCGACCCTGCATCGGGGAATGGATACCACCCGGTGCACGCGCCGCATCGAAGCTGGTATCTGAAGTAAAGAAAAAAAAAAAAAAGAAAAGAAATAAATAATATAAGTTTAGTTTTGAGAAATTTACATATTTATAGATATTTATAGTACCATCAAACATACGTAAGCTACTTGTCCGTGGTGAGACCGCTGATAGAATGCCGTTTTTGCCCATTTTGGCCAATTAATAAAAAAAATATATATATATATAAAAGGAAACTAAGTGATTGATTTGCATTTAGTATTTACGGGTGTGCTTCCAAACTAAACTCAAATAAATTAGTTGTTTGTGTTGACATAATACGCACGGATTGTTAGATCTGACAAATTCTAAATAGCAGAATACATTCATTTATATTTATTGATATATTTTTATCATTCAATATGCCTTATTCAAACACCAGTCCGAACTAAACTACTAATTGGTGTTTTTTTTTTTTTTATACCCTGAACCCATTGAAAATGGGAATTCAGGGTATAATGTTTTTGTGAAAATGTATGTAACAGGCAGAAGGAGACGTCGCAGACCCCATAAAGTATATATATTCCTGATCAGCACAAAAAAATAAGTTGATATAGCCCTGTCCGTCTGTCCGTCCGTCCGTCCGTCCGTCCGTATGAACGTCGAGATTTCGGAAACTACAAAAGCTAGAGAGCTGAAATTTTACATGAACACTCGTATCTTAGTTACGCAGTACAAGTTTATTTTGTTTTTTCGATAACTTATCCCATTCCTTAATTATCGATAAAAAATCGAAAATTCGTTTACGTTTTTTACGTTTTTCGAGCATAACTTCTACACCGTTTTAGCTAGAGACTTCAAATTGTATATTTAGATAGATATTATGGATACGCAGATTATGTAATTTTCAGACTTTGGATGCCACGCCCCCTTCGCCCCCAATTTGAAAAAAACGTATTTCAATTACTAGACACTTGTAATTTTGCAAATGGACAGATTTGAATGCTATTAATATATTCTGAAAGTTTCATGAAGATAGTCCATCTAGAAACGGAGTTATAAGCGTTCAAAGTACAGCCCATCCCACCCCCAACCGTCGGCAGCAACTGCGCGGTTAGCAGAGGGCGCGTAAAATATACGTGCGGTAAGAAGAAGAATATTTTTTTTTGTCAGGGTTCAGGGTATCTCGTAGTCGAGCCGTCTCGACTAGAGCCTTCTTACTTGTTTTTTTTTTTTAGTGTATAAAAGTTTTCTTGTTTTACACTTACATGAATTTTCCATGGTTACATCTTGAATACCCCCAGGACTTGTGCTGCAAATGAAAAAGAAAAGTCATAAAACTTGATTAGAACATGAAAAGTTTTGTAGTTTATACCATAAAAATAAGTTCAAAAGAGGTTTCATTTTACCTTACATAAAGATAAAATAACAAAAAATAATTTTACTTTTACTTTTCGGAAGAATAAGGTCAACAATAATTTCTTACAGTTTAATATTTATATAATTTATATAATATATATAATATGTATATTTGAATTTTTATTCTGATCTAAAGAAATCCATGAATAATTTTATAATTGAAAACACCGCAAACATCACATTAAAATATATATTTTAAAATTCTATAATTGATTTATACAGGCAGTGATAAGAACTGAATACAAAATATGACAACAGCTTAAACCATTTCCGTGTCAACAGTCGTGGTTTCTATTTCGGGAATGGATTCGGTTGTAATCTCCATTGGCTGGAAACACTCGTCCGTATCCGTAAGCGTTCCATTGCAGAACTCCGCATAAACTGACCAAGCCGTCCAGCCCTGTTGCTTCCTGATAAGTCGGGCACAGCGAACGGCTGCTGTGATATTATCGCTCAAGAGCTCAGTGCAGTTAACATTGCATTCGTTGAAGGCATGGTATTCCGTTTCCTCTGGCGGAGCACACCAATATCGATCGCTGATCTGAAAGAGTCCATAGTCTCGACTGCCGTCCGAATTGGCCCTTCCGATAACATGCGTATTAAAGCGACTCTCGAAATCGGCTATGCATATCCATAGTGGGAGTTCCACTTTAGGTACATCCAATATATAAAGCTGGCCAGCTAACTCGCAAGGCTCCAGTCGTACAGCTAACATAGAGCTAAAGCCTAGCAGGCACATCCAGCTAGCCAGAACAAACTTATTCATTATACTAAACTAACATTTAATTATAAAACGAACTCTGTGAATCAAAACACCTAAAGCTCAATGACATAGAGATGGTCAAGCAATCATCGTTAAATGATTAAATATAATCAAGAAGCACGATAGGCTTTTATCTCTGTAAGAATTATTATAATAAAATTATATTAATCAGCAGAACCTGTGGTTTTTTATCTCATATGGTTATGATTGTAGAAATTGAATGAATTGTTCCAGAAGGCTTTTTTTGCTCCTCTTCATACAATTATTGGCAGAGAGAAAACATTGAAAACCTTCACCGTCCATCCCCAAAAAGTTGAATATATTTAATATATTCTATAGCTTCTCACAATATTTAAATTCAATAAAAACCCAATTATTATTTACATTTGATACACGCTGCCATCTCTAGTCTGGAGGTCAATTTAAAACGGGTTTGAATTGTTTTAATGCTGCTTCAAGCAACTATTAATTAACTAACTATCGACATGCACACATATATGAAAACAACTGATAAATCTATCAATAAATCAAATAGTAATAAGACTTGTCGACTAAATAATACCGTGCACTGATCACTAAATGGCGCTAACATAGATTTTATCTAATGAAGGAAGCAATTATTCTCTACCGCTCTATGCAATTCTCATGCAATTGAATGGTCAGCTAATGATTGTAGTATAAGTAATTTACATTCCTAAAATGCTATATGCGATTTTCATTAATTCAACTAAATTGATTGAGCATTCAATTAGTAAACAGATGTTGACATCCAAACATATTCTAAAGCTTGCAAAATAAAGTCTCATTTAGCAATCTGATCAAAAGCCCAGCGACAAATCATTTTAATTGCACATGACATACATATGAATATCTCTCAATCTATAGATAGAGAGAGCTACATATATAGAAACGACAGCCGAAAAATTTGTCGCCGCGCTAAGTGAAGCGTATAAATTGGTTCGGTAGCATAGAAATGACACACCTTGATTACTTTTTATTTTTTTATTGCCAAATCAATGAAACTTTTAATTTCAAATAAACTCAAACCATATATGTGAATGGATATAATAAAAAGTAAGTCAAAAAGTTAAAAGCCACAAAAAGCAACCAGAATTTCACGTAAATTTAAGAATTAAAAGTGAAGCAGAAAACTATTGAAAGCTTTGTATTTATGTGGGAGAAACTAACAGAATCTTATCGAAATAGTGGAAATCCTCTATTTAAGGTTTTGAAGCACTGAGGTATGACCTTTTTATACCAGAAGAAATCTTATTAGCAAATACTAGAAATTCTCTATGTAATACTAGGAAATATTATCCAAAATATATATATTAAAAAAATATATATTGGAAAAAGTTCAATGCGCAAGTATTCATTATCAGAAGGCATTAAAGACATACATTTGTAAATAACTATGAAATACTCGGAGAAGTTCTATTCACATGAGTTAAATACTATAAATTCCCTAGAAAAATTCCAATTGGAACTTTTATAAATGGATGTAAAGTATTCTATTGAATACTTTGTGAAATTAATCTTGTAAAAACTTACCAAATAGTACTCGGCGTTCCAGAACAAACAGAAAATCGTTTAAATGGCGATCTTTTTGGGGATTCATTTGTGCCGATCAAAGAGTTTGTACGAAATATGCCCGCCATTATGATAAGACTTAAATTGATTTGGCATTAAAATTGCAGACTCTTTGGTTTAATTAGATATGGTTCACTCCAGTTCATTTAATATACTGAACGAAACGATTTGAAAAAATACATTTATACATATAAGAAACCTGACTTTGATTTTATTTAAAGTCAAACGAATGCGTCATCCCTATTGTGGCTGTTGTTGTTGTTGCTGTTGTGCTTATCCTAAATAGCTTTGCGGCACACCGAATCTCTAAATAAAACCAACTTCATTGCAGGTATAAGTACTCTATATCACAAACACATAGATATATATTTATATATATTTGTGTGCGTCGTGTGCCTTCTATGAGTCATTGGCAGCAAAGGCAGCCAGCCAAGGCGCTTGCAAATGTCCCCAAAATGATGCTACGCAGCATCGCAACACATCACAGGAGATGCTTTATGCTGCTTTCGTTATCTGGGCGGCAGCAGCAGCAGCATAGATATGTATATCTGCTTTATTTTCTTTTATTTTTTTTTTTTTCTTTCTTGTATTTATTTATTTTGGCTGCTTCTGCATCTATCACTTCTCGCATGTTCTATTCGCAATTTACAATTTGCAGACCCGGCGGACACATGTGGGCCACACATTTTCACATTTTCACATTTTCACGTTTTCACGTGCGTGTCTCCTCTATGAATTATTTTGGGAAATGAGCAAAAACACAAATACCAAAACTTATGAGCCGATATACGACCACAAATTTATTGGCCACTATTTGTTGCTATTGTTGTTGTTAGGTTTCTGTTTTGACCCGCTGGCTATTTTGGCCATAGCTATGGTTACAACCAGCTGGGCTAAGCAACACGAGTATACACAAATATCAATGATTGCAGGACAAACAACAGGTGTACTACAGTGTGAGCCATATATGTTGACTAATTGCATTAGTGCCACGATGAATGGTAGAGAATCCTAAACTCAATTTCCATAGAAGGCAAGGAAAATCAGGAATTTAAAACATGAATTTCTTAAGACGATGTGCTCAACTATGAGTTACCAGGACTAACAACGATGAACATATATAAATTGTATATTTACATTTCAAACTTACTTAATTTTGTCGAAAATCGACCCACTTGCTCTCATTCTCGGCATGATTTGTCGGGTTATTTCATTGAAATTAAGAAATTATCAAATTTTATTAAACAACGGCTGAGCTTTTGACTTTTTAATTAATCGAAAGAATTGTGCACAATTTAGAATCTTGAATATATTATTATGGCATGTGTTAATTAAATTAGTAAAAAATAAAGTTTTTTTAGCTTTCTAAAGGTCTTCACATATTTTGTTTGAAAACGAACAATAAATTTGACAAGTAAAACTTTTTATGTTACTGGGTTTAGAATAAAAATCTAACATAAATCTGTCAAAGTAAAATAGAATAGATATATGGGGAAATGGAAGACTTAATATAAAGCTTTCAAAGATATATTTAAGTAAAAACAAAATTGTTAACATATTTTTCTATTGATTCTGATACATATATATTCACAAATTCAGCTATTTTTAAAGTTTCACAATTTTTCCAGAACAAACAATTATATAATCGTCCAGATGTTTGTCTATTATAGATTTTCCTTTTTTACCAGATGCCAACTGTAGTACCGTACTTAGCGAGCGTCTACTGTAATTGTAACAGCTGTTGCACATGCCAACATATGTGTCCTGCATGTTTCTGTTAGGCTGACTACCTGAACTAACTTAATTGCAATTAAAATAATAATTATCTAAATATAAATGGTCATTGAGAATAATTAACAACAAGTGGCGCCAAAAAGCATGTAGATGAAAATGCATTCTAAATGCAGTTTACGCCTCAAACGGTTTTCCTCGATATAGAATGTTAGACAAGATACTCGATTGTTCTTGCTTGACCATAAATGAATTGTTGAACTCATTTGTGAGAAATATATATCATACACTGCAAAAAATGCGGAGGTGCATTCAGGCAGCTTATACAGATTTGAATAGTAAAACCATATGCAAGGATAAAATGTATAGAAACTAATATTCATAAAACAAACTGTACCAAACAAACATCCGAATTTGTGGTGGTGCAAAGGGAAAGTTGCGGGTCTTGTAACAATGCAGGGTTTTTAGGGGGTTCAAAACAAAGGTCAAAGGCAGCTAGTAGAAACGTGCGTATATAAGCCAAGCAACTTGCCACTTGAATAACGAGTGCATATATCCGCTTTAAGAAGACTTGTATGAAAGTCTTATACAAAAAGATAAAAGTCTTTTAATATAAGACAGACATATAGTCTTATATTAGATGAATTTTTTCTGCTTTAATTTACTCGATTAATCGAGCACAATAATACGCAGTTATATATATAATTATAGATATGTACAAAGATGTGTTATATTTTTCCATAACTAAATTTAGATGCAACAACAACAACGACAAAGGAAATCAACAAGATGAGGCGCGCGTAGCCGTAATTTATGCACTCACACACAAGCACTCTCATGCACGGACACACACACACACACACACACAGTCATATTACACATATGAGTATGTAGATATGTATGTTGTTTAATTTATATAAGAATATTGTATCTCTTTACACCATTGGAGAGCATTCGTCAACTCTTTTTATCTACATACAACACACAATGATAAAAAAAAACACAAACAACTATCTTATTCTCACTTTTGTTGTTGCATATTTGCACACACACACGCGCATATATATGTATATATATATACAGTCTTTATTTACTTAACCGCGCGCCGAGTAGTGTTTATATATGTTAATATTTTGTATGTACGTTTGTACATATGTTTGTATGTATTGCGCAAAAAGAAAGACTGATAGGCGTTAAACGAAGAAGCACAATCACAACAAACGAACAAAAATACAATCGAAATATACTAGATTAAAGTTCGTTTCAAATATTGTGCATATTGTATGTCTAATTGAACCGAATGCCAGAATATTACTGAAAATGCGCATCGCGATAACGAGAGAAAAACCCCACCACACCACAGTGGGTAGCAGCAGCATCATCCGCCGTTCATCCCATAGGAGAGAGGTCGTGTGCTCTGCAAGGAAAAACGCGCTCAGCTCGAACGCACGACAGATGTTGCGCTCGTCTTTTCCGTAGCGTCCGCTCTGTTTCTCACCCACCACATACAGCAAATGGCTGTGTGTGTTGGATTTCGCTCTCGTGCACAAATGGGGTGGGTTGTGTACACACACCCAAGCACACATCATTTACTCACCAATGAGCGAGGGAGAACCTGCCGATGAGCAGCGCCAATGCTCAATGATCTTTTGATCATGCAGTTCTGTCCACTTAGTACTCGGTTGCGGATGGCTGGGCATCAGCATTAGTAAATAGATGTCTATGTTGTTTGCGCTTCAATTTTTCATTTTAATGAATCCAAATTTAGTTTTGGATCAAAGCCAAAGAGCGCGTTGCACTTGCAATGTTGCACTGTCAAACAAAACTTCAAAGGCGCAACATACATACCCACACACACAAATGTAGATATGTACACTGCATGTGCACAATAAGAAGAAAACAAATTAGTACTCACTCATCTGTGCTGATGCGTTTGGACAGAGCCTCTGCCAAGTTTTTCAAAATCCGTGGATCAACCTCGCCAGCGCCGTTCTCCTCTAGAAAACTTGTTACAGTTTCTATCAAGGAGATTTCCTTTAAGGACGAGGTACACATTGCATCACTGTCACAAAAGTCTCGAGTCGTTTGCTTCGAGTAGTCTTGATCCATTTTTCTTAATTCGGGTTATCAGTTTTAAACTCTATATTAAAACTGTGGCTTTAGATTTAATAATTCAAAATGATATATCAAACAATTATAAAAATTTAGCGCGCTCCTCAGATGTTTTTGGCGTCTTTATTTTTAAGTCTTATCGATAAAGCGATAGCAACCCTACAGCTGTGTTGCCAGATATGAGAATTTAGCTCTGTGGCAAGCTCGGCGCTGCACGTATTGCTTCTAATAAGAAGAAGCAACACATATAGACTGCAAATTTAAATAGATTTACATTTCTTTGATAAGCCTGAACACAAAACATACCTTAATTGGAGCAATGATATAAAAAATAAAGCGGCCGTAACGCTGTTTTGCCGCAACGCAATCTATTTCATACCAAATATCGTTTATTCGAGTCTTAATCGTACAATAGGCAGCAGGCTGGCAAGCAGATAAAAATGTTTGCTACGCTAAAAAACAAAATTAAGGAGGAAACTGGCGAAGATGTGTCCACGTCGGCAAGCCAGACCCACCAGCGCCACAATAATAACAATATTAACAATTATCGCATACGTAGCCGTCGTGTGAGCATCAATTCGAATGTTGCTGACGATACGGGCGGAGCCTACAACGAGGTGAGCAAACACAACTTATATTTATATACTTAACAAAAATTGAAAAAAGATAAACAAACAACTGTTTATATTCAGTCGGAACAGTTGTGCCAGCTACGCAGTCAATGCAATGAGCTATCCTCAAGAGTGGCCAGCCTAAACCAAAGTTTGCAGCAGCTTCAGGAGGAGAAGACTAGAGTGGATAAAACGAATGAAATCTTATTGGAAACTGTGCGTGTAGCTCAAACACAAAAGGATATTTATTGTGAGGAACAGGAAAAGATACAAACATTGCAACAGATCGAAATTGATAAGCTGAAAAGCTTGCTCGGCTTTCGCGAACAGGAAGCCGTCGATCATATGAATTCAATACGACAATATCAACAACAAATAGAGAACTTTAACCAGGAGCTAGAACGTTTGCGCAACATCGAACCCATTGCTGAGGATCTGCGGGATGAGTTGGAGCAGCTGCGTCATGCCACACAACAAGAGAAGACCCTGCTGACCACAACGCTAGCTGCCGTGCAGGAAGATAATCGCAATATGAAAATGCGCATGAGAATTGTGGAGGAACTTCGTTTGGATGCACTACCTCAATTGAGTACAGAACAACAAGTGCAGGCACTTGTACAGGAGCACAAACTATTGGAACAGCATCTCGAAGAAGCGCACTTGCAGCTATCGGACATCAAGAGCTCATGGAGTGGCCAAAATTTTGCGCTCGAGAAACAAGTGAGTCGCCTCTCCCAACAGGTGGCCGAGGAGACCACCGAGAAGCGAAAAGCTATAAAGGCAAGAGACGAGGCTATAGAGAATAGCAAACAAGTTGCATTTGAGCTCGAAAAAGCAAAAAATGAGATCAAGCTAAGAGATGACAAGGTACGTCGCAATATTTAGCAACGAGAGCTCCAGAGCCTCATCACATTAATACCTTTTTGCATTGCAGATTAAATTGTTGGAAGACGAACTTGATGAGCTAAATGTTGCGTTGAAGGAATGCTGCGAAGAGAACGAACAGCAAATTCTATTCGAACGCAACAAATCTGTGAGTATCCTTTCTTCCGAAGCTGGCGTTAAGCAGTGACATCAATAACACACACAAACAAACATTCTACACACACACGCACTACCTTTACCTAGTTAAATGGCATAATTGTATAACTAACCAAAAAAAGAAGAAATCTACCACGTACATTAACAACTTCCTCGCAATGAAACTATATAATTAATTTACCTCTGTTTTTCATTTTTTAATTTAACCAAATTTTGTATTATAATCTAATCCTATTATCTATTAAACTGCTTTAATGTTTTACTAAAGACGAACACATTTTCTTGTTTAACAAATTTATAGTATAATCTATTTTCTATTAAATTGCTTTTATGTTAAAAAAAAAAAAAAAAAAAAAAAAAAAGAAAAGAAAAAAAACCTATATTTCTTATTCCAAAATGAAACTTATAAAATTAGGAAACGCTGGCAGCTGAAACAAAAGATTTGAAAATTCGCCTCACAACCGCTGACGAAAGATTTAGTGAATATGTGAAAAATGCCGAGCAAATTGCACAAAAATTGCGCTCGCAAGTTGCAGAGAAACAAGATATTCTAGGTGACACGCAAATGAAATTGGAAGTGGAGAGAGAGGAGAAACTAACTGCCTTACTGCGAAATGCTGAGATTTCTCAGAGCGAAGAGCTGCTAAAGAAGGAGCTACGCATGGAACAAACGGAATCCAATGAATTACATGACAAGAATAAGCAACTCGAGAAGGATCTGCTGGAGACAAAACAGGCATTGCATTTACTCAAGGATGCAGCGGAGCAAACTGCAAATGATCAGGCTAAATACGAGCAGAGCCAGCGCGAAATCGCAGAGAAGAATAAGGTGAGGATTTTCTTTAAATTGAAATAATTATAATATAATATTAATTATTATTATCCTCCGTTTCTCTGCAGACAATAAAGACATTAAATCAACGCTTGGGGGATCTTAAGAAGACTTTGCAAAAGGAGTTTCGCAGCTCGCAAACTGCAACCATCGATGTGGATACGGAACAAGTAATGCCCGCCTTTAGAGTAACCAATGCACCAATTGAGAACTTTCAATCAGACAACAAGCCCAATTGCATTATAATGGATGAAGTAAATTTTAAGTATTTAAAACATGTCATTGTCAAATTCTTGACTAGCAGAGAGGTGATTTTATTTCAATTGAACTATATAAAATATTTAAATATTAAAAAGTCCCTTTTTTATAGGTCGAGGCGCGACATCTGGTGAGGGCAGTTTCCACTTTATTGCAGCTTTCACCGGAGGAGGAAAAACTGTTGCACGATACGCTTAATTGGAAAATGAGTTGGTTTGGCGTGAAGCCAAGTTAAGCCTAATCACTGCTCAGTGATAAGGATGTTAAATTAAATGTGCAATAATTAAGTACATGCATATGTACATATATTCATACCTATCATACATTCCTATACATAATAAATATGTATATTAGTTTTTCATTAAGTCATTTGTACTGTGTACATATTACACTGCATTACATTGTGATTGAATATTATTTTCTGATTTACTAACACCAAAATTATAAATACATATTGTTAAATATTTATATACTTCATATTTTTTCGATTGCAGTGAACCTTCATGGTTCTCATTTTATGATCTTCATTTTGTATACATTGTTTATTTAATAATGGTTTTGTTTGACCTATTTGATTTCGAATGTTAAATAATATTACATATTTTCAGTGTATACTTTTTCATATTTATATACATACGTATAGAACGGTTTGTGATGCACTGTCAATAAAAACTATTCTAAATGCAATTTTTATTAAATCTTATTAAAATTTCTTGGAATTGAATTTGACAATCGCCCACAAATTGACCGCATTAACAAACAATCGATAGTTTGTTATCGTTTATAAATGTCAGAATAAAAGCTCTACATTTACTTGGTATTTGTAACATTTTAGTATTTTCGTATTCAAATCATCACAGTCACACTGTGTCTATTGACAATGCCGCTTGGAAACGCTGGGCGAATTGCTGTATCTTGGTTCGTAACATACATATGTGTAATAAATGAAGCACGTTAGTTTAAATTAAAATTGTGTGTTCATTAGGGCATTTTTAACCTTTGGTGGTGTTTACGCTTTTGTCTTGTCCAAAAGATCAGTCGAAGAGCGAAGGACCGAGAACTTGCGTGTGAGAGAGCGTATGAGAAAGGCAAACCACGGCGAATACGATCACGCTATTTCCGACAGGCGTTTTGACTAGACACCAAGAATACAAATTATAAAAAGAGCGAAAAAAAAAAATCAAACCATAATAATAAATTAAACAAGATGGCAACAATGCCCCAAATAAGCGTAGCCGACCAGGCAAAATTGCAGCTGATGCAAGAAATGGAGATAGAGATGATGTCGGATTTATATAACCGCATGACAAATGCTTGCCACAAAAAGTGCATTCCGCCGCGTTACGGCGAATCGGAATTGGGTAAATTTCTATTTATTATTGAGTTTCATTGATGCGAAATAACTATGTGGCTTTTCCTATAGGCAAAGGCGAAATGGTCTGCATCGACAGATGTGTTGCTAAGTATTTAGACATACACGAAAAGATTGGCAAGAAGTTGACCGCCATGTCCATGCAGGACGAGGAGCTGATCAAGAAGATGTCTAGTTAAATTCCCAGTTTCTAGGTTCTTTTGTTGGTCATATTGACCCTCGCAGTACATTTTGTGTAGCTGTTGTCCAGCTGCCAAGCCAAAGCGCATTTCAATTGTTATGTTTTACACACATTCACACACCCACACAGACAGACACGAATAAACGGTACGCAACAGATTTATATATTTTGATTAATCCTCTTAAAATGTTGTTACAAATCGAGACATTTCGGGCAACATGACGCTTAAGTCTTCAATGGTATTCTCCAGTGTGCTCTCATCGGAACTATCTAATTGGCTGGTCCTTGCACTGTTGGCCCAATCCGATGATGTGTCGTTATCGTCCTGCAAATTTGGCTGTGCGTCGCTGGCACTGAAATTGTTGCTGTTGGCAGTTTCTAGATGGTCATCAATGGATTCCACATAAAGGTTCATGAAGTGCTATAAAAGTAACCAATGTTTAACACGCTAAATCTCAGAGATTAGATGGATAGAGAGAGAAAAAATCACCTACTTTTGCCAGCTCTTGCATCTCGGGCTTGGTGCTAATTGGATTCATCGATAAGTTCAACATGCGCACATATTTGAGCTGCTCCAGGTCGTCGCGACTAGGAATTTTCTCAATGTTGTTGTCATTGAGGAAAATGAATCTCAATTTGGGCATGTCATTTAACATGCGTGGCAGCTGTTTCAAACGATTTTTCCTCAAATTTAGATGCACCAGATTCTGTATCATGCCCAGTGTATTTGGCACATTTACAATATCATTATTCTCAGCGGTAAACCAACGTAGTTCCGACAGCTTGCCCAGTTCCTCGGGCAGTTTCCTCAAACGATTTCCTCGCACTCCCAGCGTTTCCAAGCGTTCACAATTCGACAGCTCAGCTGGCAGTTCACAAAGACCCGTATTATTGCACCAGAAGGTCTCCAGAGCCGTAAGTTGTCCCAATTCCGGGGGTAGACTTGCTATATTATTACAGCTAACATTCAGGAATTTCAATCGAACCAATTGACAAACACAATGTGGAAACTCATCGAGCTTATTATAATCCAGGGCCAAGACCTGCAGGCGCATCAAGTTGCCCAGACTGGAGGGAACCTGTATATAGACAAAGATATCAGTAATATTATGTATACTTATATAGGTAGTCCTTTCCACTACCTTTGTCAGCTTGTTTTGATTGAGATAGAGCTTCATCAGCGTTTCACAGTGCTCAATTATCTCGGGCAATTCGTCCATTTGGTAATGGGATAGATTTAGAGAGAACCCCTTCTTTTGTATCACATCTTCGCAGTTGGCCAATATATAATTGGTTCGAAAGAAATGGCAAACTGCCTCCATTACCTGGCTATACGAATTGGCGTATCTATTCTGTACTTGAAACAGTTATATTTCACAAATCTCTGACAGTCTCACGATTTAAAACGAATATTTTCCAAATATATACAACTTTTTCACAGCATCAGACACAACTAGACAAATATACGATACACATATATACATATGTATATCTGTCTAGTTGTATAGTCACATATGCCCTCGTATAGACTTTATACTGTAGAAACCTTCTGGCCTGGTTCTGGGTATCTAATTTTAACTATTTCGCCGCTCGCCAAATTAAAATTTGACATATTTAATAGAAACGAAAATTAAATACTCTTATTTAATCACAAATTCCAAGAAAGACGAATGATATATATCTCTCTTTAAGGCTAATTCCTTATGGGCATTATTAACAAATTGGGAGAGCATTTCGACACTTGAGTCAATATGTTAAAGCCTTATAGTTGCATCAGCATTTGGGTTATTTGAACTAGAAAACTAGAGTATTTCAAGTCAATTTAAAATAAATATAGACCTTAATTGTCCACTCTGTGTTAGTGTTAAGATAACAGAATCTACTCACTGAAAACGCTGAGGCAAAGGCAAATCACACATAAAAAATTTAGAGATCAATTAGCAACTCAACATGCGACCTTTTTGTATATAATTCAACAAACAAATTAAAAAATATATAATATATCATAACTTGTATGGAGTATTAAATGTATTCATTCGTTTTCTTTTTTTTTTTTAATTAATTTATGAATATATAAATAATTATTTGTCAAATTATCTGTTCTCATTAATTAATTTATTTTTTAATAATCTTTTAGTTATTTTGCATTAATAATTAATAATTATTTATAATTTATAATTTTTTTGTTGAATATCTTTTTTTTTAATTTTTATTTCAATATTTTTTTTTGTTGTTGGTCTAAATATGAAACTCATATCTAATTTAATTTTCTGCCGAGCTTTCGGGGTTGTGAATGGCCTGTTCCACGACCCGTCTCTGTAGTCGAAAGAGTGAAAAATAAACAGTTAAGTTGAAAAAGTTTAAAAGGTGAGAAGTCTGCAGCGCAAAGAATCAGTTAGCGAAGCTATAAAGCTAGACAGCTTGAGTGATGACAAATCTCTGCTTTTTAGGTGTTTCGCTTGTAAAGATATACACAGTTTCATTTTGATCCAATAATTAAATATTTATGTACTATACACTAAAATAGTGAACATTAATTTATTCGATTTAACATTTACTTAGTTCTACAATAATTGTTGCCTTTTCAGTCCTTCCATTCTGGTTTAACCGGAATACTAAAAAAAAAATTTAGGAAAAATATTAGATATGTATATATAAAATTATTCCATAATATCTATATCACTTACGCGCTGTGGACCACGTCCATTGGGGCTGCCGGAAGTGATGACATTGCCATTGCGATCAACGCTAACTGTGCGTCCGTCGGGACGCTTCCAAACGGAGACGTTGTCATTCCAGATGCCGGCCTGATCATCGCGTGCGACAAAGTTTTCGCCCTGGACACGAGCGCGTCTTTGGCGGGAGTGGGCAACAGTGCGTCCATCACGGCCATTGGCAATGAAGCCACTATCGCCGTAGCTCACTGAACGGCCATCCGGACGGCTCACATACACCGAATGGGGACTGCGACGGCCGCGCTGTATGACAAAATCGCCGGATCCGGTGCTGTAATCGACGGTGCGATCGGGACGTCCCACATGGAAGTCGCGACGAGTCCGACTAATTGTGAGTGGGCCACCCCTGGAAACGCTAATGACACGATCCGGTCGGCTAATCACAAGATCTCGTCGGCCGCGATATGTAGAATCGCTACCGCGACGCTGAGCAGGTCCGCGCTGGGCCACCAGATCCGGGCCAGCTATGCTATGTGTGGCTATAAAACTAGACGCATTAGCGAAATGTAGAGAATGGGGGAGATGATTACTATTCACCTTGTCTGCCTGGTCCGTTCTTATTGTGAACATACGTATTGCCGTTCTCATCTGTATAGCTGTGCGATCCCCCGGAATTGGGTGAGTTCTGGAATGTGCCGGGCACACCAGGCACCTGATAAGCTCCTTCGTTCTGACCACGTATATACACCTGTTGACCAGGTGGACCAAACACATGTGGCCCATTGCGTCCGTCGTATGTCTGTTGTGCGCTAATCACTAAAATAAAGCAAATCAATTTAAAGATTCACATTTCATGTTGGATTTCTTTAATCAATTTACCTGCACACAGCAAGAGAGCGCAGCTCAATCCAAGTATTCCTTGTGAACCCATGTTGCCTATTGCACAGCCGTCTACAAATGAATGCCATCAGCATTTGAGCTCCTCCACTATATATACTCATTCTCGAACGACAGAAAATTTCCCCAGCTACGACGACCACGACGACATTTGATTTGATAAGCAAGCGAATCTAGTTTGGGAAATTCAGAAGCTCAACCTATCTATATGGCAACTTTTTTATATGCACATATATATGAGGCATTTGATCTCTATATGCTAAAACTGACATCGTCCAACTAAACTGATAAATCTATCAACTTAATGCGATTTTATCTAGCAAATCATAGAAAACTGTCAAATGTATAAGCTATATGCATTAAGTATATACATATATAAGGAATATGTATATATATATATATATTTATATATGTACATATATATTATATGTATATAATAAATGCTTATAAAAAGTTCATATTGCTTATTTTCATTAGCTTTGTTTCTGATTACACAGAATTATGAATCGGGCATTACCCAGCGAGCGAACAAGTTTCAATAATCTGTCTTGGATCAAGTTCGTTTCAATGCACGTATATGCATATATGTATGTGTATACGTACGTCTTCATGCATATATGTACATTTACATATGTAAGTATTGCATTTAATGAAATACAAATCATGGTCGTTAAATCAAATCTAAGTACTCGAACAACCTTCAGTTAGTAGTGGGGAAATGCGAACAAGTTTTACAAACAGCTACGATAGAGATCTCTTCTTAGAGATGTTTTTGCTAGATAGCTATATTTATTTAAATGAGCGCTGCAAACTGTTTGTATGTGGGACGCTTCTAGTGATGAACTGAACGATTGTTGAGTCTAACTAGAAAATACTCTATGCCTCAAAATGGAGATAGCCTTTACTTATCTCCTCTAATGTATTCCTCTTCTATTCCTTCATTTATGCATAATTCTTATCTATATACATATATGCGATAAATGGCGAAGTCTATGATAGATAACCCTATTTATAGCTATTGTAAACGCCTTCTGCAAGTATTAAGAGTCTTGCATAAAATTGCCATTTCTTAAAGGGTATACGTAATCAATTATTGATTAGCTTAAGCAATACAAAGAGTTTTTGAAAATATATTAAGTTTGATTTAATTGTGGGCATGTGTCTTTGTAAACAGTTGTTCAACTTAAAATTAAATGGAATTGCTTCATTTTTTCATCAGTTACAATAATAATAAAAAAAAAAAAAACATTTTAAAAACTTGCATTCTTGCTGGCCGGTCGGAACGTTTGTACTGGCTTAGATCTATTTTCTCTTTCTCTCTCTCTCTCTCTTTTCCTCTCCGTCTTCCGCTGCTCATTATTCCTTCTAATCCTCCGGCACCTTCCATTGTAACTGCTTGCCCCGCTCATATAAATTTTTCAATGCGCTCGTAAACTTCTTTTCCGCCTGCAGCTGCAAATAATGTTTGTAGAGCTGAAGAGTTGTGCGAGCATCCTCAATAGAGTCATGTGTTTCCGATTGAATTTTAGTACCTATAAGAAAGAATATTTAAATACATAAAAAACTATATATTCTTTTACGTACCCAAAAAGTGCCAAGCCAAGAACCGCAATGAAACCATGCGCTGGTGCGGCAGGTGAAACAGATGTACAGTGTCAATAATTTGTTCGGATGGTACATAAATATTAATGACTCTGCAAAATGGAAGATGTCAAGTGAAATATAAAGACATTCACATATTTCTAGAATATACCTAAAATCATTCTTTAAGCCATGACCCACAAATATAACACCCACATCGACGAGAAACTTTAATTTCTGATACGAATACTTTAAGGCGGTCAAACGTTTATTGCTGAAATTGGCATCCAAATCGCCGGGTTTAATGCCCGAAAACTGTGTTAGATAATCGACGACCTTCTCCTGTGTTGATATATAATCGTCTATAAAGGGCACGCCCTCATCTCGACCTTGGCTGCAATATTGAACAGATAATTTAGATTAGATTATTATAATTAGCTCACAATTCAGTGTAATATAAATGTATAAAAACTTACCCCCGAATACAGGAGATGCGGGCGACACTCATGTGGCAAGGTTTAATTGTTGCCGTCTTGCCATCCGGACGTATTTCATTCTCTTCCGGATTCAATGTTACAAACTCTGCATCCATAGCAATTAAATCGCCAGCTTTTGGCATCTCATCCGGTTGCAATGGTCGTAAAGTGACATCGGTGGCGAGATTATTCGGCAACGGATTTACAATTTCCTAAAAATAATATATGTATTTTAAAAAAGATGTTTTCATTTTGTTTCTCATTTTAATTTGTCACTTACGTGCAAGAATGGATTCGCTGGACTATTGATTGAATCGTTGCTTTTCGTGGGGATTAGCTCTTCTCCACTTGTTGCAGCCTCTGCTTCATCTTCTAGACTGCGATAGAATAGAACACAAGGCACCTTCCAGTCCAATGTAAACCACACGGACTCTTGTGGCGTAACAGGTGAAATGCTAAAGTCATTAAATATATACCACTGCTGTTGTGTGTCGTCCGCAGCATCTGAGGTTGCTGACTTCATTAAATGATACTTCTGTCGCACATTGATTAGGGACACCAAGTTCTTCTGAGTGCCGTCGTCCACCTGGCAGACAACTGCATGCAATGCATACGTTCTCTGTATTTGATTCACTTGTTGCTGTTGTTGCTGCTGCTGCATTTGTTGTTGTTGCTGTTCCTCATCCTCCGATTCCTGTTCCGTTTTGGAGATATGCGTAGGCGAGAGCACGTTCAGTTCTCCCGTCTCACTGATGCCCATGTTAAAGGCCAATGGAAACCAGGACTTTTGACGCGCACTCGGTGAGCTGTTGACATTGTTCGTTTGATTGGTGTGCGACGGTGACTTTCTATCCGGATGCATAAAATGACAATCACTTCGAGAGCAATTGACACCATAGCGACATGGTTTGCTGGTGCTCAAAGAAGTTGCTTCGACCACAGGTCGCTCATTTGTACGATTCAATTGACGTTTCAAGAAACTAATATCCTTTTCATTATTCAGGCCACAGTTAATTGCCAGAATTTGCGGCAAGGATGTTACCTAATGATACACAATCGATTTGAATTGAATTGAATTTTAAATAAATTGTTTTAGTTACCTTCACACTCTGATTCGTGGGCGAAAACTTTTTGCAACTCTCACAAAATGCTTGAATGTTTTTCTCTGAGCTTAACGAACGTTTCAAAATATTTCCAAAATCAAAATGTTGCTCATTGTCCTTCAGGTGCGTGGGATATGATAAATTACAGGCCAGCAGTATATTCTCTTTTGATTTCTAGAAAATAAATGAGTTAAGAGTTATATATTAAAGAAGAGTGTTGAAGTTGATGAAGTTGAAGAGATGCCGAGATGGATGATTGCTTGTTGACTTTGAACAAGATTCTGTATACTGCGGTAACTCCTCCTCCTCCTCCACTAGCCAATTACAATGAGCAATCATTTACCTCTGCCTGGCATTTGATACATCTGTTTATACATATTTGCTTGGTGCCAAATATTTTACTGATCTCCGTTTCAGCATTTATTTTACAACGTTCTCTTTCCTCCTCCTTTGAATTATCGTCTACAAAATATATATAATTGAATATATATTAGTTTACAGAACTTTTTAAATAGAATATTTTCCTACCGGGAATTGCTTCATATGCTTCTGACGACGAGTTGCTATCTGTGCACATACTTTCAGCTAAAACATTTTATAAATAATATATATGCAAATATTTAAATATTCAATAAATATATTTACCAACAAATATTGAATTCTGTGGACCATTTAAGCCGGAGTTTTTGCCAGAATCGAGAATTTCATAATGCATTTGATGCAATATAAAACGATTCCAGTTCTGTTAAATAAAAATATGTAAAATACACATTAAATAAGATATGTAAATATATAGAATACATCTATTACTTGCCTGAATTAGGGTAATCAGATTGACATTTGACGATCGATCGGACAAAATCAATCCCAAAGCGGACGCTTCAGGCACTGTGCGAAAGGAGCGCAAAAAGTTGCTCGCTTGGCAAGGTGTTGAAGCTATAAATAAGTGTTTTTTTTTTTGCGTACATCATCTAATAGCCGTATACTTGTATGCGTACAAAAAACCAACCAGTGCTTTTGTCCAGCATGTGAAAGAGGAAACCCAATTCGCAGGATAAGCAGAACTCCTTCGAGCAGGTGTGACTAATTAGCTTTATGCGCAAAGGTTCCGTGAAGTAGAGGATCTATGTATAAATACAAGAAATATTTAATTAGATCAAATTAAAGTTTTTGAATTCAATATCTAACCTGCAGCATCGCATTGCAATAGGAGTTGGGCAAGGTGGCTTCTAGTCCGGCAAAACACGTCCGATTATGTTGCTCGAAATCAAAATCCTGCGTTCCTAGCTTCGTATATTTCAACTCCACTTTACGATAACGTCTCGGGATGATCTTCACGCCGCTTTCCGCTTTCGTAGCTGCTGTATTGCCATTTACATTCGGAATGCCTGCACCACCCTGGCCTTGTTCAACTAGGACATACGGTATTTGATTACGTCGCGCAGTTCTTGGATTGGGCGAGTAGCCAATGGGTCCCTGCATTTTCATATTATTTAGCACATCTGGATCTATAGTCTTTGGACGATGGTAGTTATAGTGCAAGAGCTCCTCTGGCCAGTCGGAGAACCATCGCGTGCCCGTTGTCAGATGGGGCAACATAATCGATGACAACGGAAAATTGGTGTCCGCAAAGGGAACCATTGGCAACGGTGGAACCACATCAGCGAATTCTGTGTTTCGCGAAAATGCATTAAATTGAGGCTGTGGCGTCTGTATGGAGGTTATTGTATTAATATGCCCCGATTGATCGCCAAATGCCATCGCTTGCGATGATGAGCTGATGTCAAAGCTCAGGCATTGGCTGCCATTCGTGTTGATTTGATACATAGAAACGCGCGGCTCGCTCAGTTCCACAGTATCAACCAATTGGAATTGACCATAGCTCGATACGACGGCCAGACGAGATGTCAGCGACGGCAAGAACTTCAACATTTGTGGATCGATTAGGACTTGTATTGGGGAGATCAGTCGCAGCATACGCAGATCGTAAACCATTAAGAAACGATCAATTGCCAAATTGTTTTTCCGTCCACTATAGCCACACGATATCAGATAATTGCCCTGCACATCGAAATCGGAGAGGCTATTCGTATGCGTTTTGATTGTGTGCTCCACACTCAAAGTATTCAAATCTCTCAGAGTGACTGTGCCAAACTGATCGCCTGCAAAGAGATATCGAGAATTCTTGCGAAGCACTGTGCAGCCAGCAGATCCAACATGTTCTAGACGCGTCTCCTTCAAGCTGCGCATATCAAAATCGATGAGCTCCTCCTGCAGACCAGCCATGACCAGACGATGTGGCGACAACTGCAGCATGCAGACCATTTCTACCATGTTATTGGATCTATTTGATAAAAGAGTTGAGCAAGAGACAAATAGTGAAACATGTTGATATCAACGATTTACTTGTGCGTAAATTTTGGTAGTCCCCGGCGTATCTGATGGCGCAGCGATGTCTGCGTTAATACGAGAACTCCCGAATCAATCGTAATAATTTGTCGGACTATATCGCTGGCATGTACCTGGAATGATGTGTATTTCTGCAAGGAGCTGGTATAATACGATGTCACATGACCCTGCCAATGAAGATATCACATTTTTATAATTGCAAAAAAGATTTATAGTTAAGATAATAGATTCCTCACGCCTTGGTTGCCCATCCACAGAAGCTCTTCGTAGTCATCGAAAGCCACGGTTGAGACTCCGAAATTTTCACCGCCGTCAGCAAGAATTGGAATCGGGCTAGCGACATAATCTGCATCGGTGGAGCCAATATTAAATCCACTGAAACTGGGTGAATAGTGATCTGCATTTCGCGTAGGGCCCGTATCGTAAACACCTAAGTATGTAAATGAAGTTTATCATGAATATATCTATATATATGTAGATATATAAATAAAAATGGAGAAAGTTTCAAAAATATACAACACATACGCAGGTAAGTTCTATATATGTATATATATTGCTTGACGTACTTAAAATATCTTCTGCCACGCCGATTTGATCGGCGCCGCCGCAATAAAAATCCATTTTGGCAACCAATAACACTCTTTATTTACTGTTTACGCTTATTATTTATATTTAAAAAGTTTTATTTGCATCAATTGTTGTTGCGTATATATATATATGCTCACAAATCATCATCGTTTAGTATCCAAAATGTATCGATATGTTATAGTAAATGATTTCAAATTGCCAAGATTGCCAAGTAAATTATCGATTTATACGAATTTTACACCATGAATTTAATATTGAGCACATTAAATGCATTTTGAAATAAAATAAATACTGATGTAATTCACAAAAACGAATAATAAATTTCAGTTTATCTAATTCCAATATTTGATATAAGTTCTTAATATAAAAGTCATGTCAACTAATCAATTTTGCAGCCCTGGTTATCCCATAATAATGTTTCGTGCCACATGCAGATTTGCTGTAAACTTAACCAGAGATCAGTTTAGAAAAAGATTGAAAATGACTGATTTACAAAAAATCGCTGAAAACAATCGCCTTGCCGAAAGTCTTATTGATTCTATAAAGACAGAGGTAAAATAAATAAACTCTCATGTGCAACTTACTTAAGTTTAATCAATTTCAGATGGCTGCTATTCAAAATGAACTTGTGCAGCGTAAGAAACAAGAGCTCATTGAAGAGAACGCAGTTCTAAAGAAGGAAATTGAAGCAGCCCTTGCTCAACTTGTCGCTCTGGAAACCAGGAATGGGAAGCGACAAATACCGGTGCCCGGTAACCGAGGAATGTGTACCCAAACCGAAGCCAACTCAACAGCCGCAGCTCCAGTGGCAAGTGAAACGAAAGCTCCAGCTCCAGCTCAAGCTCAAGCTCCAGTTTCTGCTCCCAAAGAGAAAAAAGTAAAAGAAAAGAAACCTCCAGCTGAAAAGCCAAAAGCCGTTGCCGAAGCTCCTATTGATGTTGGCCGGCTGGATATGCGTGTGGGCAAGATTATTGAGGTCGGACGTCATCCTGACGCGGACAGCTTATATCTAGAGAAAATTGATTGCGGAGAAGCAGCTCCACGTACTGTTGTGTCTGGGCTTGTGAAATTTGTGCCACTGGAGGAAATGCAAAATCGACTGGTCGTTGTTCTCTGCAATTTGAAGCCTGCCAAGATGCGTGGCGTTACTTCCGAGGCAATGGTCATGTGCGCATCCACACCGGACAAGGTTGAAGTGTTAAGTCCACCTGCAGGAGCGGTGCCTGGCGATTTGGTTCATTGTGAGGGCTACGAACGTCAGCCGGACGCGCAGCTCAATCCGAAGAAGAAAGTATTTGAGACGTGTGCTCCGGATTTGATGACCAATGCGGATCTGGTGGCCTGCTATAAAGGAGCGCCACTCCATGTTCCAGGCAAAGGAACTATTGTAGCACAATCTTTGAAAAATGTTCAAGTGAAATAATGGTTTTTTATTGTGAATAAATCATACGAAGCTTTTCATTCTTTTTAACAATTATCCCAATTTCTTAATCGACAAATACAGATTTTTATATATGTAGTTTAAATTGATAAAACAAAAACATTTTACTTTTTATTTTTTATTACCATTTAACATCCCGATGTATTCCCACTAGGAATCAATAATATAACGATGCTTAAAGTTTCTCAATTCGATATAGTAAACTGAGAAACTAGATAAACTCACAGGAATAGAAAGAACTATGCAATTTCTTGGATAACATTTGCCTTTACATTTTATCTATTTACATTATATTGGAAATAGCTGTTAGTTTTCAGCGTTAACAAAAATTACATAAATTAGTTTAGTCATATTTCATATAAGATTTGGCATTATATAGATAAAATTTGACTACTGTTGATGAGGTCTTTGAGCTGGAGGCACCGCTGCTGGTGTTGGATTCCGATTTGCCTCGACCACAATGGTCTTGGTTAAGATGTCATAGGCTGTGCGATTGTTCTTAAAAAAGACCATTACCACACAAATGGGAAACAATAGGGTCATCACCAGATTCTTGGCAAAGGCACGCATTAAAGCTCGCAAGAAGCTCGGAGTCTCAGCAGGATACAGTACGGCACGCAACGGTTCTCGTTGGGCCTGGAATACAAACTGTGGCATTACGGGCGCCTGCATTGTTACCACGGCCTCCACATATAGGATGCGAATCTTCATTAGCGATTTTCCAGGTGTAGCTCCATTATAAAAAACCGTCCATACGCATTCATAGCAACAGACGAGAAGCTTAGTCAACAACTCAATTAGTATCAAGTCCGAGGACAGGGTGATGAAGTCCATTGAAATGTCTAGGAAATTCAAAAAGATATCATCATCCTCCAAAGTTTTGCGCATCACATCCTTATCAAAGTCCAGATCAAAAACATGAAACAGCGAAAAGGTTACAATGATTTTCAACACGAATAATATGACGACATCTATTGCTTCCGCAACAGCACGTTTCCAAAAGGGCGCCACAACCAACTCAGTTCCACCAAATCGCTGTATGAGCTCCTGTTGCTGCGCCTCATCCAACACACGAAAGCGATTGAAAGTTGGTCGAACAGGTGCAGCTGGCTGCGACGCAGGCGGAATTGGCAGCTGCTGCGTCACTGGCTGACGATGTGGGACCTGCGGCTCAACGTCTGGTGCAGCATATGGCAATGGCGTTTGCAATAGTTGTGGATAGTTATAGTTGGCCATCAGATAGTTAGGAAACATTTGCATGAGTGCAGCCTGTTTAGCCCACTCGGCTAAACTGGCAAAATATGCCTCCTTTGTTGACATCTCACTGTTGATACTCGTTGTTTTGCGCTCCCGCAGCACATTGTTTTCAGATGCCTCTTCGGCGGTCTCCATGTCAATTGCAATTAATTTTTTTTAATACTTCCAATTTGCAAAACTTATTTTATATTTGGTTTTTAGTTTTGTTATTGCAGTTGACGTGTTAAACAATAGGCGGCGGGGTGTGAAAAGTAAAGGGAGGTATTTATATCGTTGCAGGGTTGCATTGAAATACCCAGTAGGACAACAACCAGTTCTCGCTCTCCTTCTTTTTTCTTTGAAAACGGTAGTGCTTAAGAAATTGTATTAAAACGGATATACCTTAAACGCGTTGTATTTCAAAATGAAGAATGAATGAATAATTACCGTCCTTCTGGCAAAATTATTCGACATTAAATGCCAAACTGACATTTGTCAAATTTTTTAGCCTACAAATAAGCTATGATTTCACCGTAATTTTAATTTACTAAATATCTTTTTTATTGAATAAAATTTTAATAATTATAAAATTTCGAGTTCAAAACTTAAAGAAAATTGACTCAGTATTATCAAGTTTATGTGAATTTGAATGTATTCCCATACACAAAAAGCATTAAATTCAAAAAGTTTATTATATATTTAATGAATATTTATTTATTAAAATTGTATCCACTTATTAAATAGAAGTACATACGTATTTCACACTGCGGATTCTCAATTAGGTATTGAAGGACATATACATACATATGCAGTTCGCTCTAAGGATAAAATATAACTTACAAGTACGCTTGCCAAAAGCCACAAAAATCTCACTTACTTTCCACAGTATTGTTGGAACGTACATACGTATGGCTGGATGAATATATATATATTTATATATATATATATATATATATATATATATATAAGTATATATATATATATATATATATAAGTACACATACGGATAACTTATATTCCAATTGCTGTATTCCTCTTATGTTACCTTTAATTACATATATATGTACGATATTTAATTTTATGGATGTACAAATGGGCCAATATTACAATATTCGTACGTATATATACACATATATAGATAAGTATGTATGTATATGCAGTTCTAGACGCTGACAACATCTTACAAACAGGAGGGAGCAGAACAGAAAAGGAACAAAAAACAAAATTTATCTATAAATACAACTGAAGTTTCGACGATGACAACGTAGGCAAGTAGGTACAAAAAGTTATAGATTAACAATTAATAACTTATATTCAGCATATGTGAACGTTTCTTCAATAAAGGAATGCAGCAGAAGAGTCTCTCTTCCCCTCATTTATTGCCAAACATTACCAATATTTAAATTCCCAAATTGCTGATTTAAATTGGACGTCACAGACGTGGCCGTAGTGCCCGTTGCTGCCGGATAGCCCGTGGAAGGTAAACCGCTTGGCAGCGGCTGCATCAGATTCATGCCAATGCCAAGCTGCGGTTGCTGCTGCAGCTGTGGTTGTGATTGTGGTGTCGCCTGCACCGCTGCTCCAGCGTTGCCAAATAGTTGCATACCACTGAGCAAACTCTGATTGGTTTGCATCAGATTGTTTGCTGATTGCGGATTGTTGCCCACCATAAAGGAGCTGGCTGCGGGGGCATTGGGAAATTGTCCACCGCCAAAGGCGACATTGCCAACCAAATTCATCGCTCCACCGGTGGGTGCACTGCTGAATGCATTTGGTGCGGCCATAACGGGTGCATTATACATGCTCACTGAGTTGGGAGGTGTCATAAACTGATGATGATGCGTTTGCTGCGGCACCTGCTGTTGCTGATGGTGGTGCATGTAACCTCCCGGTGCCATGCCCGTAAAATTACCGAAGCTCAGTTGTGGATTATGTGTGGTTGGTGCATTGCCATATAGTGCCAATATGCTATCCTTAGACATCTTGCCGGACTGATCCTTGTCGCCGGCACTGAGAGTACCTTGACTGAAGAAGTCCTGCTCCTGCTGTGCCAACGAATTGGGCTGTTGACTGTTTGGCATAGTTAGCGAGCTATCGCCACAAATTCCATTCCCATTACCATTCGTTTTCTCTGGAGTCACATTACTGTTGCTGGCACTAAGGAAGCTAGTGAAACTATCATTCTGCAGATCCTGTACAGCACTCGCTGATATTGGCTTCGTGGGCGAGGAGAGCCCTAATAGATCACTTTCGGCAGCACCACTACTTATGCTATTGGTGTTTTGCACACGATGCGAAGTCTTTGGACTGCAGCCGCCCACCTGATTTGGCTTTGGTTTGGGCAGTGGCGCTGGCAGTGGAGCACTTTTCCCCGCTGTTGTTCCCGAAATGCGTTTGTCGCTGTTGCTCGATATATTGCTAATGCCCAATCCAGCTTGGCCCGCTTTCTTTTTACGCTTTTGCCTTTCCAGTTCTTCGTCTATTTCCTTGGCCCAATCGACTTTGGGCGGCGAGGGCGGCACCCATTCTCTGGCCAAATACTTTTTATGTTCATATTTCGCCCGTATAAAATTCTCCAGCGCTGTATCTGTTTGTGGGCGTCTAAAACCATCCGGCAGCTGCGCTTCGTAAACAGCTCGGGCACGCGAATTGCCCATCAATTGCAACGAGATCACCTGCTCCGGCGTCCAGGCATCCAGATTGACGCTCTTCACACGTGATATGTGCACGCCCAGATTCCGATGGATGCCAGCGCAGCGAATGCACAGAAACACGCCCAGATTCCACGATGCCCACCGGGGACCTGCAATAAATCATTATTCATTATTCATTATTATTGCAAATAAACAAACAAAGAACTAAAAAACAATAGTTGGGCTATGCTTATCTACAAAACCACACTTATGATGCTAAAAATATGCATGTAAAGTTATATGTGAAGCATCAGCTATAGAGCTGGCTGGTAATATTATCAGCAACAGTGAAAGCTCAAATAAGTGGACAAACATGCTTCAAGTATGATTAAAGTATTTGCACGAATAGTGTATATTCTGCATATCTATTATATTATCAGCTATAACTGCTGACAGCATAAATCCGCTAAAGTAAAAGCTAGACTGAGTAGACTTATTAATAATTAATATATTCTTTTTAGATATTTGAATGAAGGCAAGTTATACCTATTCGTCAGCTTAAAATTTATCCCTAATGTAGGGATTTCACTGTACTGCTAATTCGTCCCTGACCCCTATCAAAAAAGGGGAGGAGTACACTTAAAACATTCGGATTGCGTGCAGCGCCATTAACTAAATGAAAATGATGTACGTTATGTTAGCTAAGTGTGAGTTGAAATCCTTAACAATGAGTCCTGAGTAATAACAGAAGAGAATAAACATAATGAATACATGCATAAGTACATATGTTTATATACAACTCATTTTTATTCTTGTATGAATGTGTGTATATATGTAGGTATGTATATTATGACCAAATGTGCGGTTATTTTGTTTGCACTGTTAACTTACCCTTGGCATCACAATCCACACAATATTTATTGTCATCATCGCGTAGCATTTGGGTTAATAGGGTTTGACATTTTTCCTGCATCAATTTCGTGCGTTCCGTTTCCTTACGGCTTGCATTTGACGTGCTCATTTTCTTGCACTTGTCGTTATTGGATGCGATGCACTAAATGTCTGTAATACCTGTATTAATAATATGTTAAGCAGATTGTGTGATGTGTGCTTGCTTCTTTAAGTTATTAGCCGCTGTTTTCTGTTTTTAGCATAGATGTAAATTAATTTTTTAATGGTTTAAGAATACTACAATTTTTGCTATCGAAAATAGTGTACGTCTGCGTCTGTACGTCACACTCATTTCGAAAGTCTGGCAACAATAATGTCAAAATGCGAAATACCAAATAGTGCTGCCAGATATTCAAATAGCAAGCCACTTTTTTCAAAAAAAAAAAACCTTTGTTGTATATTCTTTTATCTGCATGTGCAACAAGTGAAGATATTTGAATTTCTTAAATTATGCAACGATTAAAAGAGCAATTGGATGCATGTCTGCGTATGCTAGATTGTAGAACTACCAATAAAGGAGACAAAAACTGGCTAAATGTAAGTATTTTTATTTACCGGCCGCTTGCAATTGATTGCATTGTATTTTCTTAGGACTTCTGTGCGAAATTTTTAGCATTTGCAAATGAGCTGCAAATTTATTTAAGTAAGAAGCTCGAACATGATTCACTGGAAATTATTTGCCTGTGCTTAACGCAAATACTGATATGCGTTAGACAATTAGAGTGCACAATTCAAACGGAGGAAGCGAGTGGCTTAAGGATTCACGTAAGTCTAAATTGATGAAATGTCTACCAATTTTAATATTCTTTGTGTTTTTTAGGCTAGTCACTTACAATTCTGTGATCGCATCACAGTTTGCCTTAATCGTCTAAGTGTATGCCTACTGTCCTCTGCAAATGGAGCTGCGCAAGATAACGCCACGGAGGGCGTTTCTTTTCTGAAGCTCCTGGATTCCCTGCTTGATTTGCTTACAGATTTCACCAGCGAAAATGTGGATAAGAGCTTTATAGATGTGAAACTGTTAAGCAAGCAAGTCAAGTGTCAAGTGGATTTGTTGCTAGGCCAAACGTTGTCCTTTGCCAATGTGGCTTTGCAACAGGATAAAAGAGCATTAAGTGCGCTATGTCAAAGGGTATTTATATAATATCAATTATATGAAATATAATAGTATATATGTTACTCATTCAGGTCATGCGCGATTGCAGCGCCTTTCAAGATGATTGTCTTCTAGCGAACAACTATTCCAATCAAAAATTGAGAGCCTTAACTTTGGAGCAAGCGCTTTATCAACTCGAGGATCATCTCAACGAGACTCTTCTACGGTTGGTTTATACTTGCTTTTTGGATTTTCAAAAAATTTCCGTAGATAAAATACGCAATTTATTGAGAAACTCTAAAACGGAAGCAACGGCTGATGAATTTATAGCTGATTTCGATGTTAATTTGGATCGGGCAACGCAAATTGGTATATATGCCATATCGTTTGCGCCAAACTTAAAAGGTAATTAATTTTCAGAGTAATATTAATATTAGTATTGTAATCAATAAATCTATATCACTTTTCAAATTCCATTCAGTAAAAACCATCGTGCGCAGCTGTTTGGCCTCCTTTGAATATTTGGATACCAGTTTAATACCCTCGCTGCAGTCGAATGCATCTGATTTACATTCCGAACTATTAGAGCAGCATTTCAAGGAGGAAATGTCAAGATTTAAGCAAGCTCTGCAGGAGATTATAAATAGCCGTGCGTTTATCGCCTGTTATTTGCAAATTCTAACGAATGCGCTCAATTCAATTGAGAAGCAATTCGATAAAGCGCAACTCGAGGATCTGTTGCAAATGGCTTTCTCAATACTGGAACATTTTCAGTTAGATACCAACCGAAAAGTTGTAATGCAGCCAGGACAGGAACAGCTGCAAAATTTAGTGAGAATCTTGCGTGAATGCAAAGCGATTCTAATGTGCGCCGCCCAAGTACAGCCCGAGCGAATTATTAAGAGATTTAAAATATTACGCAACATATTGCGTAAGCTACACACGAACATTACCGACGAACAGAATAAACCAACTGGTTTTAAGGAGAAAGTCGAGCAAACTATAGAGCTAGGAGAAGAAGAAGCAGCAGACAGTCTCCAAGGTCTAACAGCCTCTCCATCACGCAGCATACTTTACAATACTCAGAAGCAACGCAGTAGAGTGAATAGTTGTAAGCTGGAAGAAGTACATGCAGAGCAAATGCAATCAGAGTTTCTTAAGCTAAAAGCACAAAACTGTATGCGAAGAAGTAAGTTGTTGTACAGTTAGAGAGGAAGATAGAGAGAGAGCGCGATGTGATCTGAACAATTTATTAATGTAGTTGATATATTGGTTGCCTTTCTAATATTTTATATTAATAATCAACCATTAAATATATAATCTTTTTTATTACAGAAGAGAGCCTTCGCACTACGATGTTTAAGCGTCAGAATATTTTTGGAAATGTTAAGCTGCAGACGCAGACAAACAACGAGAGTCAATCGGCCAGCTTGGAAATTAGTGGTATTAATAATATGATATGTCATTTATAAATATATATTATTTATTATATACCTTTACAGAAATACTCAATCAACTCACTTGCCTCACGCTCAGCTTCAACCAGAGTCTGCAGGCGAAGTAGAGAGAGAGAGAGATTTCGAGCATCGTAAATTCCATTCGTATATCGCATTCGTATATTTGGTTCGTGCTCGTATTCATACTCGCATTCGTAGTGTTAGTACGCAGTGTTTGTTTTTTTTTTGCTCTGCTTCTGAGGCATAAAAAAACTTAGAATATTATCAATTATCATTTATAAAATCATAAAAGATAACGTCCAATAGAAATTGTTCTATTAAAATTTCAAGGGAAAGCGTAAAATTGTGCTATGCTAAGAGTTCGAATATCGATTTATCCAAGCGAAAACCAGTTGTACTTGTAGATACATAAAGATACATAGATTTATTATTTATAGCTTATAAAGTGAGAAGCAATGCAAACAAAGGATATTCCAAAAGAGGATATAATTAGTTATCGCAATGTAAAACCAACTGAATTAAATAACAATCATCATGTGGTTCCTATTGGCATAATTATAGTGCTTAGCACGGTCTACCTGATGATTGCGGGCATACAAAACAACTATAATTATTATCTAAAGCCAGGAGTAGCTGCCCTTAAGCTGAATCAGGAAAATGCCAACGACCAACTTCAACACTTACTCGCAGTTGAAAAGGAGGCGCAGCCAGTGTGCAGAGAGATTGAAGTATTCAACAAGGAAGAGTTTTCCTTAAAGGAAGTGAAGGAATCTAAAGGGAAACAGTTAGTAAATATTAAAAGACACAAACAGCAAATCAAATCTATTAAATCATCTGGCAAACAATCAAAATCGGAATTGCAAAGAAAAAAGGATAAGAAACCAAATACAGCTGAGCCCATTATATATCTGTTCGCCTTGGTGTTTATTTATTTACTGCTAAAAGCAGCATCCGACATAAATCAGCATTATAAAACGGTAATGGCCCACCAACTCTCATCTAAAATGCTTCTTCTATATTAATAAATGTTTTGTCAACAGCAGAGCAAAGGAGACAAACGACTTCGTCGCTGTTCCCTTCAATCCTATGCCCAGAAGGAGCAAAGGCACAATCATCAAGATCGGCGCGCTTCAAAAGGTATTTCAACAAAAAGTTTGCCAAAATTTTAAAGAGGATCTACATAAATATCTAAATATATGTATTCACTATATAACTAGGGAACAAATCAAAACAAAACACAAAATAGTTTTTATTGTAATTAATGTTGTGAACTATCGATGTAAAACATATCCTGTTTCAAAATCTATATACCTTTACACTTGAACTTTACTGCAATTTCTATGTGTGTACTTCGATTCCTATAAATATATAGATGTATAATTTTAAGTGTTAATGACTTTGTATGTTTATGTGCCTATATATATGTATATGTTTATATATATATCCTATATACTGTGTGAAATAAAACTCTTTTCCGCACTCCTGTGATGATTTTACAAAGTATTATCTAGCCACAACATTTGCGTTTTAATTATGCTATTTTCTAATTCTTCTCTCTCAATTGCCGAAATTTGATATATCATACACATATACATACATATATCAATATACTATATATGAACTCTTTTCTTACAAGATGTTCTTCCATTGCAAACGAGACACAACATATTTATAGAGGGACGTTCCATATCACTGGATCGTTATAAGGCCAAAGAGCAGACAGCCAGGGAGCTGGTGAAGAGAACCTATCCAACTAAACCTCTCCATCCAGCCATAAGCAAACATCTTCCCGGCGATGCTCATATGGGTAATGGATCGATTCCATTATGTACACCCAGCTAAGTTTCTCTTTTCCCCAACCCAAATCTAGAGCCGCGTATGAGTCGTCGCCTTTCGGTGCCCATCAGCATTAACTATCAAATGGTGCAGGTCTCGCCGCTAGTGAATCCCGAACTGGCCAGACGCGGGTCTATGGCCGAGATGATTCTGCCAGGGACGGCTCCAACTGTCCACACACTCGATACCAAGCGACGGGTGCGCATGATAAATCGCCATTAAAATAATGTTACTACTATACTAAATATGTATACGAGGGTAGTTTGAAAATTTGCAAGTTAAACTCAAAGTTTAAAGATAAATTGATTTTATTTTAATTAAAAAAGAAAAATATTTGCATCTTTAATTAATTTGGCAACTTTTCAGACTAACTTCGGTTTTAAATGTTTGGAAAACGAATCGAAATACGTATTCAACGAATTTATTAAATACTTCAGAGTTACTTGAGACCCACCCAAACGATTTAAAAAGCTGGACTGCTTTAAAAATATATAATATATCAATAACCAAATTTTTAAATAGTTTAAAGTCAACTGTATATCCCAATAACTTTTGAAAAATTTTTATATCTACACAACGAATTTAGGCAATATTTAAGTATAGCCCAATAAGGTTCTATAGCTCTACTGCTTCATCTTATAGATGATTAAGAAATATATATAGCAAAGTATTTATGGTTTTCCAATCAATCCTGTGAGTCTTAAACTATTTTAAGTCTATTTTTAATCGATGTAAATTATAAATTTCATGATTAATAGTTGATTAATGCTTCAGATGTAAACCCCATTAAGCTGAAGAGATTATAAATATTTGATTGGATTTATGGTAAATAAATAAAATTTATATTGAAGTTCAGATTCAAACATAAATCACCAATAAATATTTACATATTTTGTACAGATATTCCATTTCTTGAAATCTATTTTCAAACTCAAATAAAGGATCGATTCTTGTTTTGTCAGTTTTTTTGTTTTTGCTTTTAATCAATAAGTGTAGTATTATTAAGGCATTTTGAAACATAGAAATTACATTATAACTACGCCCATGCAATTATTAAGTTATACAAATATACACACATTTAATCAATTGCACAGATGAGCCGTATTACCAGAACATATAGATCTATATTATATATGCTAATAATCTACTTAACGGCAAGATTTAAAACAATCTTAGGCTAACATTTTTGTGTTTTCTTTTTTTCTTCATGTTTTTCTTTTTTTTTTTTTGGAGTCAAATATCAAAGTATTCAGAAACCATTTGATGTACATACATATATATTTATATAAATATATAAAGTATTCTATTTTTTATTAACTTAGCTTTTAAATTGAGATGGGAAACATAAAGAAAGTCTATGCTTTGTTTTTAGAGTACGAGTAAAAGAAGAGCATAAAGTTTAACTTAGAGATTAAGAATTATGTGACAAATCTACAAAAACTTTCTGAAATTTTGTGCTAGTTTTTTGTTGTTTCTTCTTCTTCATCTTCAGCTATTCATTTAAATACAAAATAATAAATTACGTATTTTAATTGCAATTGTGGAAGGTGTGATTAAGGATTAATCTTTAACTAAGCTCATTGCCTTCGTACAGACTCTCGCAGCTCTCCAGCAAACGAAGAACAGGCGATATATCATAGGGATATAGTTGTCGAGAAACGAGCCGGGATATCTGCAACCGCAATCGGATGAGCACGCCCATCGCCTCGTCCAGCATGGCATTGCCCATGCCAAAGCTATGACAGCTGTGCACAAACATCGTCCAATTCATCCGTATATATTTGAGCAATCGCAGCAAATATAGTAGAAAGCACGTCTCATTGCTGACAAGTAAATCCAGCAGCAGATCGGAGTTATTCGATGCCATTTTGAGAAACTCCAAGAATGTATATACAGGATTCAGCATCGCGACCAGCTCGGGAAATGCATTATTTCGAAACGAGATGCCCGACGTGACGTCCAGGGTGCAGACCATTGCCTCTATCAAGTGATCGTCCTGATCATCAAAGAGATGTATTAAGATTTTACTAAAATGGCATTCCGGATGGAACTCCAATGTCTGCTTGATGAACGATTCCAGTTTGCTCAAGACATCTCGTATCGATCGCTCGATCAGCTGTATATCCTGAAAGGCATCGTAATCGGTTGAATCTATCGACGAGTCCGATGAATCGCTGCGTATTTCCTTAACAGTCACCGCTATCGACTTCAGCACCAGTAGCACCATCTTCTGCAGCAAAGTCTTATCCATTTCGATGAGGCCCACGCCACCAGCTGCCGTCGCCTCCGCATCCTCCTGTGCCGGCAGAGAGTTGTGAACGATTAGCGTGCCAGGCATATAATTGATGGGCGCACCATTGTAACCAATCAGTCCAACAATGTTCTCGGGCTGGCGCCGTGGCAAGGATTCGAGTATACGCAAACTGCGCACATGACAGACAATCTGATGGGCCAGCCTGCATGTCTCCTCCGGCAGCATGTCCTGCAGCGCCAGCGTAGAGCCATAGCAGAGCGCCTCATTAAAGAGGCACAGCATCTGCTTGTAGACTGTGCATGACAGATTGTGATTGAGCAGCAGCTCAAACTTGTCCAGCTGCGCGTAGAACGGACGCGTCTCGTCTATCGAGAGATTCGCCTTAACCGAAATTATATTCTCCCATAGCTGCAGAAAGTTGAGCACACAATGCTCAGCACTCTCCTCATGCACGGGGGCCATCAGCTCCGACATGTGCTTCACCAGCGTTGGCCACTTGTGCTCCAGCTTCTGTATGGTCACGCATTTCAGGTGCGTTGTATCGAAGCTCTCCGAGTCGGTTAGGGCGACGACATGGCAACCATTGGACGGTAGATAGTTAGCGGGTGAATTACTGCTAGTTGTTGTTGTTGCTGTTGTTGTTGTTGTACTCTGGCTATTCTCGTAATGGTCTACTTCAGCCTCGACTGCATCACGGAATTGTAACGCAAAATAGTTATTCGCCAGCGGCTGATCCTGCACCGGGAAATGCATATAACTAATGGAGGTATCCGCCGCTGTGCCGACTGCCGTGCTGCTCGTCGTATATTCATCGTCGAGCGGATGCAGCTCCACGTCCTTCCACTCCACAATCCGTTTGATTATATCTAAGCTAAAGTGTATTTTCTGCACGGCTGTCTGATCGAGCTCATCATAGTTGAACAATTGATCGACAATCTTCTGCAGCCACTCATCGTTCAGCTCCTGTTTGGCAATGACCAAAAAGGCGGCCAGGACACGCGCTGCCAAGAATTGCACATAGGAATTGTTGTAGCCGGCCAGGACGATAATCTCATCGATCAGCTTATGATCGTTGCGTATTAAGGCATCACACACGTCCATGATCCGTGTGCAAATGAAGCCCTTCGCATTCTGCTTCAGGTATATGTCGAAGAGCAGCTGCAAATTGGAGAGGAACTGCAAGAGCTTGTTGGTCGGCCATTCGCGCAAGTAGGCAATGCGCTTCTGGCCATTCGAGTCGTGTGAGTAGTGCGATTGAAAGGGTTTCCTTAACGTGCGCTCCGAGACGCCGCACAGGCATTGTCGTGTCAACGATTGCTCAAATTCCAGCATATCATCAATGGTCGAGGCGGAGGAAGAGGTGGAGCAGATGTTGTTGCTACAGCTGCTATTGCTGCTACTGCTCGTTGTCTGCGTGAGCTCCTTGGTGGCCATTAGCAGCTCAGTTAGCTGCGCTGCTCGATCCACCTCATCCTTGGCAACGCCTTCGCTGCCTTTTTGTGGCAAGATATTGTTGACTAAGTGCTGGACGCCGCCCAGTAGCTGCGCATAGGAGGCAGATCGCGAATTACTGGGCGTCGTGGTCGGCGAGTTATTAGTGCTGCTGGACAGCGAGTGTGTGGAACATGACGACGATAGCGATGAGGATAACAGATGACTCCGATTGTTGCCATTTGCATCCATCACATCCGCTGCCGCAGCTGCCAATATATCCGGCGGCGATTTGGCTGCCACCAAATGTATTTGTTTATCTATTTTCTGTCGCTTTGTTTGCGGCTGTTCGTTGAGATGGTTGGTGGAAACATCAGTGCTGCCATAGGCAATGTTTCCATTGCTGCTGCTGCTACTTGAATTACTGCTGCTACTGCTACTGCTGCTCGTGGTACTGCCCGTTTCTGTGTCCATATTGTGTGTGGTTAATTATAGGTGACGTACCCGACGTCCTTTTCAATTGTTGTTAAATCGTGCACTGCAAGTAAACGGCAGTTAATTTTTTTTTTTTCATACAAAAAAAAATCGGATGCAAGCCAAGCCAAAGCCTTTACAAGTGCCACCGAATTACGCGTATTCACAAGGTTACGTGTGCATTGAGTTTTCTTTGCAGCTTGCACACTTATTTTTTATATTAGCCACTCGCCACATGCAATTGAACATTTCGAATGTCATTATTTATCGTTTTCTGCACTCATATTAATTTAAACATTTTTGGCTACTTGTTGCTCAATTTACCTTTGTAGTGTTTTGTATTAGTTTCACTTTACTATCGATTGTGCAGGCGCAGTGCATTATGGTTTTGTTCTGCATGCAAGTCACGCGTATTTGTTGTTTACATTTTATTTATTTCATTCGCTTGAGGTTTAAGAGCAATATAAAAAAAAATAACAACTGGCACTGTTAATTAACAAGTAGCGAGCGCGTCGCCATCTTTTTGTAGTGTTGGGTTGTTCATATGCTGGTGCAGTGCCTATACAAGTACGTTACGACATGTATGGCCAACAAGTGCAGTAGGGAGCATCACACGTCTCGACATGCATGACATCTGTTTGAATAAGATTTTATTAAAAAAAAAAAATGGCTATTTCAGATATCGAACAGCGTATAAAATTCAATAATAATTATTAATAATTTGCAGCTTAATATGCGCTTTTCAAATATATTCCCTTCTATGCAACAATACTTTAAATGCTTGCTCTGGTAGCTCCGTAGTGACAAAGTTGCCACATTTTTATAGAACATAAATATCAAACATTTTCTATTTTCTATTTTATATAAAAATAAACTGTTATTTTCATATATTTGATATATATTGAATTCAATAAAATTCAAAATTTTACAGTTTCCCAAATACAATTGACTCTTTTACTTTGGTACAATATATCTATACCCAGCGTGGCAACACCGCAACTTGTTTTTCATTTGACATTGAAGTTGCGTACATTTCCAGCTGGCGGGTGGGTGAAAAGGACTACCATTGCGGTACCATATCGGCAATTAGTATAACAACGGCGCTTTTGTGGAGCTACGCTGTGGGCCGTGCTGCCCAATACCGATTATCAAAGAAATTGTGCTGTAGCGAATTCGACTCAGTTTTAATCACATTTAAGTAAAGTGTCATCTCTTGCTTGTGCAGTTGATTTTTGTCTTTGTTTGTGTCAACTTGTGTTAACAAAACCTTCGTAAGGAAAATGGCTGGTACCCTGCCCCCGCTTAATCAAGAGCCAGTCTTCAAGAAACTCCAGGAGTACTATGATCTCCATAACAAGGAGCTCATAATTAAGGATCTGTTCATCAACGATCCTAAACGCTTCTCCAAATACAGGTGAATTCTTACGGTTATCTATACTCTCCCTTTCTCACACACACATGAATGAATGTCGATACAGTTACATATATTTCACATATTCCATGCGTGTGTGCGTATATCTGTATATGTAAATGTGTATAACATATTTATTTGAATGTATTAATTAGGCGGTCAATTCACAGAGCTTTGGTTTTGGGATGAAAAAAGTGTTGGTTAGTTATACGAAATTAAGAATTGATAAGAAATAATGTTGTAACGTTTTTGATAATCGAATATTTAATATTTGTTTACGTCAAGTTATCTGATTATCTTTGTCCTTGCGTAAGGTCACAGCAATGACTTTAATACCCTTGCAGGAGTATTATGATATTCCCATGAAAGTCGTTATACCGAATATTTCTTGTGGTATATATATGTATATGTACATATATATGTATGAATGTGTATTTTTTAAATGTGTTGCTGATTGATATAATATAGAAAATAATCAGTTTATTTATTATTAATTCTTTTAGATTATTTTTTCTAATAGAAAACTTTTGTAATATATTCCAATATAATATAATAAATGCTATAATAAAAAATAATTATATCCTATTTAAATTATCCAATTATACCTCGAGACTATGTTTACAAGACATTTCACTATTTGCTAGTGTATTTCAAGTTCAACTTTCGCTTTTTTCATTGCCATATCCAATATCAATTTAAACTTGGTTAAGGTCAAACAAATTACTTTTTATCAATTAATAATAATTTTTTGTTTGTTTTATATTCTTTTGCTCAATTTAGTTTGCGACTGTCCACGCCCAACGATGGTGAAATTCTGCTGGATTACTCAAAGAATCGCGTGAATGAGGAGATATGGCCTCTTCTACTGGAATTGGCGAAAGTGCGACGCGTTGAGGTGGCACGGGATGCCATGTTCAGCGGACAGCACATCAATATAACCGAAAATCGTGCTGTTTTGCATACGGCGTTGCGTAATCGCGGTGTGGAATCTGTGCTCCTCGATGGTAAGGATGTGATGCCTGATGTACGCGCTGAACTGGCGCATATGAAGGAGTTCACCAACAAGGTCATTTCTGGGGTTTGGCGTGGCTGCACCGGCAAACAAATCACCGATGTGGTTAATATTGGAATCGGTGGCTCCGACTTGGGCCCACTCATGGTCACCGAAGCGCTGAAGCCCTATGGCAAGGGCTTGCACTCTCATTTCGTATCCAACATCGATGGCACCCACATGGCAGAAGTACTGAAAAAGGTTAACTATGAAACAACGCTGTTCATCATTGCGTCCAAGACCTTTACCACACAGGAGACGATCACAAATGCCACTTCGGCCAAGGCCTGGTTGCTGGAGCATGCCAAGGATGTGAGTATCGCTAATCTCCGGCGATCAATTAATCTTTAATTAATGATTTCGTTTCTAGGAGGATTCGGTAGCCAAACATTTTGTCGCTCTGTCCACAAACAAGGAAAAGGTAACTGCGTTTGGTATCGACAGCGCTAACATGTTTGGTTTCTGGGATTGGGTAGGAGGACGTTACTCTCTCTGGTCTGCTATTGGCTTATCCATTTGCTTGTCTATTGGATTCGAGAACTTTGAACAGTTGCTCGAGGGAGCACACTATATGGATAATCATTTCCGCACCGCTCCGCTGGCGAAAAACGTAAGTAAATAAATTATTTGACACGTAATTAAATGTCAATTAACATATTGCATTGTCATATTTTGTAGGCACCCATTATTCTGGCTTTGCTTGGCATTTGGTATTCCAATTTCTATAATGCCGAGACGCACGCCCTACTGCCATACGATCAGTATATGCATCGGTTTGCTGCATATTTTCAACAGGGCGATATGGAGAGCAATGGCAAATTTGTCAGCAAATCGGGCAAGAAAGTTAGCTATAATACGGGACCAATTGTTTGGGGCGAACCAGGCACAAATGGCCAACATGCCTTCTATCAGCTCATACACCAGGGCACGCGTTTGATTCCCTGCGATTTCATCGCACCAGCACAGACGCACAATCCCATCGCCGGTGGTAAACATCACAAAATATTGCTCTCGAATTTCCTAGCTCAAACGGAGGCCCTGATGATGGGCAAGACCGCCGATGAGGCCAAGAGTGAGCTATCCAAGGCGGGCCTGTGTGGCAACGAGCTGGAAAACTTGCTGCCACACAAGGTGTTCGTTGGCAATCGCCCAACCAACTCGATTGTAGTCAAGAAAGTGTCACCCTTCACCTTAGGCGCACTGATTGGTGAGTTAATTGTAGTTAAATCTTAATGATCATCCCTAAAAAACTTTAATCTAATTCGCTTTACAGCCCTCTATGAGCACAAGATCTTTGTGCAGGGCATCATTTGGGACATTAACTCGTTCGATCAATGGGGCGTCGAGTTGGGCAAACAGCTCGCCAAGGCCATTGAGCCAGAGCTGGATAACTGCGAGGAGGTCTCCAGCCACGATAGTTCCACAAATGGCTTAATCAATTTCATCAAAGCCAACTGGAAGTAAAGCTCTAAATTTGACAGCTACGTCTTTTACTTATTTATATATTCGCGCTACGAAATTCTGCTATTTGGCACAAAATTCAAACTATATTATATTTGCATGCATATTGGAATTATAAACATAAAGATTTTGTTTGCAAATTGGCAAAAATCTCACTATCGGTAGTTACACTATATTACACAGGTATATATGTTGTTGTTGAATGTAGCTAAATTACATGTAAAACTGTTTAAAAAAAAAAAAAAAAAAGTGCATGAAATTTAAAGCATAAAATGTATTTGAAACAAAAGCTTTGTAATTTATTTATTTCTTGGCAGGAGAGAGGGGAAATTCAGATTTTTTAGCCTGCAGACGCATCTGTGTCTGTGTCCTCTTCCTTATTGTCATCGTCTTCTGATTCATTCTGTGTCTCTATTAGCTCCTCCTCATCGGCAGCCAAATCGTCATCGGCAGCCAAATCGTCATCGGCAGCCAAATCGTCATCGGCAGCCAAATCGTCATCGGCAGCCAATTCATCATCGGCAGCCAATTCGTCATCGGCAACCAAATCGTCATCGGCAGCAAAATCGTTATCAGCAGCCAAATCTTTATCGGCAGCAAAATCGTTATCAACCTCCATTTGTTCATCATTCAAGGTGAAGTTCTTACTGATGTCTTCCTCCTCTAAATCGGTCCAATTCTTTTCACTCTCTTCTGGTTCAACTTCTTAACAATGATTTATATTTATAAACATTAATATAAATTAAAACAAAAATCGTATTACCTGCATCCTCATCTATGACTAAAACATTATTTGCATTCAAAATATTGTTATTATTACGCTTCATTTGATTTATAATCAAGTTCACCCGTCCAGAAACTCTGAAATACAACAAAATTTATACAATTATATCAAGCAAACGGAAATCATAACAAACTATTACATTTAAAACTCTATAGTTAGCCAATATCACAAAATTATCTTTTGCCAATATCATTTCTAATTCTTGAAAATTTATATATACTTTAGAAGACTTAATACACCAACCGGCACGATGTCGAACATGAGCTCTGATACTGCAGATAGTGACAGGATACCCGAGGTAGATGCGCTGATGGAGTCTGTTGCCCAATGCAATATGCCCCTCGGCGATCAGGCAGATATGCAAGTTGTTTATGATGTGATTGATGCAACCATCTGCACGGCAATCAAAATAATTGAGTCAGATCCGCGTGAGCTCTTTTGCTACAAGTACCCAAAGACGTTTTACAATCTCATAGATACACCGAATACGCCCTCAATGGCTTTAAGTGAGGCATCGAGTGATTTCGTCCAGCAATGGCTAAAGATTGGCGAATTCGAGTATAACAATGTGTTGGCGGTAATCCGGGACTTTATTGGTAAATGGCATTTGTCGCCAAATACAAAATGTGTAGTCCTCACAAACAATCGATATCATCAGGTGCCTCTAAAGGGCACCATATACTTTGTGGATGCTCATTTCTCACGCCCCACTCAACGTTGTCCCAACCCCTTGGCCGTGGCCAAGATTCGATTCATCATCACTGTGTCGAGTATCATGCAGAGTTATTATCCGGTGATGATTACATATCGTTTCGAAGGATTTCGCACATTATATTATGCGGTGGGTGATCGAGCGTTGCCAGCAAATACATTTCAAAGATTTTACATTGACACCATCTTGCACAACAAACTAAGTTTTTATGCGGAGGTCTGTGAGTGTCGACATGGCACCACCGAAAAGCCGAAGACTACTGTTGTCAAGAAAGAATGTTGAATAAACCCACATATATCTATTAAACGAGAGTAGATATCCCACTAAAACTAAGACTAAAGTTAATGATTGGGATTGGTTGGGCTAACTTAATAGGAGAGCTATGTCGAAGCTAAAGTAATTGTTGGCTTAAGTTAAGAGATTGGAAAGTATTTCGCAGTCTATCAAATTGTCTATCGTATCGATATAATATTGAAATATTTTCAATTGTAATTTAAATTGCATCTGTTGTAAGACTTACTGCATAGCTTCTGTAATGCAATGTAAACGTTGCTCCGCAATACCGAGGCAAATGCCGAGTTTATCGCGCAGATCCCCCTTATTCTCAGACATCAAGACGCTCGTATGAGTTGTAGCCAAGGTTTTTAGCCAGCGTAAAGCACAAAAAACACTACAATAAAATATTTACATATATTTAGATCTGATTTCACTATTTGATTATAATTGTATTATTCACCTTTCCGCTTTGCCTTGTAGCAATGTGGACAACTCGTTTATCAGCGGGCTTATATATTCAAGCGGCAAACGATTGAGTGTCAATTGTATCATCGTCTCATCTTTTGAGAACAACACGGATTTCAGCATGCTATAAAGAAAGTAAATATTAATATTAATAACTAGCTAAATCTCAAAATACCTTACGCATTATTCTTGCTGTGCAGCGCCTGCATCAATAATTGCGTCTTACTCTGGCTTTGCATTTTGCCGTCTGGCATCTTCATTGCCTCTAGCGACAAATTCTGCAGCCGTGCCTCCATGGGCACATCGTTCTGTACCTTCTTCATGGACATGGGCAACGCGCTATTGTACTCTACCTCTCTGGGGCAAATAATTGGTGTTTTAGTCTTCAGAGCAGCTTTCGTGCCCTGTTCAGTACGCTTGTTTTTGCTATATAACTTCTTCGGTTCGGTGCGTACAATAACATTCAGTTTCTCAGCATAGTTTGGAGTGTAACGTTCGAATTGCAGCAGGGCTCGGCTTCCATAACCAAAGAGTATCTCTTGAGAGCGTTGGGCGTCTTTGACAAAATAAGCGGCGATTGCATGAATCGGCTTCACGGTCTCAGCCCCATCCGAAGCAATTTGCAGCGAAACCTTAGGCTTAATATATTTCTGAGCAGAGATGCTGCAAGAATTTAAAATGATAGTTTAATATTAGATCATTTTATAGGGCAATTGCTCACCTCTCCTCACTAAGCAAGTAGATGTGTATGTTGCCATTGCGTGTCACACTCGCTATACGCACTTGTCCTTCATCATTCACTTCGCATGCCAAACTGTGTGCCACATCCTCCATTAGTAGTGTGCATACGGAAGCCTTATTTCTGCCTTTTTTGTCAATTTTCCAGAATGAAATAACGCGCTCCATTTTCGCTGTAGTTATAACATATTCCTTATTGTTGCATTGAAAACTGTTGATTGCATTAATTTCGCCCGAATGTCCGGTGCATGTTTCCACCAATTCCTTCTTGTCCACATCATAAATCTTTAACTGTCTCGAGGCAACGGCCAAAGTTCGACTCTTTGGCAGAAATACAGCATTCAATGGCTTCTCGGGTCCAACCGACCACTGGCTAATGGAGAGCTCCTCATCTATGGACCAAACTAAGGCACGACCGTCTGAGCCGACAGTATAAAGATGATCATCATTGTCATAGGCAATGGATGTGATTGCGCCATCATGTTTATCGCCGCTAAAAGCCCGGTCAACCTACAAGGAAATTAAAATCAATGAATTATTTCTTTAAAATTAAAAAGTAAAGCATATACCTTTCCCTCTATCAGCGAATAGAGCAACAGTGTTCCCTTAGACGTGCCTAGTGCTATATAATTATCACTAGTTGTAGAATTGTTCAGTGACTGGGAAAGACTCAGCCGAGACTTCTTTGAAAGCGGAGCACTAATTGTTATCCATGTGAGTGCCGTGCAATGGCCAGATAATTGAATGTGTGGTGTGAATTCTTGCTTCAATGTATTCGACTCGGTGTCCCATATTCGTAGGGTGCCCTGCTCATCAATTACTGCAAATAGTTTCCCACCATTTGATGAGAATCCCAACACGTGCTTCTTGACCAGCGACATTGCTTCAAATCGTTGGGAACAGAAAACACCAGATCCAGTGTTGGTTAACGAAACATTAAAAACACGCAAGTGTGTTGATATTTTTCTTAGTATGTATATTTCTAATAAATACAAAAGCGCGAAGGTATGCGATCTTTGAATTGAATGTTAAGTTTCTAATGCATGATTTTAATATCAAAAATAAATTAAATGTTTTAATTTTAATATCAATTTAAAAAAAAAAACTAAGGCAGTTTAGTTTATTCAGCTGACATTCTAATAGCATGAAAAAGATGGTTATTTTAAAATTGAAATAAAATCCCAAACAGTTTTACTTAAAAAAAATCATCAATTATTTATGTCGTTTATTTGCAATATAAGAAAATACCTTTTTAGTATTATCGAATACACAATATCAGTATTTTTTCAGTAAGAACCAGTGTTCAATCGAGAAACTTCGTTGACTATACTTTGAGGTTAAGCGCACTACCGACTGATTGACTTGCTTTAGCTGCTCTTTGCGTTTTGTTAAATATCTGTGTATAAAAATGGCTTTATCTGTACCAAAAGCTCCCGGAATGGCGCAAATGTTAAAGGATGGCGCCCGGGTAAGTGAAATACATGTGAAAATCAAGAAATTATAATAGATTTAATTGAAATTGCAATAATGAAAACCGCCGGTGTGTTTTTCAAAGCGCGTGATTAGTCATCGCAGATGTTCATTTACAATGATTTAATTCCATGATGTATGCAATTTTTATAGATGTACAGTGGTCTGGAGGAGGCAGTCTATCGTAACATCACCGCTTGCAAAGAGTTCTCACAGACAATGCGCTCTGCCTACGGCCCCAATGGCATGAACAAAATGATCATCAATCACATCGAGAAGCAATTCGTGACCAGCGATGCGGGTACCATAATTCGCGAACTGGATGTTGAGCATCCGGCTGCCAAGCTGATCGTAATGGCCAGTCAAATGCAAGACGCCGAGGTGGGCGATGGCACAAACTTCGTTGTTGTGTTGGCTGGTGCGCTACTCGAGTCGGCGGAGGAACTGCTACGATTGGGCATAACCACAGCCGAAATTGCCGATGGTTATGAGAAGGCATTGAATAAGGCTTTGGAGATACTACCAACTCTTGTCTGTCACAAGGTTGAAGACTACCGCAATGTTGACAAAGTTAAGGAGGTGATTCGTTCGGCCATTATGTCCAAGCAGTACGGCCAGGAGGACTTCCTTAATGATTTGGTTAGTAAGGCCTGCGTGTCCATATTGCCCGATGAGGGCACCTTCAATGTGGACAACATACGTATCTGTAAGATTTTGGGCAGTGGACTGGCAAAATCAGAAGTTGTGCGCGGCATGGTCTTCAAGCGATTCGTTGAGGGTGATGTCACCTATGCTGAAAAGGCAAAGATTGTCATATTCTCCTGTCCCGTTGATATCATTCAAACGGAGACAAAGGGCACAGTGTTGATCAAATCAGCCGATGAACTAATGAACTTCTCATCGGGCGAAGAAAGTTTGCTGGAAAACCAAATCAAGGCCATTGCCGATACAGGTGTTAAGGTTGTTGTTTCCGGTGGTAAGGTTGGCGATATGGCCCTGCATTTCCTAAACAAATATAATTTGATGGCCGTTCGCTTGAATTCGAAATTCGATTTGCGTCGTTTGAGCCGTACCGTTAATGCCACAGTGCTGCCAAGGATTACAACGCCAAGCCAGGAAGAGTTGGGCTATTGTGATAAGGTGTGCATCGAGGAACTGGGCGATACCACAATTGTGGCATTCAGGTAAACATTGCATAAGCAAGTTATTAAATTAAATGTAAGTTTAACTATTTCATTTTATTTATTATTTTGCAGAAATGAAGGCAAGGATTCACGTGTTGCAACAATTGTCATTCGTGGCGCTACAGATAACTTCATGGATGACATCGAGCGCGCCATGGATGATGGTGTCAATAATTTCAAATGTTTGACACGTGATGGACGCTATCTGCCAGGTGCGGGCGCCACTGAAATTGAGCTGGCCACACAGTTGGCTGCTTATGCGGACACTTTGCCCGGACTTGATCAGTATGCTGTGCGCAAGTTTGCCAACGCCTTGGAAGTCTTCCCCAAAGCTCTGGCCGAAAACTCCGGCTCGAATGGCACAGATATTGTCAATCAACTCTACCTGGCGCACAATTCCAAGGATGGCAAGAATGTTGGCTTCGACATCGAAGCTGAAACACCAACGACCATCGATACTGTCGAAGCAAAACTCTTCGATCTGTATCAAGCCAAATTCTGGGGTCTCAAATATGCTGTAGGCGCAGCTACAACCATATTGAAAGTGGATCAGATCATAATGGCCAAGCGGGCTGGTGGACCAAAACCAAGACAGCAAGCTGGCAGCGATGATGAGAGTTAAATCGTCATCCTAATCAAGATCCACACATAAATTTCAAGTTTCGCTAAAATCTATAACTTCATTATTTGAGTTGCAAACAACAAATGCTCTTACATGTATTTTTGTAGGCACACATTGGAAATTGAAAATTTCATTAACAAAAAACACACACACACATACAAAAACAACAAAATGCAACACACTCACACAGCTTCTTTGTATTAATAAACTAAAACTTAAAACTGAACAAATTGATGTTTTTATATAAATAAAAATATATTGAAAGAAATCTAAGCATTTGAATAAACTAATAAATTTGAATAAAGATATACAAATTTTTATATTACATAAAAATTTGAAATAAAATAAGTTTTGGTATTGTGAAAGATATTTTTAAAGGGTTTTCAAACCACGGAAATTAAAGACTAGGTTTTTTGTCTCCGCTAGATAAACTCATCTAAGCTTTTTATTTTTGGAATTCAAGCAAACGATTATTTGTTGATTTTTTTGGAGTACATGTCATACTTATATCAGATACAATTGAATATTTGTTTGGTTCGAATAAAATACGATATCGTTGTCGTTTTCAAAGTTTGAAGTTAATAAAGTTTTTAAAGTGTTATCTCATTTTTCTAGGGTATTCCGTGCTATAATATATATTCATAAGTTTCTTGTAACTTTTACATTTTTTTATTTTAACAGTTGTAAATATTTATTTTCAGATTCAAAGTCTGCAAAATGGAAAACAAAACAAAAACTATCCGTGCTCCATTGGATATTTTTTGCTTTGTTTCCCAGCCTACTTGAATTCTTTTTTTATGAACAAACTAAAATCAAGACGTTAAAAATGCGATTTTCATATGAAACAAACAAAGAATCGATAATTGTTCTTTCATTATTTGTATTTAGTATTTATGAAAATCTGCTTTTAATCCAACTGCAGTTTTGGCATTAAAAGTTTTTGAAAAACATCCACTATTCGAGTGGGGAATTAAAAATTCAATTTTGAACAATTTTCTGCTGAATGCTCACGACAGCAGAACAGAGTTCAAAATCTATTTGAATCGATAAAGAAAGTTTTCTCTTTCTTTTTGAAAAATGTGTGATCTTTGATGATTATTTACTTAAATACCATAATGGAAGAACCGATTAATTGTTAATTTGTTATATCTTTGTCGACAAAGCAAATTCGAATTATCTTAATATTTAATTTTATTTATTTGATGAGAAATCTTTTGATTTCAAATGGTATTTGGTGAATATGGAAGTTTTAATGCAGCACCTATTTTGAAATGATTGATGGCTACATTTACTGTGGTGAATTTGAAGAATATGGAACTTTAAATGGTGCTTTAATGGCGAATTATCATTTGGTGAATATGGAAATTTGAATGCTTCTCTTCTGTGAGGGAGAACCGTTTTGTCACATTCCAATACCCTACAAATATGCCCATTTCCATATCAGAGTGTAGAAAAATAACTCAGCTTTAATATATATATATTTACTTTGCCATTCATGCCAATTACGTTATCGTTAATCTTTTTCAAAAATATAGGTTCAACCACGGACAAATCATTTGATGGTTTCATTCGATAAGCGATTTTGCGAAGTCAACAAAGTATAATATTTAAAATAAATAAATGCATGAAGTATTATGAGTGAATTTCTTTCTTTTTGGCTCACTTTTATAATGGAATCACACATGCTTTAAAATTGATGTAGAATATTAAATATTGAAGAAACAATTTTCGACTTCATTTGCGAGTTTCATAGGATCAAAGCTTTAAATTTATATAAATTATCGTTCAATATTGCATTATAAAATATTGGCATGAATTGCCTGTTAATAATCAAAAAGACGAAAGACTACATTTTAGATATATATTATTAATATATATATTTGCATTTATATGTTTTTGTTGTAATATTTTTGCTAAGAAAAACGTTGGATAATTAAACTCGCTAAAGCTGATCTAGCTTGCATGCCTGATTTTAAAGCCTTTAAAGTAATCATATATAGTTTGTTGAATCCGCTTAGCTGGGACTTTAAAAGGTTAATTATAATATTAATTTTCTTGATTATAACATACTCCATAATTCGAGTATGTTTAACAACGTGAACAGATTAGTTTTGCATTTAAAAAAGTGGGCGAACAAAATGAGTGTTGCGAATTTTTGGTTTGTGATTTTTATTTGTGTTGTACTAGATTTTAATAAATATATTTGGATTGTTATAATATATATATTCTATATATTATTAAGATATAGATTTCATAGGTAGTTGTTGCTATATAGTCCGCCTTTTAATTGTCCTTCAAGTTGGGATATTCGTGTACACTGGATGCTTCACTATATATATTTATATGTATTTATATATATAGGCTAACAAAGTTTTGCTGATATTTCCCGAATAAATGCCAAGTGTTATATACTTCAAAGAATTTCAAATTTTAATTGTTGCTATGTATGTTTGTTCTGTGACTTTCTAGTATTTAATATATCCCACTATTCTTTTGCGTTGCTATAATATTGCTTTTTGTAATATGTATTTGTAATTGGTTGTTGTTTTTGATAGATATTCATATTTAGGCTGGTGGTGTCGACTTTTGTTATTGTTCAAGTTTATTTATCTTGTTGAATTTTGGGTGCTTGTGTTTTTTATAAAGAACTTAAAAACGAAATACATATATTATCCACCGATCCATCCATAAAAACCTGCTTAAAGAGCAGTGCACGAGGACTTCTCACGAAATGGGTTTACCTTCTGACTGGTGAAGCCAGTCAATAGATAATCTTCCTGCTCATGCTCCGATATATATTTCTTCATTTTATCGCATGACACCGATACGGACTGTCTATCGATCGCCGCCTCCCGGCGAAGCTGCTCAACGACAATTCGCTGCTGTTGTAGGGATGATGACATTACGTCCATTACGGCTGTCTCGGATAGGCCTATGGTTGAAAATGTTCTCAGATACGATATGCAAATACAATACAGTAAGTGTAGTTGGTGATTGTGTGCTTAGTTTGTAGCTTAAAGGGCTTTTAAAATTATCTTAATTTTTTAAAATTTTGTTTCTATTATTTTTGTGTTGTTTTTGGATGAATCTGTATGGAGGGGGCGCGCTGTAAATGTAGTAAGAGCAAATGCCAAAAAATATATTGTTTTAAAATATGTTTTTAAATTTTCACAATTGGCACGGACAGTGGACACGACATTGAGTACATATACATAGGAAGTTGGACAGCTTGAAAAGAAGTATGAGGCTTAGAGAGAATTGTATTAGATATATTTTAAAGAAGTTGTAGTTGTTCGTTAAATAGGTTCCAAGTTCACGTTCACATTGAAGTGTACACGTATGTATGTATGCATGTGTGTGTATATAAATGCGATAGCCTTATTATAATATACATTTATTGCTCATAAATGAATCATTTTCATCATAAAAACCTCAAGGGGATGCTTCTTTGCTGGCATTTATATGTTTTCACATTTAAATATAGTATATTTTTTTCTCCACTCTTTCCAATTGATTTTATTCCTTATATGCAAAATTTATAGGCACACATACATGCTTACATATGACTACACGTTCATATTTACTTTACATTAACAGTTTTGGTTAATAGAACACACACAAGCACAACTACAATTTAATAACGTAATATCTACAACATTTACCAGCTTTATGTCAATTATTTTATTAGAATTTCCGAAAAATAGGTCCAAGTTCGCTTGACTCGAACAAAAAGATACACACCCAAACCAATGAAACGTGAAGTTGGCTGCGTGTAGACACTAATCGGTTTCGATTGCGTTATAACAAAATATATCGGTGTACTTCATGTGGGTGTGTGGAAGTCTCCATCCCTGGAGGTCCGACTTTAGTGCAATGATGATGGCGAAGGAGGAATGGTCCGCTGAGGAGGAATTGCAGCTCTTCCATGCAATGGAAGGTCTACGACCCGTGGGTATAAACAAACATTTCTACATGTCTTGCATTGCGGAACGCCTCTCGAAATCCCTTAACCGTGAAATGCCCAGCGACATAATCTGGAGGCATTTAGGTACAATGTACAAATTAAAAGAACTAGATGATCTTGAAGGATTGCCATTTCCCAACGAGGAACGTGAGTTTTGCTTACCGGAACAAGATTACGCCACATTCGTGAATAAAAAGACGGTTGGAACTAACGTTGAAGAAAATACAGATGCACCGGCTTCTATCGGGGCCCCGCTCGCCGCTGCAACTAATGATAGCCACAGTAAAAGTGAGTCAAGGAATCCTATTCTAAATTATGTTTTTTATTCTAATTCTATCAAATTTTAGGCACTAAGCTTGCAGTGGTTCAATCGAAAGAAAGCGATAAAAAGATGCCGGCGAAACTCTCAGATTTGCCGAAAAGACCCGCAAAACGAACTCGTGGTTCCATGTCAAATGAATCGATTAGCCCTTCGACCACCCCTCCACCCATGCAGAGCAGCAAGCGTCGTCGTATTTAAAATACCAAATAGAATCCATTTTATTAGTTGTAGTTAAATCATGACCAAACTTTGACTTAATAATAATTAAATGTATATATAGAAGCTTCAATCATCGAAGTCACTATTGCTGGACTCCGTTTCAGTTGATTCCTTTTGCGGATCGGTTGTGGTTTTCATCGAATCCAGAAGCGATTTCAACAATCTTTTATTTAGGTGATCCGTTTGTGTGATCTCACGTACGGGTGGGTCCTGATGTGTATCGTTTGTTTCTGTCGTTGGTGCTGGTGGTGTGTTCACAGGCATGGTATCGATGTTCTCCAGTAATGGCATGCTACCTTTATTATTTAGTTATTCAAATTGTCTGCTTTCGAATGTTTGTTTTCCTTTTTATTTTTTCTCTTTTATGACACAGCTGCTAGGGTTGAGGTACTAAGACTATTAGCTTTCGTTTTTAGGGCTGCTGTAAATTTGTAGTTCATTATTTAATTTCACTTTAGTCAACCCTGGTCAATAGCAGCTCTGTTCGCTTGGGACAGCGCAATTTTTGTCGCGCTCGAATTCAATTTTAATAACAATTAAAAATGTTTGAAACAGAAGATATGTTGCCACGCGCGGCTCCCAGGCCAAGTGCAGCCATACCTTTGGGTCATACTGATGAGATAGTTAAGCCAACAGTGCCTGAAGTTTCGATATTGTTCGGGCAACCGCCTCAGCAACAAGCTCAACTGCAACAACAACAACAACAGCAACCGCAGCAGCAAGCTCAGCTACAACAACATCGTCCTGTAACTACATTCGCTTCATGGAAGAAACAAGTGTTGCCTCGTGTGAATTTTTCCCCAGTGTTGTCAACTGAATTAGGACCAGCCACTCCACCTGCTGCTGCAGCCGTAACAATTAGTGGAGTTGTTGGCGGAAATGAATATAATTTTCTACCGCGCAGTCGCGCCTTCGATGCGGAACCGGTTAACAATCTGAATCGAGGATATGCTGTGTCAACTGCTTCACATTATCCACGCGACACATATGACACAGACGACCTGGTGTCCACTCCTCGCTCGTCCAATTCCAATGCAACTGCAACCGATGTACTAACAATTTGTGCCAGCACCCAAACAGAAACTGATACTTTATCAGCTGTCAAGGATAATAGAGCAGATCCTGGCAATTTGATAGATAAGAGCGATATTAGAGAAGTGCTGACACTATTGGAGGCTATGCGACAAGAGCAGCAGCAATTAAGACGCCTCTGCGAATCTCTCGCTCAGCAGCAGCAGCAACTGCCAAGCGCGAAGACCTTCAAGGAAACAGGCTCGCAGTGTGCGCTCCTTCCTCCAGCTAAAAGTAAGTTTTGATCTCAGTTGATCATAGTATATATCTATCTATTATATATAACGACTCTTAGGCAATGTTGCAATGGTTAAGCGCACTACACCCATTATACATGATTATATAGTCGAAGAGGAAGAGCTGCCTCCTCGACCTTTGCCGCAATTTCAATCTCCACGCACCGCACCACCAATAGCCCAATCCACGGGATATCGCAGCAACACACCACAGAGTAAACAATCGCCCGCATTGCCCGTCAAATCGAATACGGATAAAACTTTGGTCATGAACGAGTTGGCTCTTAAGTATCTGCCGCAACGACAAATCAACGAACTGATGGAAGATTTGCACGTCTCTCCAAAGACTGGCAATGAGGTCATCTCGAATGGGACTCCATTGCGTGCCATTGACAATTTCACCCAGAGTCCAAGTAATATGTCAAATGCTTCTTATAAATATCTTAAGAAGTATCGTCTGCTTCCCGAAGAACAAATGGGTTACGATCATCATCAGCCGCATTTATCTTCGCCACAGCCAAGGAGCCAGGAGCCCATGCTGGACTTGGATAATATACGCAACCAGCCGAAATTGTTGTAAAAACTGAGTTTTTTGTATTTTAATATATATAGTGTATATTTTTTATAACTTTTTAAATTTGTTTTGAAATTGTTTTTAGTACCATATAATAAGGAGTACACACAAAATGAAATTAGAAAACAAACATATATATGGGCAAATTTGATTTAGACACACAATTAAATCATATAATCAGAACAATTATCTTCCTCTCAACTAGCGTAGAACCAGTTGCATTTCCGCTGCCGACTGTAGCAAGACTTTCAGGCCCTGCATAAAGCCCGCACACTGAGCAAAGTCCGTGCCGAAGGCGATACGCTGGTGTACCGCAAGGGCATTATTATAATCGGCTATTTGTATGAACTGCACAATTTGATTCAGATGCTGTACAGTTGCCGTTGTGAGCTGTTGGAAAATTAGAATAACATTTAATTAAAATAGAATTTTCAATATAGTTGGCAATTTGAATTCATTCTTCATTCTGTCCTCTTATTCGCTAGTTCACGAATTTATTCAGTTATACTAGCTCAATGGAACATATCGTTAAGTTAAATTCTAGTTCAATGCGATTAAGGAAACATTGAATGTCGTTCATATCGAACTGAATTTTATGGTTCACTGATAACCGTAAAAGTTCAGTAATTGCTTTTAGTGAATTTATTCTAATTCCTACTTTTGTATAATGTTCATTATATCCGTTTGCTTACCCGTTCGTAGCGCAAGCAATCGTAGAGATTTTCCAGGCGTTTCACCACATCCACAAATTTCCGTTTGGTGCGCTGTCAAGCGACAAATTGATTCATTAAATTACATTACAAATATTTGTTGTCAACTTACCGCATCATTAGTTGCGCTCAGGCATTGGTTTTTCAGCTCCTCTAAAACAGTTTGCAAATAAATATATTCCTCGGGCAGTGGAGGTTTCTCTTTAACGGGTTCCGGCTGGCGCTGCTCCTGTACCGGAGCTGGTTGCTCAGTATATCCGAACGATTGTTGTTGCTGTCCAGGCCAGAATTGTTGCGGCTGTTGTTGCTGTTGTTGATTAGGCACGGCCGCAGTTTGGAAATTCATTTGTTGCTGCTGTTGTGGAGGAAAAGCCTGTGTATTGTTATTGGCAGCAGGATTGTAAAAAGATGTACTTGAAGGAGGAGCGCCCTGCTAAGGAAAGATTAAGATAAATATATGTATATGTATAAGTATAAGGAAATTACTACCTGATATTGATTGGGATCCATATAGCTGCTCGGATTTTGATTGGGATCGCTGCCATATAGTGGGTGCAATATGGGAGCTGCAGCAGAGTCCGTTGATGGTCGTGGCTTCGGCTAAGAATCGTAGAGTTCATAATGAATCGATTGCATAAATAAAATATTTAAAGTGTAGTACTTACCACTCGAGAGGACTTCAAGGTTGGTGGATCATTCCAACCGGGAGGAGGAGTTGGATTACGTTGTATATTCTGCACAAGTGGTGGTGGTGCAGCTGTATCAATGGGTGCAATACCTGGTAGGTAACTGTTTTGAGGGGCCCCAGTGAATGAAGTTGGATTATATTGCTGAGCCGAAGACAGAGGATTGGTGTTGAAGGCGCTGCTATTATTTATCAGCGGTACACTGCTCGGCTGTGAGACAGGAGCTCCAGCGAAAGGAACAGCTGCCGGGGCTGGCACTGGATTGTATGCCATGCCGTAGTGACTGTTTGACGCTGCCACCGATGGATCCAAAACGTATTTAGATCGCGAGTGAAGGCCAGTTCCTGGTGTGGTTGCAGGCTGCGGAGCTGCACTTGAGGAGCTGGCGTTGCTGAGTGGTCGTGGCGGATGCGTTAGTGGTTCAGCTTTCAGTTGTGGTGGATTGTAGATTTGCGTGGGAGGCTGAGCTGGCTGGAAGGGGGCCGCAGCCGGCGGTGCTGCTGGCTGTTGCCAACCGCCATTTGTTGCAGTTGTATTTGGATTATATGGATTATAGGGCATAGGATTCACCGGATTTGAGAAGGATCCACGAGGCTCCATTGGGCGCATGTAGCCCATCGGAGCTGTAGTTGCTGCTGCTGCAGGTTGCACATGATCCACACTAACCGCTTTGCTGATGCGTTCACGCAGCTCATTCAAATCCTCTCTTTCCGCATTTGCTCTGCTCAATGTCGTTATATACTGCAGAGCAGCGGTCAGAGCGCCCTGGGACGCAAGCAGTCCACTATATTCAGATATGAAGTCTGCAAATCTGCCAGCTAGGTCTACAGCAATGCCCTGCTGCTCCAATGACTTGGTTAAGAGCATTACCACCTCGGCCAACTCCTGCAATTCATTCGTATTCAATTTGTAATTTTGATTCTGTTGCTCCAGCTGCTTCAGCTGGTACCAGGCAGTGACCAACTTGTCAATGCTGCCGGCACAGATATAGCACAGCATAGCATTGCGTGTCAGCTCGATGTTGCTGTTGCTGGACTCATTTAACAAGCGATCGCCGAGCCTTTCGCATATGTCCACCACTTTGCGCTCGCTATGCTTGAGAGCAGCTACCAGCGCCTCCTTCCAAGAGTCCACGGTGCAGCGATTGACAAAGTCCAGCCAATCGCGCGTGACCAAGGCCGAGATGACATTCGACAATTCATTCTTTTGCTGCAGCAAATAACGTGTCTGCGTGCGTGTCAGAGTCTCGATGCCCGCTGTTGAGGCGATTATTAAAGCCTCCGGTATGCGCTGCGCCTCCAGACAGAGCTCGACAGCAGCCTCCACATTGCCAGTGAGTATGGCCTCCGTAATCAAGCTGTCGGTATCTAAAAGGAAAACAAATTAAGTAGAGAATCCATATAAAATTGTTTATATAAAATAGTTTATTCACTTACGATCGCCGCTGGGTATTTTAAATTGTGGCCTGGCTGCAGCTGCATAATCATTCAAGGTTTGCTGATCGATCGAGCCATCAAATGCAGTTTTAATGTCATTCGCTTGCTAAAGATTTAAATTGAATAGACATTAACTCTGATATTCATTTAATTGCAATCGGCAATAGCAATAATTGAGAGTGATACTTTTTGTAAATGATTTTCTTGCGCATCGAATTTCTTACCGAATTATCGGTGCTTGAGTTGGTGCTTTGATCGCATTCAACCTCAGATGAATCGCTCTACAAAGCAACCGAATGTTGGGCAAGCATGACAAAAAAATATAACTTGTTATCAGTGGAATATACAAGACGAAAGATGAACAGAACTGAAGCAATGCCCAAATATTGATAACGTAATGTGGGACAAAAAATAATATGTTTATATGCTCTCACAGAGATAAGAGCTGATCATAGAGAACGGAAACTTACATGTGTTAGGGTCGATATGCGGGTTGTGAGCGTATCCACGTCAGATTGCGAGTTGCTCTCTTCGGTCTCTTTGATGTACTTGGTGAATTTGCCATCGATGTCTTCCTTGTTGTAGCCTAAAATGAGATTGAAAATCAATATAAAAAATTACATCATGTAGCTATGAATGATGGGTTTACCTAGCAGGTTGAGCATTTCTTCCTTTGGATTCAATTCAAAGTTCGCCTTGATGAAGTACCATATGTAGCGACCATGCTGATCGGCAGACTTGTCTGCTCGTTGCCTGCAATACTCGGCATAGTCTGACTCTGCCAGGGATGCTTCTAAGGCATTGGCACGCTCTACGACTTCGGGTTCGGTGGTCAACTGGGATACCGTCACCGTCTTGGATGTATTATTAAAGCTGACCAATTTGCCACCAAACTGTAAAAGGAACTCAAATTAGTCAAATACAATAAAGTAGCTATTTTGTTTACTCACGCCAAAGGCCACACCGCATGGGCGTTTCATCCACTTGGGTGCGCGCTTCAAGTCGTGATAGACAACTTGAGTGGCCTGCTGGGGTAGCGGAGCTTGAGCAAATTGATCCATGCCTGGGAAGGAGTCGGCGATCTTCTCCGATGTTTGCACCAACTGGTGGGTGCCACCGTTGAGAGAGTATATAGAAACTGCTCCTTCCAAGCTGGCGCTGGCTATCAACGCTGGGTTGCGTGGGCAGAATTGCACATCTGAATACCAAGAGGCTGTGGTGGCTACCTCAGAAAGGATTTCGCCTTCAGGTATTTTAGTATTTGGATTCCAGCAGTAGATGCGATTATCCTTGCCACAGGATACCATCAAATCGTTGTCCTGCAAGCACCATGACATACCCAAAACTCCACGATCGTGAATCTGATACGTTTTTGCCGGTGCGGTTGCATAACGCAAATCCCAGAGCTGCACAACGGGCGCCTGATCGTCCTCCGAGGCCAACCAGACCTGGGTGGCCACCTCCGGATGCCATTCAATCGCATGCCATCTAACCCTCGATTGAGTATCGGACAGCTTTATGATCTGTTGACTCTTGCGCAAGTCCCAAATGACGCAGCGAGTGCTGAACACTGATGCCAAGATATGTTGCACTTGTCGATTCCAAGCGACATTCTTCACATCCTCAAGCGGTTGAGTCTTAGCACCCGGATTGAGTGGAGTAACTGGGTTATTCAAATCCCAAATGTAAATCTCTGATTCTGAAGCACACGAAGCCAACAAATTATTTAAAAACGGATTAAAATCTAAGCCGCTGACGGCTCCCGTATGCTTGTCCTGCCTTGCGACCAATGACTCCTCATTGGCCAGCATCTTAGCAGCCGAATAGACATTGATATGGCCCGCTTCACAGCCACCGACAATCAATCCATTTGCATGCGTTGCATGAGGACTCCAGATCAACTTCTGAAATCTGAGAAAACAAATTTTTGTTTATTAATTGAGATGCTTGCATATATTAGAAGCTTACTTGAAGTCGCTGGGCACGCTAGCTTTTAACTCCAAATCGTAGCTGGCATCGCCAATGCTCGGCGAATAGATCTCCAATGTGGCATTTGCATTTGAATCGAATTGCTGAGCCGCTGTGCCGGCAGCCAACAAAATTTGTTGCTGTTGCGCTGGCGACCAGGCAATGTTCACCGTCTTTTGCAGCTCTTTGATTTTCATTGTTGTTGTGCCTCTGTAAGTAAAATTTCGTTTACATTAACTTAATGAAAAATTGTAATGGGACGTCCAATTGGAGCGCGCCTCGTCATCACTTTTTTCTTCTTCAAAAAAACATTGGCGTGGCCAACAACTGCTGCAGCATGCCGCAATATGTAAATTTGTCTTAATTACAATGTCAACTTACGCAGCTCTTTTTTTAGTGTTTATTGTTAAAATAAAACAATATGTATAAATGTTTTTTAATTTTATATAAATAGGTTTTTCTAATTCGTTTTAAGAACTACAAGCAGTAGCACAATCGATAATGCCGTAATCGAAAGCAGGTATTTGGTTTGCGATATGCAAACAAATAAATATCGATGAATCGATAATTGTTATTGATGAGTGGGAGTGCTAGTGCATGTGTGCGAGTCTGTGCGTATTATTCAAAAGTAAACAATATTTTCATTTTGAATGGAGCATTTGCTTTATTGATACAAATAAATATATTTCATTGATAATTGTTATAATGCTAGATGTGTGCTACATATGATTTTTATGCTGAGCATAATTATTTAGCATTTGTTATAGCCGCAACTCTTTGTTCAACTTTAGCGACTTTATTGTTGATTGTTTCCAAATTTTGGGCAAATGTTTCCTGCACAGAATGTAAAAGCTCTTTATTATTGACCAAACTGGTGGTAATAGTGCCCTGTTTTTGCTCAATTTCCGCTATAATCTTAGCAAAGTTGTTGGCTGCAAAGGGAAAATTGTTAAAATGCCATCTATACAACTAAATTTCTTCAATATCTCTTACCATATTTATGCAGAGCTTCCAGTGCTTGCATTCGTTCAATAACATGCGGCAACATTTCAACAACTGGTTCGGTACGTTTGGCCAAATCGTAGAGCTCTGCGACTTTCTGATCACGCTTTGCGTCCTGTGGGCTGCCGCTGGACTTTTCGGCAATCGCATCCATTTTGCCAGTTAATGTGGTTAGGCGTTGCTCAATGGCATCCAGTTTGTCCGGCTGGAGCAGAGCAGCCTTGGTGCTCAAATGTCGCACAGCTTCAAGGACATTGGAGGTGTTAGTGACGGCTGTGAGCCGACTTAGTTTCTCGGGCTGTGCACCCACAGCCTTTTCCAGTTGATACAAACGCTGTTCGAGATTCGCTATGCGTGCTGTCGATGCCAAATCCGTACCGGGTGTGGGCAGAGCTGTTAACACACCCGATTGCTTAAATTCTTCGACTTGTGCGACAAGTGCTTTGACTTGCTTATCATTGGGAATTTGCTCCTTGCCCAGGACTTGCTCAAGCTTCAATGTATCCAATACTCTCTTGGCTGTGCTAATCACAGTGGCTACGGCATCATAGGATTGCTTTTCCTCATCGGCAATCTTGCGATCCACTTGCAAGGCGGCCACCTCATCGAGTAGTTCGTTCATTTCGATTTGCAAGCGCTGACACTTTTGCACTGGCGTTTCCTTTTCGCCTTGACCAACCAGCTCATATTCTCCGCCTCGTACATCGTAGCCCCGGCACAGGCGACGTCCAATTCGATCCGTGAAGTCAACATTTCCCTCGAGCGTTGAATTGCTAAAACGTTTGTGCGCAATGCTTGGCGAAATATGCAATCGTTCAATGGCCTCGTTTTCCGGCTCCTCTTCATAATAGTCGGACGTATCGACCTCTGGATCGTCGGGGGTTTCAAAAACATCCGGCTGGTCATAAGCCTAAAGAGAATACATATATGTATATAAAATATGTATGTATGTATGTAAAAGGTGCTTTCTATGAGTAATTCAAGTTTGTTGCTTACAATGCCGGGCAGATTTTGAAATTTTGGATCGGCCATTATGTTGGGCACTGCGGTTTGTTATTTTCGACAGCTTATTGACTATTTGTTATTTTGCGCAAGTTTGCAAAAACTTTTGTGAAACTGAATTGAACAGCAAAGCTAAAACTGATGTCATAGACAAAGTGTGGCGGCAGCAATAAAAGAAAAATATACCGCAAAACGTATAAAACAGCTGTTAAAAATACTAATTGGGCTGTTCAGAGCTTTTGTGAAAGCAATTTATGTTCATAGTTTTCGCGCGCTTTATAAAATTTACAACCTTTTTTTACTTTTTGTAGTTAGGCAAATATTAAAAAAGCCTGAGTAAATTAATGTTCTATTTTTATTTAAGGAATATCATCAATAGAACGAGTAGTATTTTTTCGCAAGATACTAAACGGTCACATTGCCTAATAGTTCTAGTTGGTTTAGTGTTGGGCTCGTTGAACTAAAATTTGGTTTATTGGGACTAGAAATTTGCAATTAATAATTATATATATATATATATATATATTTATATATATAAATATAGAGAATGTCGTCCTTGGACTATTGTCTATACAGTTATAGTGATCTGCCCCTCGAGGTATGCTGATTGTTTTATGAGCAGTTTTCCGTTGCTCGTGACTTAAAGTCAGCTGACAAAATAAATAATTTTGATATTTGATACAGATTGTGCTGCATATATATAAATATCTGGGCTATTCGGATTTGTTGGCAGCTGGCACAACCTGTCAACGTTGGAGAAGCGCGCTTTATCACACGGAATTCATCGCACGCACCCGCGTACGTTTTTCGAAAACTGTTTTATCGGATCAACATAGTCCTGCGTTGGATTTGATGCGATGTGATAGACGTTTTCGACATTTTCTGTTTGAGGATGTGACGCTGGGTCAGGTGCAGGAGCTGTTGACATTCATTGGCGAGTCGGCGCAATCCTTGAGCCTGGATAATGTGGACTTGAATGACAAACAATTCTATGGCATCCTTAGCATGTTGCCCCATCTACAAATCCTTTCTGTGACACGCTGTTTGCCTTTGTTCATGTCCGCCACGTTCTTGGATAGCAATTCGTGTGACTTAAATGAGATCTCGGCACATTTGACTAACATCAAAGAATTGACAATATGCAAAAATCAATACCTAACCGATGCTATTCTATTGCGATTAACATCTCTAATGCCCAACTTGGAATTGTTGAATATGTCCGGCTGCCAGATCTCTTTTCACAACGCCATCCACCGACGCTTCTATCCGAATGAGCCAAGCACTCCCAGTGAATCGGTGCTGACGTTCAAATATATACAGAATGTGATCAGCCAGCAGCGGAGGCTGCTTCACACTCTCGACTTCAGTCACACTCTCATCGGCCACTCGTTGATGGCTCTCTGTGAGCTGAGCAAGGCCGACGAGCACGCTCAGCACGGGCTGCAGTTACGACGTCTCTATTTGGCTGGCTGCAGGCAACTGAATGCGTCGACCATACGAAGCTTTCTCTGCACTCAGCCTCAATTGAGTGTGTTGGATCTCTCGTCGACGATGTGTCTGAATGATGACTGCCTCGCAGTAATTGTTCAGGCGAACCCTCTGCTGCGGGATTTGAAGATCAATGGCTGTTCTGGCATTTCAAATACAGGCGCTGTAAATTTACGTAATTTGGCTCAATTGCGCCTGCTCGATATATCCAATTGTGATGGCATCAGTAGCAGTGGGATTATCGAGGGCATCGCTTGTGCAGAGAATAATTTGCTCCAGGAACTGAACGTCTCTTTTCTGACGATCTGTGAAGAGTCCATCAAGACTATAGCTAGAAATCTACGCGCTCTACGCTCGCTTCATCTCAATCACTGCGTCAACGCTGTCACAGATGAGGTAATGCAGCTCATAATCAAGGAACTCTGCTGGCTGAGAGAGCTCTCGCTCGAAAGCTGTTGTCGGGTGAGTCAAGGAGTCTGTATATAGAGTTCCCAGATATAATATGTTTGATTCATGATGATATTAATTTTTTATATTTAGCTAACAGATGCCGCTCTGACTGGCATCAATATAGCGAAGTTAGAACTGAATCGCAGCTCAGCTATCGGAAATACTTACCCACCGTCCGATGGATTCAGCGGCTCGTTGCAGTCGATCAAGATATCGTTGCGCAGCAAGGCAGAGGAGGAGATTGTGCGGGATGCGAAACGGAAGCAGGCAATGTTTGCGGCCTATGAAATGAATCTGATCAATGAGGAGGACTTCGAGGGTCACAACATACAAGAGCTGCGTGGACTGCGATCGCTCAATTTGCGCGGTTGCAATAAAATCAGCGATGTCTCCTTGAAATACGGACTCAAGCACATTGAGCTGAGCAAGCTGTTGCTCTCGAACTGCCAGCAGATATCGCTGCTGGGCATGGAAGCCTTGGTGAACAACTGTCCAGCCATTGAGGTGCTCGATCTCTCCGACTGCTATAACATCAGTGATCAGGGCATTAAGATCATTACGGAGAGGCTGCAACGACTGCGCTGCCTGGACATCAGTGGCTGCAGCCAGTTGACGGATCACTCGATCGACGCTATAATTGTGAACTGTGAGTGTCTGGAGACTTTGTCCATTTATCGCTGCCGTCGCATGTATACGGATATTGAGGATCGTTTGTCGAATCTGCGCACTCTTCGCAACTTGCACATGGACAATATGAATAGCATCGATAATGCCGAATTCTTTCGCTTGAAGAAGCGACTCGATTGCTGATATTTTATTGCAATTTTCGTTGTATTTATTCTATATTATTTTCAATTATACAGTTTTCGCTAGTCAAGTCAAGCCTAAGAGGCAAATCGAACTGAATATAAAAAAATATATAGAAATGGCACTGGTATATATATATTGCACAGATATGAACAAAATGCTCGTTAAAAATGTCCACCAAGCAATTAGAACGTAACTTATTTGAAGTTAAGCCAAATTTAGATGTTAAACATGGATTAAGTAGCTGTGATTTTTAAAGAGAATTTTAAGAAATTTAAAGAAAACATTAATTATGTGATTTGTTTTTATAAATAAGTTAACATATTTTATATTTATTGATGTTATCAATGTGTATTTAATAAAAAAAAATAAAATAAAAGGAAACGAATATGAATATAACAATGAATTGACGTTGCTTTCAACTTCGGTAAAAATGAATCGATTTATTTTTTCGAGCATCCGTAGTGTATGTAAAATATACTTAAATTAATTAAAATATTATTTATTATTGAGAGAATTCAAACATATATCAATATATTATTATAGAGATATTAACCATCATCATATAAATTGTAATAAAAACGGGACTAAATTTAGGTCAGGAGCTCAGCCACCGCCACCGCCGCCGCCAGAGAGTTCGTCCTCGTATTGCTTGCGGAAGCAGTCGCCCACTGGGAAGAAGTCCCAGCTGCGCTGTTGGTACATATTCCACACGTACGTCTCCTGGCCGGTATACTCGGTGTCCGGTTTATTGATCAAATGCATCAGGAAGAACATATAGTTGGCCAGATTGTGCTCCTTCTGCACGTGCGTATCGAAGCCGTGCGGTACTATATCAAAGAAGTCCTTGCCCATGCCACAAATAAAGCAATTCGATTCCATATTATCCTTGACCGACTCCAATTGATCACGCAGCTCGCCGAAGGCGTCGATAATCAAACCCTGGATGATGGCCAACAGGATGACAATGACGAAGAAGAAGAATGTGATGTCGAAGATGATGCGATAGACCTCATAATCATCCCCATCTGGATCTCCAATTTCATCACCAATGCCACCGCCTGCTCTAACACCCTTGTACAAATGGAAGACGAAACATGTCAACATGTCGTGGCACTTCTTGTCCACCTCCTCATCCTCCTCCTGTATGTAGAACTTGCGGAAGAAATTGAACGCAATCACCGTGTATATATACACGATAATCGTAAGGAGCATCACGGTCAGTACGAGCTGTTTGCCATTGTGTGTTACGGACTGCAGAATCGTGCGCAGTGTCTTGAAGCCAACGGCCACATCCAGCAAATGGGCGGCAAAGAAGAAGTTGTTAAAGTTGCCCATCACCGAGAAGCTGAAGTACCACAGAGAGTAGAGGAAGGCGTTGTCCGTAAAGGTGACTCCCGCCTTCCATACCTGATAGCGCCAATCGATGTTCATGATGTACCGCAGAATGCCCGTCTCTTCGCTCTCCTGTGCCGTAAATGCGCTCTTCTCCATGCCCAGCAAATTCGATATGGAGTCAAAGTCGTACGTCTCGCTGTACTTTTGCCTAACCTTCTTCTTGACAAACTTATCCCAGTAGTTGACAGGGAAACTCTTGGCCGAGATGACCAGCTTATCCCAGTGGGACTTGAAGTCATCATCCTCCGGTTGCTCGGCTATGAAGAGACCATCGAATTCCAGACGACGAGCGATTTCCTTTTCCCGCTTGAATATGGCCAAAGGCACCTTCAGATGATAGTACGCGATCAGCATGGCCAACGATACCAGGGAGTGGAGTAGAGCAGCTATGCGTAGCACATGCTCCATATAGAAGAAGTCTTCGTCCACATGCACCAGTTCCGGTATATCATCGTCCTCGAAGTCGCCATCGCCCGACCCATCTCCTGAGCCACCCAGACCAGAGCCACCCAAATCAGCACCGGCACCCGAACCGGAGCCTAGAATAAGTTCCTCCTCAGCCGATCCTTCGGATTCCTCGTTGAACGAGGTCACCTTGTAGAAGAGCAACATAAAGTTAATGCTGAATGCCAATACGAGCGCCACATATTTCAAATTGTAAAAGTTACGAGCCAAAAAGCTAACGGCGCGATGCGTGTACTGCGAGAAGTCGATCTGGTGCACTGCTGGTGTCTCTTGTGGTGCCGCTGAAGACTTCTTGGCCTCCGCCTCAATGGATGCCATGGCTGCTTCTTGAGCCTTCTGTGCCTCCTGACGTTCTTGAGCTGCCTTCTTAGCCGCCTCACCGCCGAGCATATCAACAATTGAAATGGGTTCCTGATGCAGCTCGCCTTCAACTAGTTCTCCTGGCACAGCTGCGCCATCTTCGGGACTAGATTCACCGCCCTCCTCCACAGATGAGCTCGCTGGCGACTCGTGCACCACAACCTTGTACATGCCATTTTCCTCTTTGTTGATGTCCAGGCCAAATGCTTGAACCGTTCCCGGTGGCTCTTCCAATGGCAACGGCGGCAGCGCTCGTCCAAATGTTTCCTCCTCAACTACAGCTTCCTCCTCCTCCTGCTCGGGCGCGGGACCACGCATCAGATTCAACAGAATGCCAAAGATGTAGCGCACCACACAGTAGTGAGCATAGCCCGTGTAGTAGAACATATAGAATATAATCTTAAAGAATCCAACAATCAGTTCAGGTATCGATTTCGTTTGCATGACTCCAATTTGATGCTTGATGTTCGAGGGGCTCAGCATGTGAACTCCGAACTTCAGGCCGTCCTTTACAGCGGTTATTGTGCGCCTAATCGGATCGCGAGCTGCGCGTTCTTCTTCCTCTTCGCTCATGTAGGAACTGTAGGCCGTATCCCGTTTCACATTGCCGCCGCCATCGTCTGTGGCCATCAGGCCAGATGCATGGGTCATCTCAAAGATGGCATCCTCGCAGAAGTTAACAAATGCTTCCAGCTTTTCCTTGTCGCCGCCCTCCGTGACGATCGAGTAGAAGAAGGCACGTTTCGATTCGCGAATCTGTGGCTTCTCCCACTGTTCGATGTTCGAGTCCTTGATCTCGAAGTAAACACGCTCAATACGCTTCGAGCTGCCCAAGATTTCGATGCGACCCAAGAAAGGCTCAAAGTAGTTCAGCACAGAGCCCGCGGTCTCCAGGAAGCGTGCCAGGCGCGGCTCATTGGGCATGTGTTCACTGAGATTGGTCAGCAGCACAGCCAGGTTGAAACCGATCTCCTTTGATGGCTCGTGGAAACGTTCTACAAAGGCTCGATAATCAATTTTGCCTTCGTGATTGCGTTCACAGCAGGCCAAAAGGAAATCCATTTCCTCCCTGCAAAATAAACATTTGCCAAATGTTAAATATTTGTCTCAGCATATAGAAACTTTTCCCTTACGGTGTGTAGTTCTTGGACTGTTCCATTTTATCTCTGAAATCCTTGGGTATTACCCAGCCCTCGTTTTTCATATCAATCTCATGGAAACTGGGCGACTCAATCAAGTCGGCCAATTTCAGGAACATATCGAAATACTTGAGAATCAGTTCAACATTGCTAGCCGACTCCACAAGGGTATCCACCATCTGCTTGCCAATAGTGCCTAAGAAGATTTGGACACGAATTTAGTTATTTATCCATAGTTGGTCTTCGGAAGACTTACCATTCACCACATTGCCTTCCAGCATGGACAACATCATGGTGATCATATCCTTTTGCAGATTGAGCAGCTCCTTTAGCAGATCCACCTGACTCGAATGCTTCGAGAGTTTGTCCTGCATATGCGAGAATAGAAATAGGAAACCGCCGACCGCATCCCACAATCTGGAATGGGCCAAGGCTTGCTGATTCAATGTACACGGACCCTGGATGACCTCAGTAAGGGTATTGAACACTTGGCTAGCCACGCCGATGGCCTTAAAGAAGTTCGCTTTGCCAGCTGGGTCAATGATCTCCTTGCTGGAGTAGTGCCAATAGAAGTCCATTATTGATTCCTGCAGACGCAGCAGATAATCCACCGTACAGATGACCACATTCACCGTGGTTGTATTTCCCGCTTGTGTGCGCAAATAGTTTTGCCATTCTAGAAGAGAAATATTGATGTACTACAATGGCTAGATTATTGCTGGAGAGACTTACCCAAATTGTGACCCTCGCAGGTAAGCTGAATGAATCGGAATAGAGCACAAGTGAACTCCGCATCGTGCATATTCTTCTCACCCGCAGCGCCCTCAGAGCCGACACCAAGACCTGCACCCGCACTTGGAATATACTCTTTGTTTTTGTGGTTTGGGTTTTACAACGATAGCGGGGATCAAGTACATATACATATACGGGATACGGGATATAAACGGCATGCGTGTGCATATGTTGGATGATTTGGGGGGAAAGTAGTTGGAAGGAGAGACGAAATCAATAATTGAACTTAGAATAAATGCAGCATGAGACGTGATGATGCCAGAATCACAATAATAATAATAACACTAATAAGAAAAATTATAATCATAATCAATTAAAAGTTAAGAGCTCAGCAAGCTTCGAGCAGGATTGCATCTGGTTCACACAGCAAGGATAATCACTAAGGAGCACTTACCCTCGGCCTTTGTATTGCGCTCGAATGCATCCAGATCGAGCACGCTGCACGAGTTCATCAGCCCGGCTATGGAGGTGAAGAAGCCCACATCCTTTTTCTCCTTCAAGTGATTCAACATACCCATTTGGATGTCAATGTTGCCTCCACGCAATATGGCGATGCCCAAATTGAGTGTCGTCATGACCATCTCCGAAGGTATACCTTTGGAGGCGGATATGTGCAACAGCACCATTTCGGCAACGCCACGATTCGACAGACGCGCTTGATGGAACAGCAGCTTCTGTTTCTCCATCTCTTGTTCCTGTTGAGCAATAAGAATATTTAAAAATTAGTTGATATACTTTAAGTAGGTAAGATAGTTAGTTTATGTTATTCTAAGTCAAGTTATCAAAAGTCAGTTAGTTTTAATAATTTAACTGTTATTGAATGAATAAGTCAATTTATCAGATATAAGAATCTAATTAGTTTATATATAGTCAGTTCTAATAATTTGTTAGTTAAATATGTATGAAAGATGTAGCTAGGTAAGGGAGTTGGTTTATTTATCTTAAGTCAATCAATCATTCACAATGAATGAGACAATTATCAATCAAGTTAATAAATCAGATTTATCTGATGGAACCGAAACTTCTGTTGTAATTTGTCAGGTAAGTCAACAAAGCAGGTAAGTATTTTAAACTGCACTCGTAAACTATACATACATATATTTGTAAGTGTGTTTTGTTAGCAAAGTCGATCAATAAGTTACTCTTTGTTAAACTGTCCAATCAGAATTTATTAATATACAATATTTACCATTAGTTGGGACATGCGGCACTTTTCAATCAAATTAATTTATTTTGCAAGCACAATTGGGATTAGGATAAATTAGTACATAATTTGGTATTTATTTAGATAATTTTTTTAACTCTCGCTCAGCTTACATGAATACTTGTGCCTTCGCCCTCTTCGCCACCCTCACCGCCTTCACCTTCGTCACCACCTTCCTCTTCCTCTTCGCCGCAAGATTTTGCTGCGATTTGAGCATAGGACATGTACAGTAAGTCCTCTTGAAGGGCGCCACTGCGCTCTGTCATGGCACCGCGGCAGAATGTGGTCACCAGCTGGGTCAACGGATCCGGCTTGCCGTCTGTCTCCTCCTCCTCTTTCTTCGATTTCTCCGACTCTTCAAATGTCTGAGTTAGATCCTCGATCATCACCTCTTGGCCGACGTTTTCCTCTTGTAGCCATTGCTCGTAGTAGGTGCGTGCAAAGATATTGCAAGCACGATGTCTGCGGGCAAAAGGAGAAGGTTATCAATTGCAATTTTAATATGACAAAAGATAACACAAGTTGCATGCTTTTAGTATTCGAGTTATACTGCAAAATTCGCCAAAATGAAATAAAAGCTTATCGGTACGCTGTACGTTAAATAAAACCCTTGCAGATCTGTTGGATTCAATTTCGAAAAGTGAACGGCGGTCAAAGCGACCATAGATTTATTAAATACCGCAATCTGCAAGGGCTTAAATACTAAAAAACAATAAATTGCAATCAATTGCATACTTATATTCATATGTATAAGTGTATAAGATATGAGTTCGTATAAGATATTAGTATTTTTGTGGCTACCACCTGCTCATACGATATAGATGCTTGGCGCGTAAGCTTGAAATAACTGCCTGGCGTCGAGCGACCGATATTTTGGAACTCCAACGTTTTGTTTTGTTCTTGGCGCCGGTTGCCTATATGGAGCGTACAATAGCAAGCAAGAGCATAAAAATACATACATACATATTAAAAGACAAAGATGAGTTACAGCACTACGGTCACACTAAGTGGTATTGCGTTTTAGTACATTTTGAATTAGTTGAAATCAGTAGGTGAACGAAATAATAATAAAACAAAGTGCGAAATGTGTTGTAAATTATAAACAATATTAATTCAAATCTGTGTAAAGGCCTAACGCTTGGTCTCATGTATTAGCTAAAGCTATGTATATTTGCATGTAAGTAAATAGAGCCCGTTTTCTAAATAAATAAATGTTGATCTTCATATAAAGTACCGTTACTTTACATACATACACACACACACTTTAGAGGCCTTCAACTTTGAGCCGTTGCATAAACGTGCGCACGCATGTGTATTAGTAATGCAGTGAATATATCTGTAATAACCTGGGTAGAGAATGTAGCGATGTCTGACGGAAACATGCGATAACGGCACGCTTCCTTTGTATTGACACAACGCTCCTGTAGACATTTTTGCTCTGCTGTTGTGGATGGTCGATCTGTAATTGTTTCGTTCACGATTTGGTCAGCAGTTGAAAATTATATGTCGTTGAAATGTACGTTATAGATTTATTTGGGGCAAATCGTATTGAAAAGAAAAGTTAAAAAGTGCAAGTTGAGAAAGTATATATAAGTATAAAAATATATATTGTATATAAGTAAGTAATATCAGTTGGTATTGAGAAATAAACATATATATATAAAATACAAGAGAAAGGAAAGATACTTGTATAAGAGTATATGTATTTGCAATACCATATGTATGTGGGTATAGAATGAGAGCCCCCTCTCCTCGTCTACTTACCATATGAAGGCCAAATAGAACCTTAGCCATGGCCACAATTCGATCAACGGTCTCTGTCGTCTTGTCTTTACCCTTCTCATTTGAATTGGCATTCACCTTCTCCAAGGCCTGCTCATCGACTGGCTCTTCTGTCTTGCCCAGTTTCGAGTAGAGATAATGCTGCCAAGACATCTCATCGGATGGATCCAGCTTGTCGGGCAATGTCAACTGATTGCGTGCAAACTCTATGACATCGTATTCGTTCATCTTCTTTAGGTATCTATCCTTGCAATGCTGCACCAGCTCCTGTTCGCGACCCGCAAACAGATTCAAACCAACAGGGAGTAGACGCTTCAGACAGGCGACCATTAAACTGGCCTGTACTTCCTTGTCCTTGTCACGTTTCTTGTCCCTGTTCTTCTTCTTCTTCTTCACTTTGCCACCCACTGCCGGCACGCCCTCGGATATGGCCGATCTTCGCGTAGCCGTTGGCATTATCAGCGCCATATTATCAATTTCATTGGCTGATATAAAGTTCTGCTCCTCCTTCAAGAAGTACTGACTCTTTGACCAGATATTAAATATCTCTGCAACATGATTGTACAGCTCTTCCGCCTCAGGGATATTATCCTTTAGCCAATGATTACGCTGCAGATCCACATATTTGATGAGCAGCGGATAAAAAGAGTATATATCTCGCACAAGCAAATTCCAATCCTCTTGAAGTTGTGTTTCCACTTGCGAAGTATCATCTGTGGCCGATTTGATGAATCCTCGCATGCTGTCCTCCTTGTGTAGCATATTCTCTGTACGCTTCTTAACACGCTCGGCCAATGGCAAGAATGGATCCTTGAGCAGTTCTTCTGAGGTATTGATGATAATCTGTTGTGTGTAGGCTGCTATGCGTGTCATCCAGGGCGCATTATCATTGCCAATATTTTTCTTGATCATCTTGAGCACATTGCGCAGCAGCGAATTCATGTGATCGGCTGTTACCATGGTCACATGATTGCCACTGGTCGGACTCACGTTATCCGGGCCCTGAGACCACCAGAAGGGCAAGTAAGCGCAGAGCAGTGGCAAGATTACATCAATAATATGCGGTGCATCAGCATAAGTCTTATCCGACTCCACGAATTGGTCCACTTCAGTGAGGATCGCTTCCAAATTGGGCATACAGCTTTCCATTTTCACCATAATGTCCTGTGCCTCCAGCGAATGATCCGCAATGCGATTTAGCAGAGAGTACTGATTGTGTTTATTGAGATGCGGCTCCAGATAGGCAACTGGGAAGCACGAGCTGTAGGCGCCCAAACAAGAGCCCAACGCAGGGCGATGTCTCTCAATTTCCGTTTTCAAGTATTTGCGATCGTGCGTTAATGTCGCATCGGTGCCCAGATGATATAGAGCAGCTAGAATCTTATAAGAGGCCACTTGAATCTCATCGAGCAGCAGATCACTGCCATAATCACAGGCAGCCAGGTGATCAAACATCGCTGTCAGCACCGGCAGCACCACCTGATTTACATAGCCCAATGATGTGGAGGTCTTTAGATGAGTGCCACGCAAATGGCTGTACTTGCCATCCTGTAGATTCATTATCGTATTGCCCAGATCATCAGAGGTTTGATTGAAGAACGTCAGCATCGAGGTGCGTATGAATTCGGGACAGTTCTTGGTCAATGTCTTGGCATCGATGCCCTTGACAAGCACTTGCAGGCAGCGCACAGTGATGCGCACATCGGGTCCAAACGCGCTCAAGCGATTGCGCAACAGAGCTGCCAATTTACAGAAGATGGAGGCAACCATTTCCTTCTCCTTGAGCGAAGCGGCGCCTATGTTATTCGTTGCAGTCGCAATGGCAATAAAATAATTGCGATGCGTTGAGAAGTACTTCTCCATTAGGGGCAATACCACCTTTGAGAAGAACTTGATGTCACGCGAAGCCGTCTTGAATGAGGTGCGGCGGCTGAACGTGGTCGATGGTTTCAGTAGCTTCATGTTGATGGTGGCACGATCCAGATATTGGATAAGCTTCTCTAGCAGCGAATAGGAGAAACGTAGCTCGACAGCAGCTTGTGTGGCACCGCCTTCCTCAACAGCGCCACCCTTTGAGGGCCTACAAATAATCCAGAATTTTATGATGAATAATCTTTCATATATATATTCTAGAATTAACTTCTTCTTACTTGTGCAATTTGTATCCCTGATATTGCATGTATTTGAGGAACTCCTGTGAACGCTCGCGATCCTTCTTCTTCTCCTTGTCTGTGAGCAAGTCGTAGGGCACCAATTGTGGATGGATAACACCGCCGCATCCATTCAACTCTTCGTTCTTCTTCTTTGCCCAAATATCATGCGAATTCTCGGCCAGACGTTCGGCCATATTTTGCATTTCTCTGCTAAGCGTCAGATTGCTCATGTCCACCGGATGTGGATTATAGTTGAAGGGACTGCCCTCATTCTGAAAATCATGCTATTTGTGTAAGCACCAAAGTGTTTTCAAGCGAAAAGCGAAGGCGTAGAAGTGGCCAATTGTGTGATTGGGATATTCCGTAATTGTAGGCGTGAGAAATTTTTGGGAAAGGCGTTAATGAATTCAATTTTTGGGAAATATATGTGGGGTTAGTCGAATAATGTTATAATACATACAATTTGAGGCTTCGATTGACGACGCGTCGAGCCACGATGATTGAGTGGCAAATCGATTTCAGAGTGCTCAACGGTCCAGCCAATGGCCAAGAGACCTTTGAGACATTCACGCACCGGATCTCGGTAACGTTCACGTTCCTGTGAAGTAGTATAAATAAATATTAGATTTATATAGATAATTATATAGATTAATGATGCCGATTAGCGATGAGTAGTATGCCCATTAGAGAAAGTTGAGTTAAAAGTCGAGCTGATTGATATTTATATATGTATACTACGTACATATTCACTAAGCATATTGTAGGGCTTTAGACGTGGATGCTTGCGTTCGATATCGGATCGAATTTCGCCATATGTCCAGCTGCCCTCCAAACGGCGACTGGCCCAAGCATCGTGATAATGTTCGCTGAACTTTTGAACCAACGAATTTAAATCATTGTCCAAATGTACATTGTTCGTATCGATTGGATTTGGCACATATTGTGGTTGATCCGGTGCACCCATTTGTCTGCCATAATAGTCCTCATCGGTATTCTTCGATAAGCTATAATCTGGTGGCAGGGCACAGCCAATGGCAATTAGACAGGGCAATGCTTTACCGAACAGTTCCGGGTCATAGTCCATGTTGCTCAGCGAGTCAAAAATATTTGAGAACAGAAGCATCGTTAGACGCTTCTCTTCATCTGACGAAGCTCCATACGAGCCCTGGCCTTGAGTGGAGCCATAGTACTTAGCGCAGCGATCGAAGTGTAGTGTGAGCAGCTATAAATACGAGAGTGTTTATTAGTCATTATTAGTACTCTTAGAGTTAGTCAAGATTATGGAACTTACCCTGAGTGCGACCGTTGTGTATTCGGATAGCTTGGATACATCAACAGTCAACTTGCGCAATAGCTTTAAGAGCATGGCAGGTTGCATTTGTGATGTTAACGCTACTAGAAAATCGGATACTGCCTCTCGCTGCCCCTTGGTTAGCATACGGTTCTTGGATAACCTATAGACCGTGTGCAGTGTGGCATCCAAGAGACTTGCATAGTTCTCAGCCTCGTTATAGAACTTTGAGTGCTTGATGAGCAGTGGCAAAATCGAGTTGCCAATGTAGCGATTCATGGCCAAGGCCATGTCACTCTCTGACCCATCACTCTTATCCAAAATTGTGGCTGTACGCAGATCTGGCAGAAAAGCGTCTTCGAGCAGCCGATAGAAGAGATCTTGTGTCTCAATGCCGTAAACACGTTCCAAAAATAGAACAATACTCTGCTTGTTATTGGGTAAGAGGCCAGATGGCATATCCGATTTAGGTTTCTCCTCGCCGGGAGCAGTTTGTGTGAGCGTAAACTTTAGGCTAAGCACACCTTGAAGGTCTTCCAGTGGCACAAGAGATCTCAAAATAGCTCTAGCTCTCAGTGACTCGTTCTTGCCTTGCTCGATGACAGACACGTCGGGGGCGCATCTGCCCAGCAGGTCAACAAGTGTACAATAGAAATTCAATATGGCGGCACCTGTATCGATATAGTCCTCATCTTCGTCACCTTCGGGTAGGGGATGTGTAAAATTAAGTCCAGCTATGGTGCCTTCGGCTTCATCTTGCATTTTGCAACGATCCGATATACGCTCCGACATACGATTGGCCTCGACGATTGCACGGAAGAGACCTTCCCCTTCTCCTCTTAGAGCCGGTCCCAAACATTCTGGACGACGGATAAGAAGACGAATGACAAGGTTGGCATTCTCCTCGACACTCTCGCCATTGACCCAAACGCAATAGCGCAAAAAGTCCAGATATCGTTCACCCTCAACCGGGTCCCATCCCAAATCGGGATAACCCTTTTCAACTAACTCCGAATTGCTTTGCAATCCACATCTGGACAAGTAAACTGCAATCTTCTCCAAATAGTGTTCCCTAAGTGCCAGAGCTAATTCTGTGTTCTCCATTAAACTCGAATATGCCACATCCAATGGGGTGGAACCACGCAGACTGGGCCTGGCTAACAATATGTTCGCATTGTCCAGCAAAAAGTCAAAGTGATCGAACATGGCCTTCTGATTCTGACGTCCGGTACGGCAAAAGTAACATAAGAAGCGACAGCAAGCCACAACCATTTCGTGCGAGGTGTCTTTCTCTTTAGAGGGCACACCTTCGGCTCCCTCGGTCTGGGCGGGGGCATCGCTTTGTGCCTGAGCACGACGGCCTAGAGTATTCATCATGACGGCCATTACGTTTTCGTGTACACGTAAGATGCGTATCAAATCTGGATGCTGGAAGAATGTGGCATTGTTCACCAGTTTCCATAGACGTTTGCGCATCAGTTCCTCCTCCTCCTGGCTCATTTGTACGGGCAGCAATGCACGTATCTGGCTTAAGCCAACCCACATCTCAGCTACATCATCTCGTGCGCGATTGTTGATCACATAGGTCTTTTCCAGAGCACGTACCAGCTCACCGACCGTATCGTATTGCCGTACCAGTAAGCTGAACATTTCACGAACTAATTTGGGATTCTCGATTTGTGATTCTTCAGCCCAGCTGACGATGGTTTTGATTAGGACCTTGCGGAAAACCTCTTCAGGTGTCTTTTTCTCAGGCTCCTCCACTTCTTTGGGTCCCTCCTCTAGCTCCTTGACGGTATTGATGAAATTGTAGATTTTTGTTATAGGTCCCGTTTTGATCTCTTCGATTGCAGTAGTCTCAGTACCATCCGGCTCCTGCAGTGCATTTAGCGATACCTTTTGCATTAAACTATCGTGGAATTCGCTTAAGCGACCGCGCAACTCAAGACCACAGGTGCAATTATCCTGATCGTCAGCTTCGAGATTCTTAAAGCAAAGAATCTGATTCATTTGTTCTCTGGGTGGACAACGGAATTCCTTAGTCTTTTTGGCCGCAACAGCACTTGGCAGATCAGACTGCTTAATCTCAATATAACGTCGCAACTGATCGGTTTGCAGATCACCCACAAAATCATGAGAGAACGCTATTATACTCTCTACCCGATGTCGCAGCTGTGTGTCGTAGAGATGATGCAATAGGTAGCACATTTGTAGCTTGGCTCCCTCAGCCATTTTCATGGTGAGCAAGCCCTTGCGATGCTCATCTTTGCCCTCTGCAAATAGTAAAATAAATCAATTAGATATGTTTCAAATTTTAAATAAAGAAAATATTATAAAGAAAGTTCTTTTTGCTGATCTCCCACCTCTTGCGAAAGTGGGGTCCCAAGTCTCTGGATCCACCATTACTAATAATTTTTGAACATCCTCATCAGTAAGGACGCCAACTAGCAGTAGGCGATCCGTTAGCTTGATGAGTGGTCTATAAGAATTAATAGAGATTGATTAAAAATATGATATATTTATATAGATATATATATATTGATGTATTCCATATACTTACAAGAATAGATTCTCATTGGTCCAACCGATGGGATCACGGTTATGCACTTGATTTATTTCCACAGCATCTTTAAGGGCTTCCATTACAAACTCTCTGACTACTTCTAATGGGAACTTCGGGGAATACAACTGATCGATGTTGGGTATCGGTTCGCTGGAAACACTTGGCATACTAGATGTTGCAATCACAGGGGGACTGAACGGGTGGAGTTGTTGTTGTTGTTGTTGTTGTGATCGGTAATCGGTAATCGGTATCGGTTCGATTGGTGGTGCATAGAGTGTTGGATCAGTGCAGGTGTTTTTTTTTTTTTTTTTATATATATATTTGTTTTGGATTGAAAGTATTGGAAATAAAATGAATTATGAGGAAATCCAAGGTGCATTATGAGAGATACAAAAAAAAAATAGAGCCAACGAACGAATGAACCATTCGTATTTAATGCTCGTCGTCGCAATGGACAAGTATGTAAATGTGATATACTACGAGAGTGTGGTTACCCAAGGAACTTAGCTTAGATCGACTGCACTTACGTGATTTCCGTCATACGCAACTGTGGACGCACCGACTCCGTGACAAGCGAACGAAGTGAGTGACGCATCTCATCCTCAGCATAGAGTTCCTTCAGTTCCGCGCCCAGCGGTGTAATATATTCATTTTTGCACACCTCCATTGTGGTGGCATGCGATTCCAGATGCAATGCTATCAGCAGGTCATAGAATCCCTGACGCAACGGTCCACTCATATACTCAGAGCGTATGGCATAGAGCAGTTGCTTCTGATCGACATGCTGGCAGAGCGCATGTGCGGCACGATAATTCGATTGATAGCATAGCGCAGCATAGAGCGTCAGCGTATGAGCATGGAAAGAGAGTAGCTTATCCATTTCAATCAGCTCCAATATGTCGATGCAACGATCCTCTTCGGGTATGTGCAGGGCGAGCATTGATACTGGATCCTCACAGAGCATTGACCAGCCACGAATATCGGACAGTTTCAGCGCATGCACCTGCAGTGAGGTGTTCGGCACACGTGCCCATTGATGTGGTCGCAGGCATTGTACCTTAAGGCGTGGTGGCGACTGCGGATTGATGTGCTTGTCGCTGGTGGGCAACACGGCTGCTGACAATGGCAGCGTGGTTGGGGTGCGTCCTAGCTCAATTTGCAGGATTTCCTTGCTGGTGGCCTCAACGAAAATCGCTGGAAACAGTTTGGTATCCGGTTCCATCATCCAGCGATGTGAGGTTTCCTTGCCCTCACAGGTGAAGCGTATTATGCCCGTCGCTGTATCCACAAAGCAACCAACAAACATACCCTGCGATGCACCCTTGCCGGAGGCATCTTGAGTTACCTCATTGAATAGCTCGTCGGCGCGTACCACGTAACAGCTCTGACGATCGATGCGCTCAATGGGTACTTCATAGTAATCCTCAATGTAGACCGAACCGCGTCGCACTTTATTCTTATTGAATTCGCGGCTATGCAAATGGTATTGAGTGGTTACCCAGCCCACATAGACGTGGGTGGGATCTTGGCCAGGGAATATGCGCACACCATAAAAGTATTCGTTAATTAGCTTAAGGCACTCGGCATCGAACATCTCATTGCCAGATGATTCGACATTTGGCTGACCCAAATTCGTGGCGCTCAATTGCTTTGGTCCCTGCGGCACTGGACTGGGCGGAATTTCGGCCTGGAATGAGAGAATATTAAATTATATATAAAAATATATCGATGACATTATCCAACTTACATTATTTAGACGCAAAGTTGGCGTTCGTGTTGTCATCTGCTGGTTAACCACGTTTCTGCCATGAGCCACCGTATTTCTGCGCTCCAGCGATGTGTCTGCAGTTCTAGAGCCATTTTTCTCTCGGCTCTGATCACGGGATTTCTTCGAAAAGAACTTGAATGGGCTGCGGCCACGTTTCTTTTTGTCATCTAGTTCATCGCCGAGACCATTCATATCCAATACGGAAGTGGAACGTTGCATCTCATCCAATGCGGCCGTCATATCGGTTTCAAATGTTATATTTCGGGTTAGAGAACCTTTGCGTGATGGTCTTGATGGCACACGCATCATATGCTCTGCCTCTGCCTCGGTATGATCATCGAAATTGCGAGTCAAGCCCTTAATGTCGTTCATATTGAAGCCGCTCTTGAGCATGTGATCCATATGTGCTGCAGTTTGGGTCTGCATTTGGATGGCTGCCTCTTGGGCCTCGCGCATTAGGCGATATTGTCGGAGTTTGATCTCCTCCCAGCGTCTCGCCTTCTCCTGCTCACTGATGAAGTCGCTCATGCAGGTGACAGGCAGGGAGAGACGCAGGAATTCCCAATTCGCCTTCTCCATTGTCTCGAACGTGTTATGCGAGATTTTCAAATGTGGCGGCGTATCAGCTCCGCCAGGTATGCGCGTGACATCGATGCGACAATCGGGCATCTCCTCGGTATTCTCAAAAATCGGCTGATCCTTGGTATACCAATGCGTAACAGGGCGTTGCATATTGCTGTGAAATGCAAATGGATAGGAATTATAATTCCATTAAATATATATATTTACTTACACACAGAATGGCTCGTAGCCCTCTTGCAGACCACAGGTGGTAAAGAACTTTAACGAGTCCACATCTTGGCCATAAATCAAGCGCGCCTTCTGACCCACACCCAAGGTGCAGGCGGGCACAAAGCCCACACCCTCAGCGGTTACATCGGCGAAGGTTGTCTCGCCACCCAAAGCATCCATAAGTAGTTCTCCATTCAACGAGAAGCCTGTGGAGATAGCAATATTGGATTAGTCTCTTTATTGAATGTTTCGATTCGATTTGTTATATTTATTTTATTAATTGGATCTAAACGAAGCTGCTTTGAAATAAATTAAGAGTTCTAGTCAGGCTGAAAATCTGCGCAGGATCATAAAATTTTGGTGCGTACTAGTTAATCGATCCTTAATGCCTTGACTCTCTAAATAGAAATCAAAATTCATCAAAAAGTCGCATCGCACTAGATAAAAAAAAAAAAAAAAACAAAGAAACAATAGAAATCCTATGCAAAATGCGTGCGTATTAGATTATTTGCAATTCTCTGTTTGCAGTTCATCAGATTAGTTGGCGGTAAAGTAAAAGCAGATTCAGCTGTTAGATATCATGCCAAATTCTTGTTTATAATTATATTAGTAGACGAATTGAAAGCAATTCAATTGCGTTTTCAATCACCAATTAGTCAAAATTGAATATTATAAATTTACAAGCAAATCGAATTAAGTAATAAGCATTTTTTTTTGTTTTGTTTTGTTTTTTTTTTTTTTTTAGATGAGCTGATGTGTCACCTTTTGCTCAGGTAGTCCTTCGATATATTATGCAATAGTAGTTAGGCTTTTGTGTTCAAAGTAATAAAAATCAGGTGTTAGGGCATGGGGACATTTGTTGGACTTCGAAAAAAAACAACAACAAAAATTGAATGTGATCAAAAAATGGACTACAAAATATTTCTAAATATGCAAATTTCATTTTCTTTTTCTATATATATATATATATAATATTATCCGATTGGTATGAAATTCAATATATATATATATGTATGCATGATGCTCTGCTCATAATGTCATCTATATAAAAATGATTTTGCATTCTGCTGTCGGGTAGTCATTGGATAATTGCTGAGATGGTTTGGATATGTACTTAGCTGTCGTATAGCAGGGACCTTGACATTTAGTAGATATCAAAAGCACGGATGTACAAATCTTAAATATTGGGGGAATTGTTTTTTTTTTTTGTTTTTTGTTTTACATTACAACAAACGAGCAATCATTCAGAGAAGCAATTCTTACTAATTGTATGATCGGCTAGATCTAAAAAGACTCCGACTATATCCCCGGGTCCACATTGTTTACCAAACGATTCACTGTTGCCACCATAGACTTTCTCTTCCTAAAACAGTTGTAATTTTAAGTTTAAAATGTATCAATTGAGCGCACGATCTATCAAAGCCTCAATTAAATATTTTTTTTTTGTTTGTTTGGAATTCTATGTTTTTTTTTCTTTTTCTGTTTGGTTAATGATCAGATATGAGAGTATTTGCTAAATGATATATATAACAAAATAGTATTGATTAGAAAATAAATAATTGAATAATAATTGTACAAAAATAAATAAAGTTGAGTTGAGTAGAATAGAATAGAGTTAAACAAAATGCGTTCGATCATAACGAAATTTCAATAATTAAAACAACGTGGCTAACGTTGCCAGTGCATCTAGGATCCTTACTGATGGTTTGCTCCTTAACATCGATGAAACAACCAATGACGTCACCAGCCTCATAGCGAACACCAAAGTGCTCAATCGTTCCGGCATGCATTTTCGTTACCTATAATCATTATTTTTGTTGGGAGGTTTTCAGTTTGAGCTTGCATTAAAGTCTAACCAAACGTTGTGAGCTCGACTTCACAGCACATTTACCCACAATGGAACCGTTGCTCATCATATTATATACCAATTATTGGCAGATTAATCCTATCGATTGAAATGCTAGAACCTTGCATACTCACATTGTGTCCATCGAATGCCCAGCTGGTGTCTTCGCTGCCCAACATGGCGCCCGGATAGCAATCGGCACGGGCCCAGCCAACGCGCATTGGACCCGCTGTCAGTACCTCAAATTCGAAATACCATTTGCCTGAGGTGACGGCGTAATTGCGTTCCACTCGATAGGTGCGAAAGGCTGCGAACTTCAGACGTTGCGCCTCGGCCAGCAGAGCTTCGGTGCCCTCGCCAGTGGGTGGATCCAGGACATAGCCATAGACCAACAGAGTGCGCACTGTCTCGGAGGCAGTATCGCGATTTGCTTTCTTAATGGCCTCATCGACCTTGGCATAGGGCACCAGATGGGGGCTGCGATGATTTTCAGAGTCCTCGTTTAGACCATATGTCCAGCCCTGCTGAATGCGCTCGCGTGCCCACAAATTGTGCGTGTTCTCGGCCAACTGATCGACGAGCTCCTCCAGCTTGGGCGTTAGGGTCACCGCGCTCAGATCGAGCGGTGCCGGCTTATAGCCATTGGCCTGCATAAATATCTCGTTGGGCAGGCGTACGGGTCGTATGCGTGCTGGTGGCTTATCCATGGTTATATAGTAACCCAACGAAATGATAGTTCTGTGAATGGAATGAACATGAATGATAATATTTTAATTAATTTCTAATTTATTTTCATATTTGTATTTCTGCAGCTTACTTTAATGTCTGCACTGCTAGTTGATTGTCGTAACGCTTCTCAGCCGCTGGCAGTTTCTCGAACTGTGTGAGACAGGGATGTATGCGATGATAGTCGTCTCGCTGCTCTCCCCAGCTCCAGCCAGCGTCGATTTTATTCAAGGCCCACATTTCGTGTATATTCTCAGCGAGCTTCTCCTTAATCTGATCCACAGAGCTGGGCAGTGTTACGCCTGTCGTATCGACAGGCTTGGGCACAAACGGAGTATCGTCCTCAATTAGCCAGGGACCGGCCAATACATTTTTGCTCAAATTACCAAAGTAAAAGCAGGGATCCAAGCTTAAAATCTGATGCGGCATAAGACACTGTACGAGCGCCGAGAAGCCCACTGGTGGGGCATACTTCAAGCGGCCATGATCGCCGCCAAACAAGAAGCGACAGCTGAGCTTTGACGAGCAGCTCATCACTGGGAAGAACATGCCGTCCAGATTGAAGTCTCTGAAGCAGCCGCGCACCTTGTTGCCATTAAATGTGAATGTAATGACCGGCACGGAAAGATCTATGGCCACGCCAACGACATCGCCCTTGCGAATGTATGGCTCCTCGGGCAGTGCGTCCACTACAAGCGTTTTGCGTCCTCCCGTCCACAGATGGGCGCCATCGAAGCCAAAGGAGTATAGGTCATCGCCGACGCCGTTGCCGCCCCACTTCTTGCCTCCACCCGGATAGGGTACATAGCCGGAGGTGTTGGCCCAGCCAATGCGTAGATGCGGCATTATGTGTGTGGTTTGCTCAATGTGATCCATGGTCACCTCAAAATACCATTTCTGGTACATGGACGAGCCATCGACACGCCCAACAAAGATGTTGGGACGTATGCTCGCCACATGATCGACGAGCAGTGTCTGCAGCAGCAGATTCTTGCCGGGTAGCAGGAAATCACAAATGTTATTCTGCGAGGAGCGCACCGCAACTCCATTACCCACACACAGAGAGCAGAGTACATCGAGTACTTTGGGATCGCGACCGTGTTTCTCCAGCAGAGATATAATTACTTTAATATGCTCATCTCTCATCATGTTCAGCGCCTCCGGAGAGTCAATGAGCACACAATGAAGTACATCCAACATGCCAGAGCCTTCGCTGGAGGCCTGCGAGCCCAGGCGAGAGAAGAGCCAATTCAAGCGATTGCTGTTCGCGAATTGGGCACAATTGGTGTGATTGCCCTTGATGATGGCTGCGAGTAGCTGGTACAGATATGTTGAGATTAGATCCCAACTCTGACCAGTCTCGTCGCCGGCCAGAAAGCTGGCCAAAAAGCCCTGAGAGGTAATTATATTAATTTTATCAATGGCCTCCAAAATGAGATTGAGCACGCCCTCCTCCTGAAACAGATCCTGGCGATTGCGCAAGGCACGAAAACGGTTTTGCTTCTCCTCATGTTCTATAAAACAAAAAGAAAAGACATTTATATTGTATATATATTTATTTAACTATTCAGTTTACTTACCCATATCATCTTCTGGCTGCGAAAAGTAATTGATTAAATCTTCCAGGCACATGACCATTTCGTTGAGATTAACTTTCTGGAAAAATATTGAATGTCGACGATTGGATTGTAGGGTTTCTAAGGCGCTGAAAAATGAAAAATGAAAAGTTTGGATTATTTATGATATTCAGGCATTATCATTATCATAGCTCTTACGTTATGAACTGTGTGAAGAGGCTGCTGCACTTTCGAATGACGCGTGCCGTCTTTGATTCCTCTTCCTGTGAGCGCGAGAAATCTAGGCAATCATCCATTTTACCCTCCTCGTGGAGTATGGCCTGTTTCTCTTCCACTTTGCCGACGCCCTTCTTTTTCGTTTCGTAGCTCTTGTAGCTGAGCCACAGGCTAGATTCGCAGTGCTGTACGATGACGGTGGTGTCACCGTATTTGATGATCGGCGAGCCGATTACTTCTAAGTCTTTGTCCTCGAGTACTTTCTTTTCGTCGTCCTTTTCTTGCCTCAGGCAGAAAGTCGTCGTTGCAATCGATGCCTCCTCCTTTTTAACGAGGATTAGCTCGTTGCTATCGTTGACGCCCAAATAGCGTCCCGTCGTTATATGACGTATACGCATGGGATGATACCAGTTTATGAAGCCGCCCGTCCATTTGGTGCGCGCCAGTTCCAGACGCCACAGGGAACGTGCCTGAGCCATGACCACGCCGCCTTCGTATATGACAATGCTGTTAAGGGGTCGCATTAGTAGTGTAATTGAATCAATATGGACTTAAGTTGCGGCTTACTTTTGACCTGCCTCACGGCCCCAGGTGCTCGGTATGGTCAGGCACTCGTCGCCGCCATGAAAGAAACGCAAGACATCGCCACCGAACACATAGCCAACGTATTTCATGCGTGAGATGCCGGTGCCGTAGGGCTGTACGGACCAGTGGGTCACATGGAAGCTGGCATTCACAATGGACTGCTCGTTTTCCTTGGTTGTGTGCAGATACCGTTCGGTGGCAACCGACACCAAAATCAAATCATCGCCCACACGAACCTTTTCACCCTCTGAGCGCTGTTTGCTCGCCGGATGAACGGTCCACCAGCAGGCCTCACCCTGGCTATGCTCCTGCAGACCCACATCGAAGGAGAGCTTATCGTTCGACGACGATGTTGACAAACAGGCCAGATACTATTTTATAGGGTTACAATATAATTAAATTCATTTCGGATTATCTATTGTATAACATCTCGGTGTTTAGCTTACCATATCGCTGTTGTGATGCCTCAGGAGTATGGCATTGCCATAGAGCAGAGTTCTATGGCCGGATCCAGTGCCCTTGCCCTGTAGATTTGAATAGCAATTAGTAAGTGCAAGCGAGAGATGATTCTTAATCGGATTAAGATAAGGTACATATATGCTTGGTTCTCAACTACAATGTGTGTGTGTGTGTGTGTGTGTGTGTGTGTGGGTGGAGAAGACTAAAAGAATTTAAAATGTAGTACACTCAGAGAAATTCGTAGCAATTGTATATACATTGAAACTAGCATAGATTTTCTCTAAGTGTACCTTGGCAAAGTGTTGATATAATTAGCATTTGTGTAGTCGAGTTGAGTTGAGTTGAGTTGAGCACTTGAAGTTAATTGAGAATGCGATGCTAGCGATTCGCTCTTAATGAGCATATCAATGAGTTTGTTAAATGCAGGTAAAGAGCAATCGATTCCACGGTCTGATTTTTAACAAATCGTAGAAAAATACATATACACAGAGACAGACAGAAAGAGAGAGAGAGAAAGACAGAGACACACAGAGAGAGAGAGAGAGAGAGAGAGAGAGAATGGGGGAGAGAGCGAGTTATACACAGATTTAAACTAGTTGAAGCCCGCTAGACGAGACAGTGAAGCAAAATAGCAATAATAGCAATAATAATAATAATTTTAATAATTATAATAATAATAAGTACTACATTAGACCGGCAGAGATAGAAATAGAATAGAGATACATTAAGATAGTTATAGTTATTGATAAAGAAAGTATAGAGAAAGAAGCGCGATTTTTTTTTAAAGTCAAAAGAACGTTCCATATACTTACAACTTGACTATCCTGTTGGGTATTTAGAAAAATTTTGAAAAAAAGACCGAAAAATTGATAGGTTACAATTTGTGTAAAAAGAGAAAAGGAAATTGTAGTGAAATCAGCATGCAGAAGATATAATATAGTAGTATAGTATATAGTCAAATGTAATAAGATTGTAAACCAAATTATGGACTAGGAATTGGATAGAGGAAGAGACGAAAGTAGAAACAAACGGCTAAGAGTAAGGTAAGGGAAGACTTGATAACTTTCAATAAATTATTTCTTGTTTGTCTTGAAGATGGTGTCAGTCAACACATGCATGATAAGTGAGTTTTATAATTGATTGGATTACTTACGGTTTCTGATCCAGCTGCTGTCACCAGTTCCTGGAGCGCACGCACTGAGAGCGCTTGCTCGATGACAAAAACGCATTGCGACAAATCGGGCGGCACATTTTTATCGGCAATATTTTCGAGAAAACAATGCCGATTACCAAATCCCTCGGCGGCCAGACAGACACGTTCGCCAGTCGCTGTGCAGGAGAGCGTGACCATATCTTCCTGTAAATTGAGAGATCAAATTTATTAATCACAGTGTTTATTGATTGCACCCAGTCAGTCAGTCAGTCAGTTAGTCAGTCAGCAGGCATGTCATGCAAAATAGCAAATTCCAATTGGTTTACCCAAGCGTCCATTCAACCAGAAGCTATGCCACACGCAAAACGAGGCCGATGAATCGATGCAAAATGGAGCGCTTACCGTGGATATTGCCAAATTTGAGGCAAGGCAACAGAGGCAACAGCCGCCACACAAACCCGACCTCAACATCCAGACTCACGTTGCCAAAGTCAGCTAAGTGGGATGTGCAACCAGAATTGTTGTCTACTGTTATGTGTGTGTGTGTGCGTGTCAGTATGTGTGTGTGTGTGTGTGTGTGTGAGTGTGTGCCTGGTGTCCAAGTTAAATGAACGGTAATGGATTTCGAATCGAACAATTTACATAATTTAAATCGAAACGTTTCGCCCCATTGCAATAGTTAACTCGGGTCAAATGTTTAGAGACAACAACAACACCAAAAGTTGTTTATTTGGCATCCTTTTGTTACTGTTTTTAATTGTAATTCACAATTAATTAATGCTTGATTGTCTACCAATATATTGTAACGTAGAATAAGTTAAACAATGGAAACTTAATTAGATTTTAGTTATTATTTAGTTTATCGCTGACTGAGTCTCTGTTGGATTATGAATTCAATTAACTAGATTATATATGCTGAGACAAGGGTAGGATTTAGCTAGAAAGAATCAGGATTCTTTAAGTTCTGAAGATCTTCAGATAATATTATAGCTAAATTATAACTAAAACAGCATTTCATAAAATATTATTCGCTTGATCATGTTGCCTAAGCATTATAGTTTACATACTTTTAGAACGACAATTAAGCACTAGCTAAGATAACACTAATCATACTAATCATATCATATTGGAATTTAAACATAGATTCATTTTTTCGCTTAGTTAAATGTTCTTTCGAAAGAAAGAAGAGTTTTCTAAAGTTAGCATGAGAAAGTTTTAGTTCATAATAGAACAGCCAACTTCTCTATAGAGTGAAACCAAATATAATATTCCATTCTATTCATATTAAACACATCTCAACAGAAGGAGTTGAAAAGGGTGTAATTTGCCTAAATTACGACTTTGTTAGGCAAACATTTTGTGAGACATAAGATCTTTATGGCATAACTACATCTAAAATTCAACCTATTAAATTCTCAAAGTGACCTATTTGGGTCAGGGTGGACTGTAAATACAGGCTTTGCTATAAATTCGAAAGAATTATCGTTAAGTCTAATTTAACGGCAAACAACTAAAAAAAAACAAAAAAGAGAGCATAAGGAAAAATTGCTCCCCCGGCGTAGCTGTCCGGGGAAAACAGCAAATCGAATGCCCCAACCTACCAACCGCTCGAACGTATCAAAATGGTCAAAGTGGAAAAAACACTTAGAGTCTTTCCAGGGCCTATATATGCGAAGCATATTTATTGAATTTGAGCATCGGGTGGAGTGCCGGCGGGCAGAAACAGCAAAAGGAAATAGATACGGATACAAAGCATAGCAGAATGTGTTTATTTATTGCAGCCAGGTGCTTGGCGCTGACCTTCTAGCCCCAAGGGGCAGGCTGGCTGCCAGGCACTCGTCAGGCAGGCAGGGGAGCCTTCAAGGCTTGCCCAAAGGAGGACGCAACAAAATCGCTGGTCACTGATGCTATTTATTTATAACAGACGCAGTAGCTCTGCACACATTCACACATAATGACTGTCATTTTCGGTATCAGGTGTAGTCATTGATATATCTATCCATACAGATAGATATATATATATATATATATATATATTTGAATTTATGTCTGTTGTGTTTAAAGAAATCTGGCGAGAGCTTCAAAATTTTGCTGTGATTGAAAAGTGTGGACCTGACTTTTCGTATTTATTGACAGCCATAAAGAAAGTTGGCGCTGTCTGTCTGTAAAGTCGGCGCCCATAAATATCCTACATCCTTTATGGAGTCCTAGCTAACATGTGTGTGCGAGTGTGTGTGTGTGTGTGGACGTGTTTGCTTTATGACATCAATTGTGTGAAATCCTCGATAATATTTTATTGACTGAACGTAATTGATTTGAGATGTTTCCAATATTGTTCATACGATGTGATTTCTTTTTATACCCATTGTATATGACTAGGCAGGGTAGCCTGTAACAGGCCAAGGATAAGAGGATGTCTATACTATCAAGTTTTTCAATAAGAATGTCTTTGGTGTTATTCGTTCATCTGCTCATCAAATTGGTTTGAAGGTATCGAGAATAAACTATTCAGAGCATATCTTTCGGAATTAGAGTCCCTTCAATTGACATATTTCGATTCTTGACAAAAATATAGTATATAAAGACATGCCCAAAGGCAAACATTTCTTGTTTCAAATCTATATCAAAGTAGAACTGATGCTAAAAATCTTCCAAGCCATGCACATATAATTTTTACAATTTTCTAGATTCCATCCCCCAATTCTTATTTCTCTTAATGATAAAATTTAGGTTTTTCTTTTCTGCGTACCTCCCAGTCGAGCATTTCCAACTATGGAATTCTTATAATAATATTTATTGTTTGTTTTGAGCACTTACCGTACGCAGGAATGAAACATCATCCTGCTCGGAGCCACCTTCCGCTTCAGCCATTTTGCCGGTTAACGCAACGACTGCAGCGTACAACCAGAGTTTGATGCACTTATTTGTGTATTATTTCGATATATTTTGTCTATGTGACCGGGTAACTCAAACAGGTCTCTAAATGGATTAAAACAGATTCGAACTAAGAATTTTTGCTTACAAATTACACATACAAACACATTCATTCCTCTTGCCTGTCTGATTAACAAATTGCCATCAAAAGGCAATGAAAATAATATAAATATTTAGTATAAATATTACAAAATTCTGTCATGTTTGGGTTTTGTAAAAATAGATTTACGCTCAGCAAAAAAAAGAAAACCTTCTCTCTGTTTCTATCTCTCGGCTTCTCTTCTCGCTCTCTCACTCGCTCGCTCTCACGCTCTCACGCTCTCGGGTCGAGGGCTCGTCGAGTCTTTTCATAGTTTGTCATATGCTTTTCAGCGTGCCAAGTTCGCTCAGCTGTTTGTTCTTGCCGGCTTTTCTCATTTTTCACTTTTGTTTTTCCTCTGCCGCTTTTCTGTGTCATTTGTCGTTTGTCATTTTGCTTTGCTTTGCGCTTTCGCGTGTTTCGACAATTGCCTAAGATGTTTTTTTGTTAATTGTATAAATAGGCAGATTAGATTTAAGATTCGCAGCGACTCTTTGGTGCTTTGCCAAAATTTACTGTCGACTCTTAGCCGCAAATATGCGTACGAACATATGTATTCGAATAGATAGATAGAAACTTGGGCATTCTTTTCAAAGATCAGAGCATGACATTAAGAATGTGTGTGTGTGTGTATGCGTAGTTAATTTAGATTGAATATGATATTCAAATTGTAGATATATATATAGTTTAGGCATTATAATATTTATAATATATTTATATTATATTTTTATATATATTATATATATTTATATACAAATTTGAGCACATGTCTCTGGTTTGTTGTTGCTTTTCACTGGGAAACTGTCCATTGCGAGCATCGGTAATCCAGGGTCCGATGGCACGCATGGAGCGCAGCATCCATATACGATATATTGAAATTTGTATACCCGGCACTAGCACGAATGGCACCATAATCTATAGCTATATCTATTAAAGATTTCGATAGATATATATTCATATATATGTATATATGTACATATGTCTGTATCTCAGCTACTTCTTTCAATCTTCAATCGGGTTTGCAGCACAGTCGTGTGTTTATTTTTGGGTATCATCGGTGCCCGAACACGCCAACCGAAGCAGCGACGAGCGCACACATGTCCAAAAATATCACACGCAAAGACCTGGGCAGCCACAAAAAACTAGCACAGAATTTGAATTTGAATTTTGCTGAGGCGTTTTTCACACATTTTTCATAATTTTCGATTTGAATTGCATTTCTTATGCAATTGATTTTGTTTTGGAATGCCACACGCGCTGGAACTCAACTCTCGCACGCATGGATTTTCCACGAATTTCCACGAGCTCCAACACACACATACATATATATATATATATATATATACTCTTGAGTGTGTGTGTGTGTGTGTGTGCACACACTTATAAATTCTATACTCGATATAGCTGCTGTGGGCCAACGGACCCACAGGCCAACTTACTTTTCGTGTCGATATTACTCTCTAGACTGACGAGCAGAGTCGGCTAGTCGGCGACGGCGGCTACGAAAGTCCCGATTGCCAAATGCCGAGCAAACGAGCGGCCGAGCGGCCGAGCGGCCAGCGCCAAGCGCCAAATATTGCGGCACGCAGCATGCGGCAACGGTAAATCCATCTCACTGCACAGTGGTTTAAGTCACGGTAATTTGTATAATACGTGTAACAACATATTTGAGCATAATGTAATTATTATTTAAGTCAGGGCAAATACATATCAAATCAATTAAATATATTATATATTATTAAAATTCAATTATTAAAATGAAATTATTTTATATTCATTTTTTTCCATTAGTTATTTATTTATATAGTTGTTATATTATTATTTATTTATTTATTTAAATTTAAATTTATTTATTAATTTAAATTATATTATAACAATTACTAAATTATATTTAGTAGCTGCCAACAATTGAACAATTCTAAATTCGTTTTGATTTCTATTAATAAATAAATTTATATATTAAATATTAGTTTTATTATATTTATTTCATTATTTATATTATTCTTTTTTTTTTCAGTTTAATCAGCTTAGATTTAGTGAGTTTCCCTTTATCTCTCGCTCATTTTTCATACATTGTTCGCAACGTCTCATCACACTGTCGCACGAAGGCAATAAGAATTGCTCTCTGTGTGAAAGTGGGTTGAGTGGGCGTGGCACTTGAATGGGCGACTGTCGGCTGGCAGCTTGTTGCCTGTTGCTTGTTAGACTCGTTCTCTTTCGCTTTCACTCGCTCTCTCATTCCCTCTCTCAATACCATTGCGTTTAGCCAGAGGCCTCTTCTTCGGCCAAGTATTTGGAACAGCTGTTTTGCTTGCTGACTTCGTATAGATTAAACAGAAATAACATAAACATCTCAGCAGCAAATTGTTTCTTGTATAAACTTATTTTTAAGTAGAGTGGCTCGCTAAGTGCCCAAGGCATTTGCAAACATATATAAAATGGCAAATGTGTAATAGACTTGATAAAAATAACATAAGTCTTCATATATGTATTTATATGCATATACTAAATGCCTCTGCCCAGACATTCATTTCATTCAACTTGAACTTGGCAAAAATCATGATTTAATGAATGAAATCGCAGCCAAGAAAACGTTACTCAACTCTCATATGTTAATGTCTTATAGAGGGAGAGACACTAAGTGAGTGAGTGAGTGAGTGAGAGAGATGCATTCAATTGGAAACGCTTGATATAAGTTTCTTTCAAGTTGAAAAGTTTCATTCTATGACTCGCAGGATGCGTAATGTAAATTATTGTGCATTGCAAATCCTTTTTGCCTCCGTTTACCCTCCACTTCAGCCTTGCAAGAATAAACATTGAGCCAACTTTGAGCATAAATTAGCCATGTGGGTGAGCCATTGGATTCTGCATATATATGCATGTAGCTGGGATGTTCCTCTCTCTCTCTCTCTCTCTTTCTCTTTCTGATGCCCAGCACTGCAATGTAGCGATAAAGTGCTGCATATTAAAATCTTTCTATGCCTCGCAAAATGAATTTTGCGAAAATACCAAACAAAAGCCCGACTTGCGTTCCAAATAAGGATACACTTTGCTCTGCTCTGCTCTTCTATGCATATCTGTGTGTGTGTGTGTGTGTGTGTGTGTGTGTGTGTGTGTGTATGTGTATCTAGAATGCTTAGCCGCAATGAAGGATTTTGCGATGCGTGTTTGGTGCTTGGCGCACTTTGTTTTGGTTTGCTCTGGCTGCCGGAATGAATGCGTAACTCTAGATTTCAGTTTCCAGTTTCCAGTTGGCTAATGCCCAGCTACAACATCCCATCTAAGTATAACAAATTGTTTATGCAAGCGAAACGTGATTTCATTCCATTTGACTGCATATATGTGGCTGTGACTTCTAATCCATGCATTCAGGACTGTTTGCTCTAAACTAGTTTCATAAATAAATATACCCATAAATATTTACCCAAAGACAGTTTATAAGAGCATTAATCTAACAATAATTATAGTCTACATAACAGTGGCAAAGAGTTTGAGCTCCTGGGAAACTGCCAGGATTGTAGGTTGAATTGAAGTTTATTTAATGCATGGCATATTATTTCCTTAGACTTTGCTTGTCGTTCATTCTATATCTGTGTATTTATATTTGTTAATTTACAGTAATTTCTTATAAATAAGCAAATCTGTAGCCGAGTTCTGCTTTTCCTTCTACTGTTGTCATTTATTTGTTTTTCTATGTTAACTTAACATAATTATGTTATTCCATTACTATTGCTAACATTACTCTGTGCTAGCGCTGTTTATGTTGCCTTGACTAACAGCTTTCTGTTAAAGCTGTCTCAAATAACATTTTTGTCTCCTTCAATTCATTTCTGTTCACCTGGTACTTCGGCTCGCCAGCTGTCACCTCGTGTGTTTGTGCAATAAATATTTTTTTTTATTTGTGCGTCGATTTTTTTGACATTGAAATGAAAGTAGTCAGACCTATTTTATTTTATGTTGCACACAACTCTTTTTGTTGAATAAACACGTTTGTATTAAAATATTTATTATAAATATAATATATAATATATTCTTTTTATATATAAATATATTATTCTGCTTTATAAAATTAATAAATAATCTGAAAAGATAAAAAAAAAACACATTTCCGTGCTGGCTTTATTTCTTTCACCTGCCCAAAAGTATGCAACAAAATTTGTAATGCACTTTTCTTTATGTACTTTTTTTACCTACCTTTTTGCTTAATGCGCTGTGCCTCTCCGTTTGGCAGTGTCTCTTGGCCGAGCTCAATTTTTTGTTGCTGTTGGACATGATAATTTGTAAATTTCCTCGACAATGGCCGTGACAATGATTATGCCCACAAAAAACTTTTCCACAGCCATGGCAAATGGCCTTTTTGTTTTTCTTGTCTCGCTGCCTGCTTTGATTTTGACCAGCTGCAGCGTGGCTTCTGCTGGTGTTTTTTTTTTTGTTTTCTCTTTGCCTGTTTGTGTTTGTGTCTCTAGTTGCTGGATAAAGTTTTGGCCAAGGTGGCGTACTAACAAAACTTTTCCATTTACTCAAACAGATGAACTGCTCGCGCGCTTCAAGGCGAGTTTTCTTTTGGCCGCGCGTTAATCCTTTTAGAACTGCGCAAAGGCTGTGACCATCGCAAGCAGCAGCAGCAAGTACTTCGTCAGCTATTTATTGAAAGAGCAGGCCAAAAGCGAATAATCTTACCTCAAAGTGCTTTATCGATGCCAGCGCAAAGCCAACAGTATGTGTGTATGTGTGTGTGTGGGTGTGTCTGTTAAAGCATTCTTTGGCAGTTTGGCGGAACTAATTAAGTTCAATTTAAATGAAATACGAGCTGCGATTTGGGCAAACGGAGAACGTGGTGTCGAGAACGAGAACGTCGAACGAGCATCATAAAGTCAGTGAGAGTAAAAATAATGCACGCACACATCACATGTCCAATGGGCCGTATACGCAATCTGAAACTGAGGCTAGACTGGTGGGGGAGCTGGTGCTGTTAAATTAATGCCAGCTCGTAAGTTTAACAAGGAATTCAATTTTTTTGCGCCACACCAAGTAAGACGAATAGTGGATACTTTCTTAAGGGCGTCGCTATGCCACGCCCACACCCAAACCAACCAAATTCACGGCCTCCTTTAGCCAGAGCAACGAACACACGTTCGCCTCAATCTCTCAACGGAGGCAGTCTGCCTGCTTTTCCTTTTTTTTTTTTGTTCTTTTGTTTCGCAGCGCGTGTTAGTGTTATATGCCCTCAATGAAAATTGATGCGAAAGTTTTCACCATTAAATTGTCTTCTTAGAATAAATATGTGAATGCATTGGATATTGATTTTTATTCTTTTATTCTTTTTTTATTTATTCATTTATTAACAGATTTCTTAAAAATGCAATAAATTTCATATGCATTAACCCCATTCCATCAAATTAATTTATAAATATTTTTTTTTTTTACAATTTTTGACTGCATTTTATCGTTTTTTTTAGCAAATAAACTTATATTAAAATTTTGTTTTTTTTTGTTGTTTTTTTTTTTCATCTTTTCTTATTGTTTTGCTTTAATCTCTGGCTTCTGTACAACAGCTTAGCTATATTATATATATATATATATATATTATTTTGCATAGATGCTACATAAATGTAATCGAAATCATTATCATCACCATTTTAAAAAAATCATTCACAATAGTCAAATCGTATTTTGGTTATATATATATATATTTTCCCCTTTTTTTCTTTCTTTATTTCTGTTTATTTCTCTTTTAGCTTTGTCTATGCCTATGAGTAGCTTCTCTGTTCTTTTGTTCTGTATGCTAGTTACGTTGCTTGAGTTTTGAATTACAATTAAACTAAATTCAGTATTTCAAGTCTTTGTCCTTTCGGTTCCATTAAACTACATTTAAACATATTACATATGCTGTATTAACAAGAAAATTTTTTATTTATATTTTTTTGTATATTTTATAACTGTGATTGCGGCCCGAATTAAGAAGAAGAAAAAAAACATTTGATTACATTGGTAAATAATTATTTGCTTTGTTAACAAATCTCTTTGGCCTGGCTTTTAACTACAATATAAGCATAATAATCATAATTATAATAATTAATTATAATAAAACTTATCAATGTAATTAACTCTAATAATTTAACATAATTTGTGCTTAAGTCTTATTTAGTTTTCCCCCATTTTCATATGTTAGCATTACAAACTAAATAAATACATGCTCGTACCATAGCTGACACTGTGTGTGCATCTGTGTGTGTGTGTGTGTGTGTGGGTGTGTGTGTAAAATAAATATGTATTAATTTTTGTAAAATTATAATTAATTTAATTAGTCATTCTATGAAACACACACACACACACAAATAAGTATTTTCTATTATGCGGGGAAGACATTTTAGTTTGTAATACTCGTTCACGCCAAGCAAAGAGAGCATATTGGGTTTGTTGTCTTAATATAGAACTTTAGCGTGTTAAGTACTTCGGAGTAATATTATTTGTAGCGCGAACGAGCATTATGCAGTCGATGACAACCGATTGCAGTGTTGTTTTTTTTTATTTTTAAATTTTTCTTTTCTTTTCGCTGTATAAAAATCTATGCCCATTTGCTTTACATGCCATTATAATCGAGATATATTCATTAAGTGCGATAGTTATACTTTTAAAAAACCAGCAAGATATCTATATATATATATAGTCTGTATATATATATATGTGAATATATATATATATATATATATATAGTTAGTATATGCGTGAGACACACTGATAGACTTTGAGTATTGGAATTTTTGTATTCCCTTCTCTCTCCTTCTCACCCATTCTCTCTATCGCTTGGTGGTGATTAAATGCTCTTAAGTTCTAATGTTAATTCACATATTATGTAAGTTATTTTGTGAACAGCTTGCTTAAGGGTTTAGCTGAGACAATTAGTCCAACAACACACAGTTCTATATGTACGAGATGCGAAATTTATTCTACTTTTACTTTATATATGTATTTAAATATTAATTATGCTTGTATGACTGTCTCTTTACTATATATGTGTTTGTGTTTGTGTGTGGGTGTGTGTGTGTACCTGCATTTGTCCTTTTACATAAATTTTATTTCGTTCTTAGTTTAGTTTTTGCTTTTTATTGTACAAATTAAATTTTGGCATATTGATTGAGTAGTTCGAAATTCCTGCTCTAACTTCTTGTATTTTTGTTTTTTTTTTCTCTCTCTTCATACAAGTTTATTGATTTTTCTCGTTCTTTCTTTTCGTTCGTGTTTCTTTGCTCTTTCGTTAATTAATTAGTTCGCTTAGCTACTTATGTCTAGAATTTATTTTAAATGCTTTTTCTTTTCGTTTTTATTTTTTCTTTCTTTTTTAATGCAATTTTGGCAGACCTTTATGAGTAGAAGCTTTACATATGTTTAGCTGTGTGTGTGGGTATGAGGGTGTGTGTGTGTGTGGGTGTGTATATGTGTGTGACTCATCCTAGACGTTCTGCTTTTGCTCAGACTCGTGTTAACTTCAAGTTTGTTGGCCAATATTTGTGTGCAAAAAGTATTTCCATTTATTGTCTGTCTGTGCTTAGGGTTTGCAGATATGAGACTCTATTAGTTCAATATAAATCAAACATAGCTACACGCTGAGAAAAGAGAAATACTTCGTTACACTTGAAGTTTATTCTTTTTTTTTTTTTTTTTGAAAAGTTCTATAGAATTTGTTAAAAATCTAGCTACATTTTTTTTTATCTCTTGTAAGACAAGTATATAATAGTGTATGCTGTTGAGCCCCATTCCCCATTGTGGCATTAAGCTCCATTATAATTTTACTTATTTTCCTGCTCATTTAACTTTTATCTGCGAACGGCAATCACAATTATTCAATAGCGGAAATCCCAACGCAGACAGCAAACATCAGGCGTAACAATGTGCGGGCTGCAAGAGCATGCAAGGCCTTTTTCAAATTGAACACACACACACACACACACTCTCTCTCAGAACTTTCATCAGCTTAAAGATATGTATAGTCCATGGCTGCGATGATGATGTTGGTCTCTCTTTGATTGCTTCGGCTCTGCTGAATTTTCTACTACTTTTTAGTTGCGCTGCTTGCAAATTTCTTTGTCTCTCTCTCTCTCTCTCTCTCTCTCTCTCTCTCTCTCTCTCTCTCTCTCTCTCTCTCTCTCTGCACTGCCTTGAATTTCGAAATATATTTAATTTCGTTTTTAATTACTCTCACTCAGCTCACTCAGTCAATCGAACAGACGAAGCGAGTTCTCTCTTTTTCGCTTTGCCTGCAGCTGCGTTTATCTGTGACTGCATTAGTGTGAGACTTGGTAATTACAGCTCGATGAATATTAATTAACACATATACACACATACACACACACACACACACACTCACACATACTGACATTGCTGCTATCGTTGTCTACGTTTGCCCTTGGCAAAGGATGCCAGTCAAGAGAGAGAGAGAGAAGGAGGCTGGCAGGCAGCTAAGGGTGCTCGCATTGCATTGATGCTCCACATAATAGAATTGTCATGATGTGCTCCAGCGCGGCTAGCAGAAGTTAATGGCGTCCCCAAGATGAGCATGTCACGCTCGCTGAGCTGCGACGAGCAGCAAATGTGCGGCAAGCACTTAAGACTCCATCCAAAAACTGGCAATGCTCATGCTACTGCTGCTGCTGCTTGATGGTTGATGCTTGGCGGGTTAAGACAATAATGATACCTATAAGCAGACATAGATCGCAAGCACCGAAAGGCGAATGAATCCTTTGAATATGCCAAAACAACTGCGTTGCCTGCACATAATGTGAATCTCAACTGGGCGTGGCAGTTGACTCCACTCCACTCAGCAGCTACACCCTCGCCAAATATGGCATTCTAACTTCCAGCAACAGTTCAAGCACTTTTGCTGAACGCTCAAACGCTACTCCAGCTGCTCCTGCAGCTGCTGTCAACTGTTTGCGTTTGCTAATACCCTCTCAACTAATGGCAAATTGCGATTTTGGGGCATAAGCGTTTCGCGTAAATATTTGTAACGTGCAGAAGGAGGCGTGGCGGATTCCATAATGTATATATGGCTGACTTAACCCTCTGTCTTTGGTCAAAGCCTCAGTTTTAGTCTCATTTTTAGTATCAGTTTTAGTCACCGTTTTAATCTCAGTTTTAATCTCAGTCTCAGTCTCAGTCTCAGTCTCAGTCTCAGTCTCAGTCTCAGTCTCAGTCTCAGTCTCAGTCTCAGTCTCAGTCTCAGTCTCAGTCTCAGTCTCAGAGTCAGTCTCAGTCTCAGTCTCAGTCTCAGTCTCAGTCTCAGTCTCAGTCTCAGTCTCAGTCTCAGTCTCAGTCTCAGTCTCAGTTTCAGTTTCAGTCTCAGTCTCAGTCTCAGTCTCAGTCTCAGTTCCAGAGTATCTTCTAGGCGCGCACTCCCGACTAGCTTGCTCTGACTTTTCTTCTTCTTCATCTTCTTATTTTTTTTGGCCACGCCCAGTGAGCGCTTCTCTAGCGCAATCACGTGCCCATCGACTTGAGGCCTGAGCACGCCCCAGGGAGCTGTCAAACGGCTGCGCGGCTCTTTGTGTCGTTCGTTCCACTGAACTAATTTCCCAAAAATTTTGACCACTTCCTGCTGCTCCTCCTGCTCCTGCTGCTCCTCCTGCTGTCGCTGTTGCTGTCGTCCCGCTCAAAGTTTTTCGTTATGGCTGTTGTTATTGCTGCTTGCGAAAGCTAATTAGCAAAACGCAAATCCTCAAGCGGACTGCCAAACCGACGAGCAACAGAACAGATGGAGATGATACGAGGAGACGAACTGGTCAGCAGCATGAGATCGTCTTTGGGGCTTGTTTATCTGAATAAACAGTGTGCAGTGTCTGATGGGCAAGTGCGAATCGTTTTAAAAATTTACATAAACTAATTCTGTAGCTGATTTGAATAAGGTAATGGGCACTTGCAATACTCTCTAATCCCACAGGGGCGAGCGGGGTATATTACTGTAAGTCAAATTAGAAGAGCTTTCGTTTCAAATTTTTGTTTAGCAACCCAAGCTGTTAAGTTTTTACACGGTATCTGTTCTTTGAATGAGCTAATTAAAGTTCTTCTTATACTCTGTATGCGAATTTATTGAATGGGGTATGTTAGATAGATAGAAGAATGAAATTAGTTGAGTATAAATATCTCTGACTTCATTATAATGTCTTTCATAATTTAGTTTTTACAGGGTATGTGTAGTTTGAATAATGAGTAGCAGATGGCATTGTCATAGTCAAACTCTGCTCTTCTCAACTACCCAAGTTGACTTTTTAAAGAGTATCGACTTAATGAACATTTGTTTAATTTATTTATACTCTATACTTTATTTTGGCCAATGGGGTATGATAGCTGATAGAAGTTGGCTGGGCAAAATCATTTGAAATTGATTTTACATCACATATAACGTTTACTTTTACAGGGTATCTGCTGCTCGCTCTTGTTAATTTCTTTTTTTAACTGCCTGGCACACGTCTAGGAAATACTTTTGCACACACACACACACACACAAATGTTGAAGAGAGGGAAAAGCTTCTAAACTAGCTACGAGTCGAGTGTGGAGTACAATTAGTTATATATATAGAATATATATATATATATATAGTTTACTATATATCTATGTATGTATGCCTGTATGTATATGTGTAGATGCAAGTAGTTGTTACCTCATTGAATTGGACAGACAAAGTGCTATCCTTAGTACCGGGACTCAGAGCTGGCCCCAGTCTCGGCCTACAGCTATACGAGATGCCCATCGGCATCTGTATAGGCCACCTGGACGCCAGCTCCAACGGCAGGGCCAACGCCGACGCCAACGCCGACGCCAGCTCCGTTCGCATTGAAGCTGCTCAATGTGGCTGGGTCGTAGGTAGCGCTCGTAGTCATTAGCAAATTGTTGCCCAGCGCTGCGCTGCTCACCGGATTCAGATTCAGAATTTGCAAACTGCCCACGGGCGCCGATACGGGCACGCCCACTAAACTAGCATTGAGCAGTTGTTGCTGCTGTTGTTGCTGCTGTTGTTGCTGCTGTTGCTGCTGCTGTTGCTGCTGCTGTTGCTTATTGCGATTGGGATCCTTGAGTATGCCGTGCGGCTGGCGTGGCAACGTGGATGTGGCCAATGGCAATGCTGTCGTCATGCTGCCATTGAGCGTGGTGCTGGTGGTCAGCGTTGTCGCACTGAGATTCACCGGATGCAGATCGTGCAGCATTTGCATGGCTGTGCCACCGGCGGAGGTGTGATGCGTAACATCTGGCGGTGGCACGCCCACATTCACGCCCACCACGCCACGCAATATGCCGCGACGCAGCGTGCCACCTGTGGCACTGCCATTGCCCACCAGCGTGGCACCACCATTGCTCGCCGCCAGCATCGCCGCCTGCGAGGTAACCGTTATGGGCTGCATGGGCTGCAGATGACCCAGCGGCAACGGAGGCGCACTAAAGTCCAGCGCAGTCGGATATTCCTGCAACGGGAAGAGCAAAGAAAACATATAGAGTAACTGACGTTAGGTCGGGCTCATAATTATGCATGGGCTATATGCTCGCTGTGGAACTGCTGTCTGTCTGCTTCGCTTCAATTTCTTGCTTGCTTGGAATGCGAAAGTTTTCTCATTTAGCCGTCGCCAGAGATAGGAGCGGGAGCAACACAAATAGCCAAGGCCAAGACGAAGAAAGCGAGCGAACGGCTCAAGTTCTGCTTTTGTTGCGCCTTTGTCGACTTCAGGCAAAAGTTTTTTCTCTTATCTCGTCTTCTTTTTTTTTTTTTTTTTTTTTTTTGACCTGCTCAGCTTGCGTCGGAGAAATAATAGCTGCAGCTGACGATAACGCATATTTTTTTTGTATTTTTTAAAGGGAATTTAAAGGTAAATTGAAGAGAATTTCAATTGATGAATTGCCAAGGGAGGCACATAATCTGTTGATAAGGAATGTAATAACAGGTGAGAGCTGAACGGGGGGAATCTAAAGGCAAATCTCATAGAGTTAAGCGTATTGATTGACTGATATTACTTGATGTGAATATGCATAACTCTAGACTCAAGAGCAGCTAATGTTGTAGTAGTAGTAGTAGTATATGACTAAATACCTCTTTAGGCTAGGCAGTTAGACAAGGAAATTGACTACTGTATATATTTTAGTGTATATGCATACTAATACTACTATTTCTATGTATACTACTATTTCAGTGTACACTACCATCTCTCTGATTACTACTCTTTCTGTGTATACTACTAATTGTACGTATACTACTTTTTCTAGGTATACTGTCATTTCTGTGCATACTACTATTTTGGTGTATATGCATACTAATACTACTATTTCTATGTAGACTAATATTTCTATGTATACTACTATTTCAGTGTACACTACCATCTCTCTGATTATAGTACGTATACTTTCATTTCTGTGCATACTACTATTTTGGTCTGTGTATACTACTATTTATCTGTTTACTACTTTTTCTGTGTATACTCTAACTTTGCGTATACTACTATTTATCTGATAACTATATATTCTATGTATACTACTAAATCTGCGAATACTACTTTTTTTTATGGGTTATACTGCTATTTTTGTGCATACTACTATTTTGGTCTATACTACTAATTCTGTGATTACTACCATTTATATGTCTGCTACTATTTCTGCGTGTACTACTATTTATATGTATACTACTATTTCTGTGTATTATATTTCTTTGATTAATACTATTTCTATATATACTACCATTTCTCTGATTACACTCTGCTACACTTTGAGTTTCAATGACTATGCTTCAGTCGAGTTGACCACATGATTGAGCTGCTGATGACATCATGCATCAAGGCATAAAAGTAGCAAATGACAAACAAAAAAGTGCTTTATATTTCCATTTCTCTATTTCTCCATTGCACTGCCTCTTCCTATTGCTTGCATTCGCTCATCCACACTTCCATGGAATATGGAAAAGATGCTAAGTTTGCCTACTTAAATTGTGAATTGATCTTGATGCTTGAAGAGCGGCAGACTAACAATGCGATAATTGTAAATTGTGTGTTGTGCGTCGCTTGAAGTGTCGTCTCGCAGCAAGAGAATGACAAACATCTCTGGCTGCGTGTGAGTTGCATGTAGAAAAGTTGTGGACAAGTCGCAAGTTGCGCGTTGCAAGTTGCAAGTTGCTAAAAATGTGCTGAATTTTTTGTTTTGTTTGCTGCTGCCGCTTGGAAGTTGCCTTAGTTGGAAATATTATCTTCTACTTCGATTGACATGACACTTTGTGTCAGTTGGAAAATTGTTTCGTACCGAGCCAGAGTCAGAGTCAGAGTCAGAGTCAGAGGCAGAGGCAGAGCCAGATTCAGCTTCAGAGTCAGGAACAGAGCAGAGGAGCGGAGCGGAGCCAGCCAGGTCCGGTCTGTGCAATAGCATTTGCCATAGTTGCAGCAAGTTTAACGCTCCAGCTTCAACTTTTTAAGTTTTCTGCTAAAGAAGAGCAAACTCAACTTCTCTCTGCCTAATTGGAATATTGAGCAACTGAGGCAGCAGCAGAGAGGCAGCAAAGCAACAAGAAATAATCTACATTATTTTTTCTTTCAATATTTCAATCGTTTAGAAAATGATGTAGAAAATTTAATTTTAATTTTATATTATATATAAATAATAATTGTATAAAATATGATTTAATTCTAATGCTAATTAATGACTGATGATATTATTAATTATATTACTGATACTAATTAATTTGTAATTATATTACTCAATTATTTCGACTATTTTAGAAGCTCTCTGCTTGAAAATTCCAAATTTTTAAAAAGCTTACTTCTGAAATTTTTTATGTGCTTTTAATTTTTAAATTTTCTACTAACTATAATAACTTAATTCACATAATTAAAATTCTCAGTAATCTAAGTTTGCCATTGTTAACTCTAATTCTTAACATTATTTTTTCTTTTATTTCATTTGCTCTCAAATATGAATTAAAAATAATTCAAAGTACTTTTATTTTGATAAATTTATTTCCTAGAGGTAGTTTCTTATATACACACACACACACACACGTTCGCTGGCACTGATTAACAGTAGAAGAGATTGGACTGGGTGGCATGGGAATTGGTAGTTAAGGAGGATAAAAGGACTTAAGTATACCAAGGCGAACATTTTGTATCAGTTTACAAAGTTAAATTGTCTTTAACGAAAAGTTTTTGAGCTGAGTTTGTACGGCAGCAATTTGTTGCACTAGCTTGAATCAGCATTGCCTGTGAAGGGGTTTCACTCGCACTCGCACTCGCACTCGCACTCCTGCTCCCCCTCTCCCTCTGCTTGCCTCACGCTCTTGCTCTCTTTCTGACACACTTGAAAAAGTTTTTGGTTGGTGTGGCATTTAAAGGTCTGCTTTGTTGTCTTGTGGCTCGCGTGCCTCTCTATGCCAAGTGGGCGCTAATTGTGGGCGGGGCACGGCTCATTATTGTCGTTATTGTTAAAGTTGCCAAGCAGCAGCAGCAACAGCAGCATGGTAAAGGAGTTCATTTTGCGTAAATAGAATATCAAATGTATGACTAGCATCCAGTGCCTGCCCCGTCTCCTGCTCCTGCTCCTGCTCCTGCTCCTGCTCCTGCCACATTCCCGTTTTCCTTTAACACAGAGCCATCAAACTTTACACATTAAGTCCAGTGAATGCGGCGCCGGGACGCCGCGTTCTCAGCTAAAATTAAATTATGAACACTACACGATACGATACTGCCAGCGTGCCAGCAAGTATATATTTCGGTTATTTATTTAATCGACATCAGCTGCTCTGAGCCTTGAATTTTAAACACAAATCGTCTCGAGCCGTGTTGAGCCCCTTTCACAGTGCGTATGCGCGATGTCGTACAACTAGCTAGCTAGCTGACTTTCGAACTGTCCACTCCAGAGGAGACAGAGACTGACAGAGATATAGAGATAGACATAGAGATAGAGACAATGCCCGCACAATAATCTAATTGAATTTCAAACTGTGCTAAACTCGCTAACAAAGTGAGCCATAGTTAAGTTGGACGAGTTCACTTTGCACATGCCCACGTAGTTGCTACCAGAGATAGCCCCAGTCCATACATTCCGGCTGATCCGAGCACACAGCCAGACACAGCTCGAATATCTAAAATGGGACAGCTTGGCTGCAGCCAGCATTTAACTTATCAAACACCAGTTGAGCGGTGGGACGAACTGAGTTTTGTCTGTTCCATACAAAGTTTTTTCTGTTGTTGTTGTTGTTGTTGTTGCTGTTGTTGCTGTTGCTGTTGTTAAACGGACATGCAGAACGCAATTGGCAATAAAATACAAATTGCCGCTTAAATAGTTACACATGTGGGTTCACAACACGAAAACTGGGCGTTGGCCACAATTGTATAGAAATATTTTTAGATACACATACAAACCATATATACACACATATACATACATATTCGATTGCGTATTTGAACTAATCCTAATTAAATGAAATTTGTAAAATGCTTCAATAACTTCATTTGCCTCTAATTCGGTTAGCAGAGCAATAGACCAAATGTCATTTACTCACTTCAATAGTAAGTTATCCTGCTGCTAAGGCAACTCATTGATCTTAGTGAGTTAATTTTCAGATATTTATTGAAATGCAAGTAAATTGTCATTTAAAGTTGTTTTATGACACATCTTTGTTATTTTTGACAAAAATTGTATCGCAAAATCATCTCAATTCAATTTCAACATTAATGATTTTCCTTAGATGAATTTCATTATGAATTTATTTAATTCGAAATAATTTAAGAAATGTATTGTTCACATTTTTATTAGGAAATTCACAATTTTTTATTTATTTTTTTATTTAATTTTTTTATTTTATTTTTTTTTTTTACTTTATTTATTTTTGCTTGGTTTTACTTGTTTTTATTCTTATATTTTATGCCTTTTTGTTTTTATTTTTAATGTTTTGTTTTTTTTTTTTTGGATTGTTTTGTTTTTATTCTTTTAAATTTATTTATTTTTTTATTATTATTATTACATTTTAAGAAATGTATTGTGAACATTTTGATTAGGCAATTCACATTTTTTATTAATTTTTAAATTAATTTACTTATTTTTATTTTAACGTTTATTTATTTTTTTTATTATTTTATTTATTTATTTATTTTTAATTTTATTTATTTATTTATTTTATTTTTTATATTTTATTTATTTATTTATTATTTTATTTATTTATTTATTTTTAATTTAATTTTATTTATTATATTTTTATAATTATTTTCTTTTTTTTTAACTTTATTTATTTATTTTTATTTTTTAAGTGATTACATTTTTTTTATTTTCTGCATTTACATAAATTACTGTTCAGCAACATGAAGTTTGTTTTAACAATGAAGTTTCTTGTGAACTGTAAAGTAGAATTATGCATTCGGTTGCAGCTCTCACTAATTTGTTTACCTTAAACCTATTGAAATTGTTTTCTCGCAGCATAAAGGTATTTCGCAGCTGTATAAAATAGACAGCACTAACTGTAGCTGATATCGGGTATATACATATATATTTTGAGAATAGGATTAAGAGCTGAATCGATCGAGTTGAGCTGAGCTATGTTAGTCTACAAAAACTGGAATCTTGAAATAGCAAAGTCTTGAAAGTTGATTTCAAGAATAGAAAATAAATATATATAAATATATTTATTAATAATACAATAAATATGTAATTAATAGGAACAGGAACTACAAGCTGTTTAAAGTATCATAAACTCTTGTCACTAACATGTATTTATTTAATTTAATAAATAAAAACATTATACCCTGGATTCTCATTTTTAATGGGTTCACCATATAGTCTTTTTAACTGCTGCACATTTCTACGTCGATCCCTTTCAGCAACTAGAGTATTTATGTTCTTCTTCTTTCAAATGCCGCTAGAAATAACATTTATAGAGCTGACAGTTTTAAGCTCTATTGTTTGCTGAAGAGCTTATCAAAAAATCAAAAAAAAAAAAAAAAAAAAAAACTTGCTAGTATTGTTGTTAAATAAGCTGAATCTGGCGCTCTTGCCACATTACGTATACGCAGCGTGTGCGACGGTTCGGTCCGCGGTCTGTGGCCACATTTGTGTCGAAAATGTTTGTTGTTCGTTTCGCCTGGCTTGCTGAAGTGTCATCGTCGACTGTGTGAGTGAATCCTTTTTGTTAGCTGTCAAGCATGCGATTGAAATTTAATTTGATTTACTACAACAAAATTGTTTTTATTCATTTAGGTTTTTGGCGAGGCCATCGAGAGCATCGAACAGAGCGACTGGACATCTGTGCACCGAAAAAGTAATTTCGTTGCTGGGCAAATGTTTAAGAAATACACAAAATAAAAAAATAAAAATAAAAAATTAAATAAAATACAAAAATAAAACCGCAGCTGTGCCGAGCTCACTCTCTCTCTCTCTCTCTCTCTCACTCGCTCGCTCTCTCTAGTGCGGCTGGCTCTCGTGATTTGTAGCCGCATGCTGAGTGCTCTATATATTTTGTAATTTTTCTAATGATGTTTATCAAATAATTCAATTTGGCTCCACAAAACATTTCTTATGTGTGTGTGTGTGTGTGTGTAGCAAAAGGCGCTCATACAAGCGCCAGCAGACCTTTCTCCCTGAGCGTGTGTAGGCACACACACACACACACACACACACACACGCTTGCACACTTACACACACACAGAGATGTATAAAGTGCCATTGTTGGCCAACTAAACCGAAATTGAATTTTTCTCCCTCGTTGACTAAAAACCGCAAACAAAAGGTTTTGCGTCCCATGCTGAATGACTGAATGAACATGTGTGTGCATGCAATAGAGAATTGTGGCAGAGAGAGCCTTGCAGCTGTCCTCAGATATAATATCGCTCTCTCTCTCTCCTCTCACTCACCCACTGTCTGTCTCTATCTCTCACGACTCTTCATCATTTAACTGTTATCCAGAGTAAACAAAAAAAAAAGAAGAAGAAAAAAAACGCCTTGGTCCTGGCTGAAATTGAGTAACTGGCCAAATCGCATAAAGCATAAAGCCCATAAAAATGGTCAGCAGCTAGCATAAATATTATTACATTAGTCGCCATTAGGCAGGCCAACGAGCGAGTGTCTATGTGTGTGTGTGTGTGTGTGTGTGTGTGTGTGTGTTGTCCCATGCAGCTGGCGACAGCCCTTTAGGAATACTGACATACAGAGTAAAAGAGAGAGAGAGAGAGGGAGGGTGTGTGTGTGTGTGTGTCTCTCTGTCCGCTAACTGCATTTCGTTCGTATCTAATTTATACAATTATTGGCCTCGCAGCGACATAAAATGCCAGCTGACAGTCGAGTTGGGTTTGGGTTGAGGTTTCGGGTCAGAGCTGTGTTGGAGCTGAGGGGTTGGGGTTGGGGTTGGGGTTGGCGTGTCAGACGCATTGAGTGTCGTCTTAACTTGTCACATTTACACCCCTTTAACAGCATTGGCCGTGGTCGTGGCTCTGGCTGTTGCCAGCAGTTGTGATACCTCCAAATGGTGAACGTGGGTAATAAATTTCGAAAATTGATTTTACCCTGTTTATTGTGAATTTGTGGAATTTATATTGGTTTACCCTAATGCGACAAGTAGATGCCAAAGATGTGTCATCTGGGCATTGCCATTGGCATTTTCTTTCCCTTTTGCCATTTTCGTTGCTGTCGACCTGGTCATGCCACAAAAATTGGTTAAAAGCAACAAATGAATGCCAATCGCATATTTGAGATATGAAAATCTGAGCATAAATTGAAACTAGACTCTGGAGTGGAGCTTGTCATCACAAAACGTTTCACGCTCCACGCTCCACGCTCCACGCTGCGTATGTGTAATATTAAATTGTTGTCTTGAGAAAATAATGTTTACTTTTGCAAGTACAAACAGCAGCAGCAGCAGCAGCAGCAGCAGCTCCAGCAAACAACAAAGCAACAGCAGCTGCGCTCGTTCGGCTCCCTTGTTGCCAACTTAGTCAATATGCTATGCAGCCACGCCCCCTAACCGCCCTCGTTTGGGCTGTAGCTTAATGCATTTGAGTTTGTCATTTGTCTTTGGAGCGTTGCATGCGGCACGCGGATTATAAAAGTCGAACCGAGTTAACTGGCAGCCATGCTGCTGCTCAGCGCACATTGGCAGCTAGCTGCCACATGCCACATGCCACGTGGCTGCTATCCCAACAGCCTGATCGAATATATATCTCTGTGTATATGTCTATGCATATGGCTTACATGTGCATTAGTATGTGCACTGTAAGAAATTATTATTATATATTTATTTGTATTTATAGAGAGTGAGAGGGAGAGTGGGGGAGAGTGAGAGGGAGAGATTATTAACCAGTTTTGGTATATTGCTTTACGAAATATTTAAGATTTATTATAACGCTTGATAAAATTATTTATTAATGAGAATATTCTAATAAATGAATTATTTACTTAAAAAAAAAAAATGATAAATTCAGTAACTTTTCTGAAATGTATTTCTTGACCTATTTAAAACTATTTAAGTAGTGTAATATTACACATATATAAATTTAAATTTTTTTATATTTATTATATATTTAAAATTCAACATTTTAAAAATACACTTTAAGAGATATTGAATCTTGTGTAAAATATTTTAAATATTATTAATAATTTTATTAATTATTTTTGGTATTTCCAAATATTTGCTTTTTATAGAATTTTTTAAATTTGAAATTTCATAAAAAATATTTGACAAATATTTTAAAATGTTATAAATTTTTACATAATTGTTAATATTTTATATTTATTTAAATATATTTAAATTTATAATAGTTTTCAATAAAATTTATATTTTAATATTTTATATATATATTTAAATATATTCTATTATGCTTTATTATTTATAAAATTAATTTGAAGCGCTTAACTCAAGCATATTTCAAAATTGTAATTGATTTATGAATTTAACTAAAAATACTCAATGACAAACGTTTAGTTTTATATACATGTACATATGCACGTCTATTTATGTATAATACGAAATTCTCTTCCATTCTATGCATACTTTGTGGAACATTCGTTAGAAATATTTTACCTAATTAGTAAAATTATTGAGCTCAATTTGACTAGTTGCATGGAGGCGCTTAAAGAGTATTCAGTGCAGTGAGCTCTAACTGCTCTCTATTTGCCATTTCTTCAAGTGTATGCATGTATATATATATATATATATATATATATATATATGTATGTGTGTGTGTGTGTGTGTGTGTGCATGTGTGCTTCCTCTCTCGTTCGCAGAGCGATGCAAATGGAGTAGGATTTGTTAAGGCAACTGACTGGGCGGGTGTGTGTGTGTGTGTGTGTGTGTGTGTGTGTGTGTGTGTGTGAGCTGAGGAACGTGCATAAAACTGCAACTAATTGCGCGAACTAATCCATGGCCGTGACTAGCCATAAGCGCTAAAAGGAACAATATTATGGATCTGGGCAGGCAATTAACATTGCAGCAGCAGCAGCAGAAGCGGCGCAGCTTCTGCTTCTGCTTCTGCTGCTGCAGCTGCATTTAATCCCGTCAAGTCTTAAGAAAGCGACCAGGCGTGATATGGCAACTGAATTGCAGATAAGATATATATGTATATATATATAGAAATGTTTTTGCTTGCCACTTACCATTGGTGGATACGATAGATATCGTTCGCTGTTCATATTGTAATAGGAGCCATCCGGCGGCGGTGCTGGCGATGGGGACGGAATATAGACGCCCTTGTTGATGAGCATCTGATCGTCGCGCGTCATATGGCCAGCGGCTATGGCAGCGGCATGGCCATTATTGTGTCGTGGATGTGGCAAAGTGCAGGCATTGACTGTAAAGTAATGAGAGAAAGACAGAGTGAGTGAGTGAGCGGATGAGAGAGAGATAGAGAGAGGGGGTGTGTAATTAGTTATGTGTGAATAGTTCAGAGGTTGCATGTAATTTATGTTGATGGCATTTCAGGCATTATTAAGAGCTAATTTCTAATGCTCTCTATGTAGGAGTATATTTGCTTGGTTTGGCTATTATTTAGTATTTAGTATTTAGTATTTAGTATTTTTTATATTAGTATTTTTGGTTGCTGTAGATATTTGTAGCATATACTATATTTCTTCTCTAGCCAAATCACGATTAGTTCGACTTCACTTTAATTCATGAATAGGATATATAGTATATATATATCAATATATTGGTTGCAGATGCCTTTTTCTACTTTTCTCTACTTTCATTGCGCATTTCAACAAGTTTTCGCATGTAAATCAATGTTAACCTACTCTCAGCATATATATGCATTTATAAATTATATAAATTGTGGCTTGGCAGCGTCGAAACTATCGATATTTGTATAAATTTAGCGGTTTTTCCAGCCATAAACGAGTATTATGTATTTAGTTCGTGCTGTTGCACGTAGCCCAAGTGCAACCGCAGATGAACTGCAGCACAAATGCAATTTGTTTGCTGCAAATGACACATTTATAGCCGCATTTGCAACGAAGAGGAAGAAGAAAAAAAAACGGAAAGAAAAACCTTATAGTCAAGGCAAGCCAAGCAAATGCCAAAGACTTTTCGGTAGAAGACACACACACAAACACACACACACATACGCACACCCACACACACGCACACCCTCACATTGAGCTGTGGAAATGCACACGTAGCCTCCATTCAACATTCGAATTGCATTGCATACTCCTGCACCACCTCCTGCTCCTGCTCCTGCTCCTGCTCCCCATGTAGGTCCTGTTAGACATGCGTTTGCGTTTTCACGTAGGTGCAACATTTTGCTGCTTTCTGGTTCATTTGCTGTGCAAACGTTTGGAAGTGCATAAAACGAGAACCATTAATTGCAGCTGCACCGCTGCACCGCTGCACTTACAGGTGATAAGAGACTCAGGTGTTGCTGTGATAAGTCCAGCTGGGCAAATCAGTGGCTAGGCCAACATAGCTGCTAGCTATTTATGGCCTGTACTTATGATAAGACAAGTTAGCTGTTAACACAGACTCACACACACACACACACACACACGCAGCTACATGTAGCCAGGGCAAAGCTTTAACCACTTCAAATTTGGCTGTCATTCGTAAAGGCGTGAAAGCCGCAAACGTAACAAATTTGTAATTTTGTAAAATAGACTTAGACAACAAGGCACACACACACACACACAATCAGTCGCACACCCACACAGACACCCTGACACTTACTTTGGCTGAAATTTCAGCGTGCGCTCAAATGTAGGCAACAATAATTTTGTTAAGAAACTTCAGCAAGCTGCGGGCTTGTGGCATTGCCAAACAAGCAGACAAATCGAAGACGCCCCACAGAGGAAACGAAAAACTGTGCAACAGAGACAGAGTGAGAGAGAGAGAGAGAGAGAGAGAGATGGAGTGAGGTGGGAGCTATGGCTGTAGCTGAGCTGCTTACGTGGCTCCCATGTTCATTTTGTGGCTTGTTTACTTTGCATATGCGTATTGTGTATGCGTGTGTAATACAAAGTGTATTACTGCCTTGACTAGGCGGGAATGAGGGCGGCAGCGTAGCCTGTAGTAGCACCTTCAAAGGAGGTCGCCACATAGGGTGTCGTCCTCATGAATTATTGATTTTTCGATCAGCAGCAACAGCAGCAAGAGCAGCAGCAGCTGAAACCGCACTAACCAATTGCCAGTTGCCAGTTACAGCTAAATCAAAATCAGAGCAGCTACAAAAAGAAAATGAAGAACAACTAGTTGCAAGCAGAAGAAGAAGAAGAAGCAGTAGCAGAAATTTACTTTTGTGCATATGTAATGTACATAATTGGCCAGATACTTGCAACGAACTAACTTGCATACGCCACGCATATACCACAGAAACAATGAGAAAGAGAGAGGGAGATATACATCCATATATCAGCGTGCAGCACTCATTTCATATTAATAGCCTTGCTGAAAGGCAATTATTTGGTCGAAAGTGTATTGTGCATAGTTAATGAGAAAATACAAGGTATTGCGATTGGTTCCATATATATATATATATATATATCCATATATGTATGTATATACAGCAGAGTTCATATAAATATTGTAATGCGACAGAGCATTTTATGTTGAACACAATATTTTGTAAACAATTATGAAACGAATATTAAGATTAATAAAAATGTACAGATAACTTTAATATTTATATTTATATATTTATATATATTATATATATATCTAAAATAAATATGTCTCTCGTTAAGCAATTCAATCAAAATATAAATTTTATCTACATTTATTCTTCTGCTATTTATTCACAAATTTGTAGTACAAAATAATAACTATAGATGGCGTATATTATTTATCTTAAAATGCCATGCAAATTAATTGAAAAATAAAGAAATTATAATGGCAAATTAATGTTGTTTTTAACCAATTAATTGGCAATATAATATAATAGAATTATTGCCCACATAATATATTCTCTAACATAAAGATTTCCAAGTTCTCAATATACTCCAAGCTATGGCAAGGGTATACGAAATTGGTAAAAATGGAAAAATTCTCTTTGCCACGCTTGAAGGCTGACCTGAAGGCGATTCTATGGAAATTGCACAACAACTTGGCTTTTCATTTCATGTTTGTTGCTGCTGCTGCTGCTTCTTCTTCTTCATTTACTGTCGCATATTTGCACATTTGTAGTTCGGCAAATCGCCCGCAGATGGCGCTGGGCGGAGCTGGTCTGGGCTGGGCTGGTCTTTCCGTTTCGTGCGGCTTGCTCATTAACAGGGTGGCGCTTTCAATGGTATCTCATTAAAAATGCGCTTCACAGTTTGCTTTTTGGCTTAAATGCAATGGCCATCAAATGGAGGAGGGTTTGGTTGCTAGCTAGGTAAAGCAAGCTTGTTTTTGTTGTTGTTGTTGTTGTTGTTGCTCATCTATTATTTGATCTCAATTGAGGCGGCAACAGCAGCAGCAGTTGCAGGTGGCAACAACTATCAACAAGACAGTTGTAGAAATGTCTCTCTCTCTCTCTCTCTCCCTCTCTCTGGGTGTGTGTGTGCATGCCGTCATGTACATGTGTGTTTATGTTTATACATGTGTATATGTATGTTGTCTGCCTCCGTCCACTCCTCATGCTTGCGGGCTCTTGTTTGAGCTTCAGCTTCCGGCAAGCATTTTAATTTTTATGCCACGAGCCATTTTTCGTTTCACATTTTTTTCTCTCTCTCTCTCTCTCTCTCTCTCTCTGTTTCTTTTTCTTTCATACGTTTCTCTCGCCTGCCTTTTGTATGCGCGTTTCGTGTTCGTGTTTTTGTGTGGTTTTTCTTGTTGTTCTTTCGTTTATTTTCTTTCATTTTTGTTTTCTTTCCTTTCTTTTTTTCCTTTTTTTTTTTTTTATACCACGCAGTCGCATACATAATTACGCGCACTGTAGCCGAGACTCCCGTTAGCAGCTCCATCTCCATCTGAGTTTATCTGTGGCAAGTCCTTGTCTCGCAGCGTCAAGCGCTATCAAATGTTTTTGCTCTGCCAATACACTGCCAAATGGTATATTTATTTTGGCAAAAATTATGCGAGTCACAGAAGATTTTCTTAAGGCAAGGCAGTAAAAGGTTGCGAATACTTTAATCTTGCTGCTCTATTTTTAGTTCTAAATATATGTTTTATTTATTAGTTTCACAATGTCTGCAACTAAATGTCACACACTTTAGGCAAACAACTCAGAGAGCAATTGATTGCTTTGGTTCTTCAATGAGTTCGTTCACGATCATACATCGTACGCTCAGATTTTTTTCCAATCTCTTGTTTGAGTTTTTTTTTAAGCAAAAAGTCTTTTGTATATGTATTTGTATGTATGCGGGGCTTGCCTTAGCCTTTGCTAAATACATCGATAACGCTTTGAGTTAGCTGCTTACCGCGCCTCTTTATACGAACCCTAATCGTATCACTCTCTAAACGATGTTCGGGAAACGAACGTAACACGAATAGTTCAATCGAAAAGAACCGAACTCATGCAGAGAGAGAGTGAGTATGTTTTCTTTTCGCTTGTGAACAGAGCCTAAAGTTATTTGATCTTTATAAATCTCTCTTAGCTGAGTCATAGCTGCATATTATTGCTGTTAATATATGGACTTGTTATGATCTCTTTATATTCATGAAAGTTGGCGAAATATTAACATTTCTTTATTAAATTAAAAAAATAAATAAAAAATAAATAATAAAAAAATAAAATATAAATAAATAAAAATAAATAAATAAATACTATATCCAATGCTTATTAATCTGCATCAGTTTGCTGACTCAAGATATCATCATCGAACTAAGCTGATCATTCTTGAAATCTGTTTAACATTATTTCAAGATGATTTATAATTGAATGGCAAATATCATAGAATATTTCCATAACTAAATGCTTTCAATAACTTTAGCAACTGCTTAAATATAGTTATCGCAAATAGTAAAACTATATCAATAAGTTATATAAGAATATAGAAACTGCTGAGCTCAATTTCTTCAATATAATTTCGTATCTCTATCGAACTACTCTACATATGTTCGCAAGTGTATTTAGTCTTCGTCTAATACAATTTAATAACATTTTTTTTTCTTATTCCTATTGATGTTGTTGCTGCTGCTATCGTTGCTGTTGCTGCTATCGTTGCTGTTGCTGTTGTTGCTGCTGCTGCTGTTGTTGCTGCTGTTGCTGCTGTTGCTGCTGCTGCTATCGTTGCTGTTGCTGTTGTTGTTGCTGACACTTTTGAAGTATGCTCCACTTGGCGCCTTCAGTTGTCGAAATTCGTTGACATAAGGTAATTGTATTTTTGATATTCAGCAGCGGCGAACAGAGAAACGCGACAGTCGGCAACATGTTGGCAAGGGGAGTGCAAGGGGCGTGGAGGCCAAAAAACAAAAGCAACAAAAACAAAAGCAAAACTTTGCAGCTAATGTATTTTTATTATTTTTACGCTTTGCATTTGAAATGCAGTTGCGCAAGATGCTCTCAGCAAATGTCTCTGTCTTGGTCTCATTCTCCGACTCCATCTCACGTCTCCTGCTCCCTCTGCATCTCCCTCTCCATCTCCATATCCCGTCCCCATCTCCATCTCCCTCTCCATCTCCATCTCCGTCTCAGAAATGTTATTATAATACGACTATTGTTTTTTCTTGCTGCTTTTACTTTTGGCTCTGCCACTCCCACTGCCATCTAACGCCCACTTCTTTATTCACCATCTAACGTTGAGTTCTATTATTTTTTCATTTTCATGTGGCTTGATAAACGATATTCTTAAATTCTGACGCACTCTTAAATTAGCACAGAGCCAAAACGTGATTTGGTTGCTAGTGCTGCTAACTGACGACTGCCTCAGCATGAGGATGAGGATGTGGTCAAACACACACACACACACACATACAGAGTTACACACACACACACACATACACTCTCTTGAGTCAATTGAAAATCAAGACTGGCAAAAACTTTGCTGCTCAATTACAATTAAGATGTAGATGTTGCACACTCAAATTGAATTTTCATCGGGCGCTCTCGCGCACTTAGTTGCAGAGCGCATCTTTGGCCGATATCCGTTTTTACATCGCTTTTATTTTTAGCTCTGATTGCAATCATTGCCATCAAATCAGGCAACAACTGCAGTTGCAGTTGCAGCTGCTCTGACTGTGGCTGTGGCAGCTGCATCCACAGCTGCAGCAAGGACTTTGCCTTGACGTGTGCTGACAGCGCGTGCAACTCTCAACTTGCTTTGGTATTTGTTCTTTTCATTTGATTCACAATTTTTTTTTGGCTTTTCTTTTTTTTTTACCCATAGCCAAAAGTTAATTATCTAAAATGCTTTTTATGTGCTCGGCTGTAGTTCGCTCTAGTTTCAGCTTTTGTACCCTTGAAATGCCAATTGCGGGTAGCTTGTTTATTGGATAAATTGATTGTATATAGCTGAAGACTTGAAATATTTAATAACTATATTTAGAATATATTTGGCTACTTATATGATATGTTCCTTGTTTGCAGCAGAGAAACCTTAAATAACTTTTCGTTTATGCATTGTTAAATTGTAGCTTACAGGGTATCTCTATAAGTCGTGCACTCCCCATGCTAAATTGCTCTTTTTATTTTTATTTTTTTTGCAGCGTGCACATTCATTATCTGTTATCTGGTCAGCTAGATCTTGACTTACCCATATTATTTGGATATAATGCTGGCAGTGTGCCATCCTTTTGGTATCTGGGCGGTGGCATGTCCGTGCTCTCAACTAGATATGTCGATGCCGCCTTCTTGCGTGCTTCGTCCTAAGAGCGACAGAGATAGAGAGAAAGAGAAAGAGAAAGAAATAGAGAGAGAGAGAGGGAGACAATGAGAGTGAGCAAACATTCAGTATAAATGCAATGCATGTAAGAGCAAAACTTCCCGCCCACGTTGCTGGTCTGTTTGTGAAGTGCTTCGTGTTTTCGTAATTACTCTCTACTTAAGCTTTTGTTTTTTTTTTTTTTTTTTTTTGGTTTTTCTTCATTTTTTTTTTCTGTTTGCGGAAGGCGTTGAAAGTTGAATTGACAGCGCGACACCTTCGTCGTCGAGAACGTCGCACGCTGCGTATACGCAACTTTGATTTATGGCACGCCCCGTGGCCAAATGACGACGCTTTACAGTTAACAGTCAACAAACATTAGGCGGCAGTTTTTGCGGCAAGTGAGATTACACGCATAATAAATGATTTTCATAATTTGAAGCGATTTGTTTGTTTGTTTGCCGCAATTTTCGGAATTCAGTTCGGTTTACGTTGCAATTCGGACTACGCCGTGGCTCATCATTATCATGAGCGTTGCGTAATTAATCACAACGTCTTGGCTTACGCCGCTGCCAGTTGCCAGCATCCGGCTGACTGCCAGCCTTGCCAGCCTACCAGTTCCGGCGACCTCGATGTCAAACCCAAGCCAATTCCCAGTTCCGGCCTTGAGAGTTGTAATTTTCAAGCGCCTGGCAATAACTTAAGACGGGCGTATCATTTTTTTTTATAATTCTCTTCTACGTTTTTTTTTTTCTGTGGCAGACAACTTTTTGGAAGCATTGTACTCAATCGCGTTCACAAATTGCATATTCATGTAGAACCGAACAGAAAAAAAGCATTATAATGGGGCTAAAAAGTGGCGGCATACTCACAATATATTCCGGTTGACTGCCCTCATTGGAGTAGGACTCGCTCTTCTCCGAAACGCTGGACAGCGTCTCGCCGGTGACGGTGTCATTGTACGAACTGGGCGCGTACATTTCGATGGTCGCCGTTTTGCCTGGTTGATTTGTAGTTTCCGCCACTGGATGTGCCACATCCAGACAGACAGCGAAAGAGAGAGAGAGAGAGAGAGAGAGCAGGAGGCGGGTGGAGAGTGTGGGACAGCAGGATGACAGAGGACACAGACATTCAGCGCAGTAAAAAAAAGTGGTATAGGTAGAAAGTATGCGGCGCAAATATTGAAAAGGTGTAATTGGCAGTGACATGCCGAAAATTGATTGGGCGGTGGTGCGGGCGGTGGTGCGCAGTGCGCCAGTCATTTGGAACACCGCACGGGCGGAGCAGGCAAAGGGAGAGAGAGTGAGGCAGTGCGAGTTATCCGGATATAGCGGGTGTTTGTTGTAAATGTCAGGGGCGTATGGGCGTGGCAGTGGTAATGGTCGTGGTAGTGGTAGTGGTAGTGGTAGTGGCAGCGGTAGTGCCCGTGGGCATAGTTTCAGGCAATGCAAATCAAATGCAAATAGCAAAGATTGTCAAAGTGCAGCGCAAGCAAATGTTGCGCCAACGGCGGCCGAAATAAATGTGGCATAGATGGGTCAAGGGGTAGGTGGTAGGTGGTGGTGGGTTGGTGTAATGGGCAGTGGTTCAGTGGGTGGCCAGGAGCAATGCGTTAAATTATTCACATTTTGGTGCAGCATGGCCAATGTGGATTTTGTTGGCCGTGGTCAAGGGTTAAAATCAATGCATTCGATGTTCAGTTTTTTGGCGATGCGTGGCGTAGACATGGAGCGTAGAGGAGAGTGGAGGAGGTTGAGTGGGAGGGGAGGGGGTAAGAGTGGAAATGCAATTAAATTTGTATATAAAATGCCATTAAATGATTCATGGCACATTTTCACAAATGGCAACGACAAAATGACCGCGCCACATGGTTAACACGTGTTTTACGGAAAGTCAATGTGTGTGTGAGAGAGAGAGAGAGAAAGAGAGAGAGAGAGAGAGAGAGAGAGAGAGAGAGAGGGAGAGAGAGAGATGTTGAGTGTGCGTGTGTTTGAATGTGCGTGTTTCGTTGAGTGCATTTGTTGTTGTATTCATATATCCATATGCGCAAGCAGCATTAAGTTGAGTGATTCATTCGTCATTCATTCAGGTATTCAGGTGTTCAGGTTACATGTTGAAAATAAAAAAAAGAAATGTAGAAAAAAAATGATGTAAGAATATATTCGAATATATATATTTAAAAAAATTTGAAATAAATTAAAATTATTATATATGATTATTTAAATATATTATTATATATTATTATTTAAATATATTATTATTTAAATATATTACAAGTGTTGTTGTTGCTTTTGTATACGCTTGAGTTCTCAGAGCTTTGCAGCTTGATTGCTAAAATAAATATAATTAAGAAAATATTCAGAGTTTTATTTATTTTGTGAATTTTATATGAAAATTAAAAGAAAATTGAGTAAGAAAAAGAAGACATAACAGCTATATCTTATATAATTTAAGATCTACCTTTTTCTTCTTATAAAATATATATATTTTTTTTTCTATTTCTTCCTTCTCTTCTTTTTGCTCGTCTATTCTGTCTTTTCTACTATTTACTCTATGCATTTCATATAGATTTTCTCATTTGTTTTTATCCATTTCGCATTATGAATTTTATAATTTATATAATATATTTTATTATATAAAATATATATTTTAAAAAATTATATATTAGGTTTATCTTTCATTTGATTTAAACAAATTTTTTTTATTTATTTAATATTTTTCTTTTTCTTCTGCCGCCTTCAACAAAATTACAAATTGTAAATTACATTTAATTGCGCGCCGTCAATTGTGGTTCATATCACAGTTCCCAGTTGACTATTGTGACTGTCGACACCTTTGCGTATTTATTGTAAATAAAACATGTTGCCCGGAGGTCAGAGGTCAGAGTTTCATATTCCACTCCCCACACACACACATACACAATGGCTCTCGCATTTCACTTCAACTATCCAATTGCATTTATAGTTTAGTGTATTAAAAATATTTGCTTTGCCAGCCATTTTAACATACTTTATTTATGATGACACGCGGTGGCAACAACAGAAAAATGAATAAACAACAGCAACAGCAACAACAACAACAACAACAACAACAACTAGGCCAGTGCAACAAAACCACAATTAACTATAACTGAAATTATATGTGAGGCTGGGCAGATGTTGTTGATGTGTAGAAATACCCTGGAAACTATTGAGTGAATATGCTCACAAAGAGAGAGTTGAGTGGGGGAGAGAGAGAGGGAGGTAGAGACATATAAATCCCATTTGGTCAGTCAGTTACAAAATTGATCATAATGGATTCCATTAGAAATCAATGAACAAGTCATAAATACATATCGCATGCCGAAAGTAAAACTCAACTCGACTCGGCTCAAATATTTCTCAATGTGACTCGAATTGGTACACGTATCTGCAGACAGATGGAATTAAAGGTTAGCTGGCGGGCTTAGCATTGACAAAGCCTTGCCTCGTCTAATAATCCACTGGCACAGCAGCAGCAGCAGCAGCAGCAGCAGCAGCAGTTGCTGTTGTTGTTGTTTTTATGTGTGGTTTCACTGTACCCACACACACAGTGACAACTGCAACGACACAAAGCTTACAAATTTTGCACTTATGCCAGGAACAGAGCGTAAAATCTGGACAGAAAGCGAACGTTTCTTTTTTTTTTTTTTGCTTCCTATACAAATACGTATAGAGATATATATGTTACAGATATACATATATATATATATATATATATATATATACACGAGTATGACACGGCTTAGACAGCTTTTGCGGTCGTCAGGTCAGTTAATGACGTGGCCGTTGACATGAACGTCTGCTTTGAAGGCTTTTCTCTTAATCTGTCGAGCTGCTGGTTGAGCAGTACCAAAAAAAAAAAAAAAAAAAAAGAGGAAAGAAGAGATAAAAAAAAAAAATAAGCGACAGTTATTCTTTGACTTCTCACAATTTTCTGTATACACGTGTGTGTGTGTGAAGCTTCTGTTCGAAATCACAAGTGTTGAGCAAACTTATTGAGTAAGTGTGCAGCTTTTATACCCTATAATCGATTGAGAGGGAGTTATGAGCAGAGTGTGCGAGTGAATGAGAAAATTGAGTGCAGTAAGCACAAATATATTGATAAATTTAATTAAATTGCATTGACTAGCGTTAGCTGAAAATACTTTCTCATTTGTGAGTACTTTACTCTTTTGTAATATCTGAAATTGTTTAACTCTGTTAGTCTCTCTTATTATTTTTATTAAATTTATATTATTTATTTTATTATTTATTATACTACTACTTGATCTCTTCCTTTTCATACTCGTCTTTTCTGTCATATTTGCTGTTTACTTTACTTTTCTAATATCAATTCTTTTTTGCATTCCATCTCTCATTTTATATATTCATCTCTCTCTCTTCTTATATATTTACTTTCAATTTTGTCTTCTTATCTCTATTGCTATATTTTCTATGCTTTTCTTCTATTTTGCCTTCTCCTTTCATATCTCTTTTAATCCCTTCTCTTCAGTTTTGTCTTCTTTCTTCACTTTCCTTTTACTTTCATTGCTTCTCTACATTGCAATCCCATCTGAGACCATTTACAGGGTATTTAGCTGTCATCCAGTTGCTTGCTATTTGGTGCAAATATTGCAAATAGCAAAATGTATTTAAGTCTCAGCGAAAAAGATGTGGCATGTCGTAGTACTATGTGTGGGGCAGATAGCTGGGGCAAGCAGGAAACTTTGAAAGTTTTGGACAACGGCGATGGCGCCGAATTGTTTGACAGCCTGTGCGCTTATCTCAACAGATTCGATGGCCAGTTCACAGTCGGGGTCCATACTCAATTGTTTAAAGAGTGTCAAAGTCAAGCGGTTTTTCGTTTATATTGAAGAGCAGCGAGCAGTGAGCAGAGAGTTCACGCTTATCGCCATTGCCAAACGCAACGTTGGCACAAAACTTTTGACTGGTGTCGCATCTACTTTTCACCTCACACTTACACTCACACTCTTTCTATCTCTATCTCTGTCTCTCGCTATCCATTTGTCATTGGTTTTTGGAATTCTCATCATTGACTCTACCGTTGCCGTTGCCGTTGCCATGGCCGGTCTCAAATTAACGTAAGCCCAGTCTAGTCTTGTAATTTTCAGTCTGTGCAACTCTGTGGCCAGGCCTTTTGCTGTTGGCCTTTTCCTCTACGCACACTTCATATCTATGGGCCAGTCGAAAGCCAATAAACATTAGAAATGGCATTCTGCACAAAACTCATATGAGAATGATATATGAGTGTATATCCGTATGTATGTGTGTGTGTGTGTGTGTGTGTGTGGCGTTGCCAATGTCCATTGGAGTACAATGACCTAGCCGAACTGCTGCCGAACCGCCGACCAGCTGCCAACCGCAGACTTTTGGCATAGTTTATCGGGCAACAGCGAAATCTTCTTAGCTATCTCCGTGCGGATGACTTCCTCTCGTCGTGGTTATGGTTTGGAGTTTGGGTTTTTCGGTTGCTTTCTACTTTTTTGGTTTGAGGCGGATGAATTTCTTTTCCGTCATGCGGCATTTGGACACAAAAGCGCAAATGCACATTAAAAATGCATATCCAAGGGCCGAGCACAACAAACAAACAGCAGTCAAGCAGGCAGGCAGAAGGCAGGAGGCAGTCGAGCAGGAGGCAGGAGGCAGGAGGCAGTCAGGCAGGCAGTCCACAAGTCAAGTTTCGCTAGCGAAAACATTGAAATATGCAGAGTTATCTTCAGGCTAAAAGCTGTCCACTGTTACCCCCCCACATCCTCCCTGCTCACCCCCGCCTGCCACCGACCGCTGTCATCCTGGCCGACGCACCAGTTTCCCTGACAACTCCTTTATGGCCAAAAAAAAAGAGAAGAAATAGAAGAAAAAATGCTTTTGGGCATTGTCAGTTATCGGCTTATGGAAAGAGAGCGAAGGCGGCGGAGCAGCCGAACATTGTCATAAAAATGTTGTTGGGGGTAGACAGTTTTTATTTTTTACTTTACTTGAAAGCTGGAGCAGCAGCAGCAGCAGCAGCAGCAGCAGCAGCAGCAGCAGCAGCAGCAGCAGCAGCAGCAGCAGCAGCAGCAGCAGCAGGAGCAGGAGTAGCAGGAGTAGGAGCAGCAGCTTTCTGGCTCGCTTAACAGTTCTTGTAACAAGCGGCTGTTAAGACTTGAAATATGAATTTCTTTTGTGCAGTGTATTCGGTGGGTGGCGGCGCTGGCATCCATATGCAAGCGCGTCATTTGTTCAAACATAACTGTGCTTTGGAAATACGAGAGAAATTGCCAGTACTCGTACTCGTAACGGTATCCCTGCTCAGTCCAACCCAAGCCAAGCCAGGCCAACCCGTTTCCGTATCCGTATAATAAAGCAAGCTGAATTTCTAAGAAAAATATCTTATTTATGTCCTGCGGCTGTAGTTCATGCTCCGCTAGAGAGTGCCGCGCGCGCTCATAATGTCAAAAAATCTTGGCCTACATTTCACACAGACCGAATTCGAGGATGCAAACAAAAGCTACAGAGCTACAGATTCAGCTGAACGAGAGCTGGCGGCGTTTTTCCTTTCTTTTTTTCCTTTTTTTCCCTCTTTTTTAGCAAGGAGTTAAAAACTTTATTTAATCAACTTTACAAACGGCAGCAAAATCATAATTATATTAAAAGCAAACGAAATATTAAATATCAATTTCGTGGAATTTTATGATTTTGAAGTCGTTTTAATTAATCAATTAATCACTCACTTAAACTTAAATATTCCACGAATATATTGTATGTATAAGACTAAATCAATTATTCATCAACTGTGCAGGTTTCGTGCATTGAGAGTTGAAATAAAACTTAGCTCTCATGTTAACTTTAACATAATTATGAATCATCAAAGCAAGTTTGAAGCTTTAGAGAGTTGAACATGAAGCTTTGAGCATCAGTTAGTCAATAAAAGTTCTTCATGGATTAATTTTAACTTTCCTTTTTTTTTTTTGCATATGCCTTGCAAATATTTAAAGAGTTCAAAATTCATCAATTACCAATTTAATTAATAAAATAATTAATTAGCCAGTTGGCACACACACACAGCTAGACGTTTGCCAACTTTGTAGGAGAAAGTAAAGAGATCTATGCCTTTGCACTTTGTATTCATATTCTGATATACAAGGCGACCTATTAAACCGTCAAAAGTCAAAAGCTGGCGGGCAAAAAGTCGACTCATAAGTCAAATGTTTGCCAAAAAATATATGAGCATATATTACAGCTGCAAATAGCGAGCAACACAGAGACAGAGAGAGAGAGAGAGAGAGAGATGGAGCGAGTGAGAGAGGGATGATAAAAGAACTGTTGCGAAGGACATTTGGTAGTTGAAATGGCGCGTCTTATGGGGCTGGCACAGAAGGAGCTCACGTACAAATGCGTATGCATAATTCGGCTACGTTGCATTGGGACTTGAGGCTGATTGAGAGGATGCTGCTACTCCTGCTCCTGCTGCTGCTCCTGCTGCTGCTGCTCCTGCTGCTGCTGCTGCTACTTCTGCTACTGCTGCGTGTCAAACCACTAAATTTGGCTCAATGAAAAATAATTTGGTTAGCAGCTCGCCAGGCCAAACGTTCGGCCAAAAAAAGAAAGAATTTTTGCTTTGTGGCGCTTTTGGCAAAATTGTTCAGCTCAACACTTTCTGCACGTTTCGGTTTGGTTTGTCTTTGAGAACCTGACTTGCCAAGAAATGTCTGCATTTCGTTCGATTGGGTCGATAGGTCGTTAGGTTTGTCTGTCTGTCCGTCTGGCTGGCTGTCTGTCTGACTGTGTGTCTCCGTCTCTATTTGTCCGTTGGCCTGTCGGGAGTCATATTTATATTTCGTTCGCTTGGCCTGTTGAAATATAATTCCATATTAATAAACAATCTGCAGCTTTAGCTGCAAATTGAGCGGCAGGCAGCCAACGCGACGCAGGACTTCCAACACGTGCTCTGTGCTCTCTATCTATCTGCTCGGACTCGAATGCCTGTGGATGGAGTAGAGCAATCTGATTTCCGAAAGATTGTGCGTTCAGCTAAGAAAACGATGCACATTTGTCTTCGCCAACGGCCAAATGGGTTGGGTTGGGTTGGCATGGAATGGAGTGGGGTAACGGAGGGTAATGGGGGCAACCGGACGAGGACGAGGACGAGGTGGCTGCCAACGTCGTTGTTCAATAAACAGTTGCACTTGGCATGGACCTCGGGGTCGTGTGCTGGCTGCTCTCTACTGTCCGCTGTCCGCTGTCCGCTGTCCGCTGTCCGCTGTCCGCTGCCAGGATGCATCATTATTTTCTGTCATCATTATATTCTTGTTGACTGCTCAGAGCGGTTTGTTTTTCGCTTTCCTTATTTTCTTTTTTGTTTTTTTTTTTCTTTTTTTGTTGCCCTTTGACTTGACTTGAGTTGGCTGGCTGGCTGGCTGGCTGGCTTCCTCTGGCCACGCTCGAGCTTTGGTTTTCTCGCGGAAATTACAAGAAGCGCATATACGATATCCAGAGACCTATTTATACGCTAGCCACCTTTGTTCTATCTCCATCTCTATCTCTTGCCCATCTGCCTCTCTCTTTATCTAGATATACTCTTATATATATATATATATCATCTATGTAGATGCAGGAAATTGTTTAGTGAGCATCATAAAGTGAACAGGCCACGTTCATGTTCCACTGGGAGCAACGGATGTTGCACAACGCGTTTGCTTCCTATGGTGTCACGGAAGTGGCTGCTGGATGCCACACGCACTTAAAACTGGATAGATAACCAGCTAGAGATATGTCTTTTCATATCAATTCAAAGAGTTGAATTTACATTGACAAGCAAAGCAAAGTAACGTATAAGTAAATAAATAAATGTATATAGAGTGAAAGAGTCAACAACATTGATATAATAATAAATCGAAATCGAAATAAAAATAAAAAAAAAAACGAAATAAAATAATGCTGGAAAATGTCAACGAACCTTTTTTACGCCGCTGATGCACAAAGAACCAGGCGACGAGCGCCGCATTGACCAGGAGGAATCCGAATGCCGCCAAAGAGATGGCAATTATGAGCAGGTTCGGTGTATTGCTGGAGTCCTCCGTTAACTCGGCTGGCATCATTTCAATTCCTGCTCCATGAAAACGTCGCGACAGCAAGTCAAAATCAACCAAAGCCAGCCAAACGAAACCATGAAAACATAAACATAAATACAAAAAAAAAAAATATAAATAAAAAAATAATAACAGAGAATATGCTTGTACAAAATAAATCAATAAATAAGGGAAAACAAAACTGAAATGAAATGAGAAATTGTAATAAAAATGACACAGCAACGCTTCGGGGACAAATGGGTGGTGCGAGTGTGGTGCGAGTGTGGTGCGAGTGCGACTCTGTGGTTGCGTTCTACTTCCAGCCAGAGCCGCCTGTGTCGCCTGGCCACGGTTAAGGAACCCATGCAAAAGTGACGCAAATCACGTAGCCATGGAGTCACAATGGCGCGCGCACGCGGAAACGCAGTTCCAACATGTGACGGGGCCAAATGAAATTAGCGCCGTCCAATGCTGACCGCAGCGGCACGTAGGAGCTACGACCGTACAGCAGCATCGCCATAGCGCAGCACCGTAGCGTAGCTGTATTCAAAAATTGAAATTAAATTATAGTCATCGGCGAGTTACTGCCACAACTATCGAGTACGCTGCTCAATTCAATTTCAGCAACAGCATTTGAGCGAAACTAAAAGAGATTTTCAAGAATTTATCATTGAATTGGGAAAGGTTTGCAACTGTGAAAAGTTCAGTTTCGCAGCACTAAGAGCTATCGAGCTTGGGGCATTAATTGTTCATCATTCAATTAGACAATCGATTAAATAGCTTTCGGTTGTAGTCTAGCTATATTTCCAGCATTTCTAGATCTCTAGATTTCAAGTATTTTTAGATTTATACTTCAAATATTGCAAGATCTCTAGATATCTAGTTCTCTACTTTAAGTATTTCTTGATCATATGCAAGGTGTATTAATTCAGCAGTCAATAAATTTGATTCAAATAAGAAAAGTCTTTGATTGAAATGAATTCAATTACTCAGAGCTTGTTAGCTCTTGCTTGAATATGAATCAATTATATTTATCAATCTTAAATGAATCAATCTAGACTAAGTAGAAGAATATTGTATATTCATAAATCTATAAGCTTCTTCCATCAAATCTTAGCTTGAACTTGCATAGATAGTTCAACTTATCAGTCAGTCAATAAGTGAGTGTTTTATAAATTTTTCCAGAATTTCCCTCATCTGCTTATTCAATTCAGCTATTGCTTAACAATGAGTCAATTGACTAATCCCCCAATCAGTCTGTGCCAACAGTTGTGACAACAGTTATCTACATCTATTCTATTTATCAGCTCTAATAACTTATAGCGCTCACTTGCTCTATCTATCAGTCAGTCAATCAATCAATCCATCAATTAGTCACTTTCAATTAGAGCTAAACATATTCACTCTCAAATAATGAAATTACATATCTCTCATACGAATAGATACTTATGAGCCGAGCTTGTCAATCACTCAGTCTGTCAATCATATAAACAATATCATATAGAAAAGCAACAACAACAGCAACAACAACAGCAACTAGAATCGAGTTGTTGTTGTCGATGTGTACCTCGCTTCAGACGCTTCTCGTTGCGCTTGTGTAGACAACAGCCGATGACAAATATATTGAGCAGCACCACTGTAATGCCCGCTGCGACGCCAACGAGCAGCATGCCCGATGTGCCACCCAGCGGTGTCTGACTGGTGGTTGGTGGTCCGCCGCCCAGCGATGAAGCTGGCTGTGATGGTGGCGGCGCTTCTATTGGTATTGCATATATCCAATGTATATGTCAATGCATTGTACAATTCCAATTAAGTGCAGCGTTGAAGGAAAGAGAGAGAGAGAGAGAGAGAGATCATTGATTGAGTGAAGAAAGTGCGCTGCTGGGGGAAAACGTCGCCGAGAGAGAGAGTTGGAGGAAGGAGAGTTAGACTCTCTCTCATTTTCAGTTAATTGTCAGGCGAATGAGCATAAATGCCAAATGGCATGGCGCGCATAAATCAATCAATCAATCAATCAATCAATCAAGTTACAGCGGCTGGAGTGGACTTACCTTTGGTCTGGGCACGCGTCAAATCCGGCAGGTAAGAGCTCTGGCCCAAATCGTTCCATGACATCACTGAAAACAGATACAACGTATTCATGCGTAGCCCGCCGATGGTCAGTTTGTGACTGTTGGGCAGTCCGTCGATATATTTATACTGCTCGCGGTCAGCCATGCTGCAAAGAGAGAAAGAGAGAGGTAGGGAGAGAGAGAGAGAGAGGGAGTGAGTGAGTGGTAGCAAATGCATGAGAGACAATTTCATTAGTGCATGTGACATTTGCAGTAATTGTAATGGAATGCACTTCAAGCACGACACGAGAGGGAGTGAATGAGAGAGTGAGAGAGAGGGATAGTGTAAGAGAGAGAGAAACATACCGATAGCGCACACGGTAGGAGGCCTTTAGGCCACCATCGAAACCTGGTGTCCAGGCCACAGTGACCGTGTCATGGGTGACATTCAGTATATTAAGACTGAGCGGTGGCTCCGGTGGTGATGTAATATCCAGACGCACTGTTTCCACATCCTCGCCCAGCTCATTGCGTGCAACGCACTCGTAGGCGCCATAGTCAGCGGGCGCCACCTTCTCCACAATCAGCGAGGACTCATAGGTGAGCGAGTCAATTTTACGCTCCTCCAGCTCATATTTGAACGTATGATTGATGGGCAGATCCTTGCCATCCTGGCGCCAAATGAATTGCGGCTTGGGCGATGCCTGTGCCCGGCAAGGCAAACGTCCGCGTTCACCTGTGCCGCTAGCGGCGCGCAGCAACGTCGGCGACTTGGCGATCTCTGGAGCAACTGCAATGGCGAGAATTAGAGAATGCCTGGGGGATTCACTTGACTCACGAGCTACTCACATTTGACTATGAGCAGAACGTCACGATTGGTCGGATTGGCCACATGATTGTCGGCCACGCAACGAAAGTTGCCCACATCATCGCGCTGGGCGTTCTTGATGTGAAGGTAGGCGGTGCCATTGGTGAAGGTCGTTGTGGTCTTCACCTTCATGTCGTAGCCCACGCGCTCCCATTTCACATGCTCCTCGGCGAGCGGTTTACCCTCCACGCTGCAGGACAACATGGCATCCTCGCCGGGATTCACAATAATATTCTCCGAGACAGACTTGATGGTGGTGCCGTCTAAGCAGGAGTGATAGAATAGCTAAGGAATTCTAAACTTCTAGTCACAGGATTAGGTCACTTACATTCCACAACCACTGTGATATTAATGCTCGCCTTGCCCTGCGAATTGCTTGCCGTGCAGGTATAAATGCCAGAGTCCTCACGATGCAGCTTGGTGAAGTTGAGCACAGCGCCATCGGCAAAGATGCGATGCTCGCTGGCCGAGATGCTGCCGCTGGTATCCTGCGGTATGGGTGTGCCATTCTTTGTCCAGGTATAGGTAATTAACGCTGGATTCGCATTCGCCTGCAACGGCACCTGCAGCGACTCACCCTCCAGACCCACCGATGTGGACGAGGGTGGCGGCACGAACTTGGGACGATCTAGATGATGCATACATTTGAATTACAATTACAATTTCATTGCATTTCCATTTCCATTTCCACAGAGTTGCAGAATTTAAATTGAGAATTCGAGTTGGCATTCAGACGACAGAGTCTAATTGCTCAATTAGTACATCGAGATGAACTAAATACTTACATAGAACATTCAGGCTGATTGCCTCATGCACGCTGCGCTGCAATGCCTCGTTGGCGCTTTGGCAAGTGTAGACCACACCGTTCATTTCCTGGGTGATGTTTAGCCTGAACTCGAGCGTTGAGACTGTGCCGCCCCATAGACCTGGCTTGGACGTGTTATTAATGCCTGTAAACCAAAAGCAGCAGGAGTAGGAGTAGGAGCAGGAGCAGGAGCAGGAGTAGCAGCAGGAGCAGCAGCCAATGAAAGAGACAAAATGGGCGTGATTTTATTTTAGTGACTAAACTGACTGGACGCTGGGCTAGGCTGGCTGGCTGGCAACCAGACCGGATGTTGTCGTGGAAACGCCTTTAAAAAATGCATCAGCATCAGCAGCAGCAGCAGCAGCATCAGCTTGGCTAGCCTGTGCAGCAGCAGCAGCTGCCTAGTTTGACAACGGCGCCGCCAAGTCCATGGCTTTGGCTTTGGCCCGCCCTGGCGGCTGGGCAAACTTCCAAAATTGTGTGCTGCTTATGGTACGTACCTTCAATGGATATGCCATCCTTCCACCAGGACAGCTTTGCTGGCGGATTGCTTGAGCTGGAGTCACAAATGATGGTCGCCTCCATGCCAGGTCTCAGCTCTTCCGGTTCAATGCGTATTTTTACCGTCTCTGGCGCAACTGTAAGCAGAGCCAGAGCAGCAGAGTATAATAATGCCAACGACAAACAACGATGAGTAGAACTACTTACAGTGCACACTCAGTGTGGTGGACTCGAATAGCGGTATTTCGGTGGCACTGTTCGAGGCCTCGCAACGGTATTGCGCCTGGTTATCCGTGACGTTGGCCAAAATAGTTATTTCAGCTGAAACTGATTTGTCGGCGGCCCGAATTATAGAGTTGATCTGTAAAAGTAAATTGGCAAAAATGTAATAAATATAGATATGAAAGACTTTGTTATATATGTATATATGTATAAAGAGAGCAGAACAGAGAGAGAGAGAGAGAGGGTGCGGAAGAGAGAGAGAGAGCTATGAGCTAGTTGATGTATCTAGCAAATTCTGAATTTTATATGCTCTATATTTATGTTGACAGAGTTTAGCTTTCTGTTTAAAGTTTATATTAAAATCTATATATCTGATATATAGCTATAGATATTGTTCATGAGTTACAGCTATAGACAGCGGAAGTAATCTAATAGACAAGCAGAAGGAGCAACAGATGAACAGACAGACCATGCTTAAAACATAAAGACATCTGCCCATCCATTCATTGATATTCCTGAGCCATGCCTATATGAAATATATATATATATATTTTAACATCAACTTCAATCAAACGGCTATTTCCAACTATTATATATCGTGTTCTTTTCGGATATACTCTATATACTCTCCAAGTCAGTTTCAAATAATTTTGAAGTGCATTGTGCATTGAGCTTTGTGTCTCTCTCTCTCTCAAAAGACCCTAGGAATTCAGGTGAATGCTTTTCTTTGTCTGCAATAGAGATTTACAAACTTTTGCTTAACTATAATGTGTAGACTATAGAGCTATAGACAGTCATGTCAAACATGAATACTTTATATATAAATTCATAGAAAAAGTGAAATCACCTTAAGCTTTATTCTTATATAAAATAAGAAATTTTGTGTACTTTCCTGCTAGTCAGAGTCAAACAATATAAAATACTTTTGCTTATGCCTACACATATATATAATCATATATATATATACAGGGTATACAGCTAAAAGCAGCGCAGAAAGTGTGTTAAAAGCAAAACAACTCGAGGCCATGTGCCATACATATGCAAAGAGGGTGACAAAGACACAGACGAACAGACGAACAGAAGGCAGTGGAAGCGAGACAGACAGACAGAGAGACAGAGAGACAAACAGAGTATAGCTGGCGGAGCAGCTGGCGGGTGCAGCATTAAGGAGCTGGGGGGCATAAAACACAGCGCATTTTAATTTTGTTGATAAAATATCATTTAATCTGCGCGCACACAGATGAGCAGCCGCACCGGGCACCGCAGGCGGCGCCTTACGGCTGAGATAGATGGCAAGCAAACCGCAATGGTGATAAAGATGGCACAACACAGAAAGAGAAAGAGAGAGAGCGAGAGAGAGAGAGAGAGAGAGAGAGAGAGTGCAAGAGGTAGAGTGCGCTGGGCGTGTAGCAGTTGCTTGTTTCCGTTGCTGTGACAGCCAGCCACAGCAGCAGTCGACGTTGGCTAGTTGCCTTTTTGTTGCATATCAAGTTTACAGCTGGAGGAAGTCGCCGCCAACGCCCATAAGTATGCAACAGCAGCACGGCAGCTTTGACAGCTGGCGCATTTGCGGCCACTTCCGCTGCAGCCGAACTCAGCGAAAGATTTAATTTTGAAGCTTAGCTCAGGCAACGACAATTGCTCGATAGCAGCAGCAGCAGCAGCAGCAGCAGCAGCAACAGCAGCAGCAGCATCAACATCCACATCAGTTATGCAAAGGTGCTAAAGGATATGCATGGCGTGCTGACATTAAAGTGGCTGCAGATAAAATGCCACAACGAAAGCCAACTTCGACTCCAGCTGCGCTTTCGGCCTTATTAGCAATTTCAGCCCATAAACCGGAAGCGGAAATGGTCAACAATAGCGCCATTATTGTTTGGCGCATGTTTGCTGTTTGTCTGTTGTTGATAGCATAACGACTCCTGCTGTGTGTGTGTGCGGCAGTGTGTGTGTGTGTGTGTTTACATTTTCTATCTCTATTGCACTAGTGTCTGTGTGTGTGTGCTGCATATGCAAAATAAAAATAAAAAGGTGTAGAATTTCCATGCAAAACTGACTGCATAATACTCGTTCACATATTAGAGTTATATTAAATTAATCTAAATTTTTTATATTTTAATTAAATTTATTATATTTCCATATCATACATAGATATCTCTATAAATTCGACTGGGCAAGATATTGCTATATATATAATTATAAATTAATAATATTAGCTAACATCACTATATAAAAAAAATGTATAAAAATAAAAAAAATTATACTGTATATTTTGTATATTTCTTTTTATTTTTTATTTTTATACATTTTTAATAAAAATAAATTTTTTTTGCATCTATAAAAGGCATTTTATGTTGAGTATTTTCGGTATACTTTCTCTCTAGATAGATAATAAACAAAATAAGAGAATTGATATCGAATGTCTCTTGGTCAAGGATCTCTCTTTTTTATTTACTATCAATCTATATAGAAAGTATATAGAAAATATTCAAGTTCTAGCAATTATAGCTATGTCTATTCCTAGGTCAATTGACAATAATTTCATTATATATTTTTATGCTACACTGATTTATACAAATAATTATATATATATATATATATATATATATATATATATATATATATATATATATCTATTCCATTTCAACTCTCTCGAGTCTTAGCTCTCAACTCTTCACTCTCATTAGCGCACAAATTGCATTCAAGTCACATGCACTCAACAAACCAATATACTCTCATTTTACTCCCCAAAGCCTTTATATATTTAAAACGAAAACAAAAAAAAAAGTACGAATAGTAAAACTCACCCGTTTGTCGTTTTTGTACCACGTTAGCGTTGCCAACGGATTGCCGCCCGATGAGACACAGAGAAGTTTTTGCACCGACCCGGCTGGTATAATTTGTCCTTCCATATAGCCCGAAATTAATGGCGGAGCGGGCGGATCTGCAAGGAGCAAAAAAAATAGAAAAAATAGAAAAAAAAAACGTAGATAGAGAGGCGTCAGCATACAGCACAGCATAAAGGACAAAGAAAAACAAATGTTGGCCAAAAAAAAAAAAAAAAAAGCACACACAGAGAGATAGTGAAAAAAAAAAAACAGAAACTTGGCCAGCAAATTATGGCCTACTAAAAGAGGCATCCGTAGCCAAGGACCAACCGCTGCGCAGGGTAAGCAGCGGGGCCCAAACAATAAAAATTAAAATTATTTAATTTGCCGCGCATAAAGTACAAGCATCTCGAGGGCCCAACGCATATATAGTAAAGTATATATATATATATATGTATATATATATGTATATATATATATATAGTCACATAAGGCACAAAACGGCCTTGAATTTGCCTAAAATCCCAAACAGCTGGCAAGCAAGAGAAAGGGGAAGCAATTCTATGCCTCTAGCGCTGGCAGCTGCAGCTTGTCAGCAAGAGATAGAGAGAGGGAGAGTGAGAGAGAGAGAGAGTGAGAAGAACTGGTACCCGGTGATGCCCGGGGGTATGGGTAATAAATGTAAATCTCACAGTCGGGTTGCGGCTCCGCCCCCGCTGTTTGTGAATGTTGGTCAGAAAAATTAATTAGCGCTGCAGGAGCGCTGCACATAAAAAGGACGCGTGGATGACAACAACATAAGTCAGGCGGGTAGCCTGGCCTGGCTTGGGCTGGCCAGGGCCCACCAGCGGTGCCTTCAAGTGCTAGGCTGACTTTGTTTACAGCGCTGTTGTTGCCGCTGGCCACGCTGGATAAGTCAAAGACTGAAACTAGAAATTGGCCAGAGAATGGCGCAATTATTAATAAGCCTTGTGTAGTACGGGGGCCTTGTAACCAAAAACTTGGCTTGCCCATCTTGTTATGCAGAACTGTGAGAACTGTCAGAGCTCATTGCCATGCTGCCTCTCCCTCTCTCAACTCTCGCTCTCTCTCTCTGTCTCACACACACTCTGTCTGTTTGACTTGTACTCGTGTTTTGCGCTTTTTCCTCACTCTATTCACTCTTATAATTGAGGCAAATGAAGAGTGACGTCGAACATGGCATAATGGAGTTTAAGACACCTTCGTTGGCAACCTGGCAAATAGAGATGCGGCTGGACATGAGCCAACAGCTGGGAGGTAGCAACAGCAACAACAACAACAACAGCAACAACAGCAACTAGTTTAGTTAACAAATTGACAGGCGTTGAGGCTCTGCTGCCAACTGATTGGAACTCAAACTCTGAATGTTGTTAATGACAGCTCACTTCAATGACTCGAAAAAAAAAAAAAATAAAATAAAATAAAAATAAAATAAATAAATGGCTTATTAATTCTGAATTCAACTAATAATGCTGCATAATTAGTATTAGTAATATTGCTTCTTAGTGATGCGATTCTTTGAGCAATTAATCGATTAATCTTTCAATTAATTCGAAGCAAAATTAATCGTGCCATCACTAATTATGCACTACATCAAATATTTAGTTATTAGAAAATATTTTTTAAAATATGCTGCAGCTAAGTAGATCTATTAATTAGATAAAGTAAAACTCTTCGACATTTAAGAGCTGCTCTCTGAGAGATTAAAGACAGCAATAGTTGAAGTCTACTAAAGCTTGAAGCAGACTTGGTTGAGTTATCATTAGATAGATATGCAGGCTGAGTCATTTCTAATAGGTTTATTAAGTTATCTAATCATATATTATCTATTTATACTATAGAGCTAGTAGGACAGCTAATCTGTAGAATATCTATATGCATATCCTTTGCCATTTCAAACTTATCCCGAAACAAAATTCTCCTTCAAATATTTAAATTAAATATTTAGTTAAATATTTCAGCTAAATATACAAAAAAAAAAAAAAAAAGAGAAAATCGCACACAAATTTCTTTTACTTTGAATTTTATTTACAAATGGGCTCTGATTGGAGTGTTCTGAATTTAGAATTTTGAATATAGCCAAAAAATAAATTATAATTAAAATATCTATATATAGAATTTCGATTATAATTATAGTCAAGCATCGTAAATAATGAATGCTTCACTTCACTAATACTAACACCCTCAAATTGTTTCTATCTAACTATCAATTGTAAAAACTATATATAAATTGCATATTACTTGGTTCACTGGAAATTTTGTACATTTACATGAATTTAGAGCAAGCCGCAGCCTGTGAAGACGATGCTGCGATTGAGCTTGCCGTTCTTGGTGCCATAGCATTGAAGGCTATCGAGTATCTTGCTGCCCTGGATAACTTGGCCAAAGCCGATGCGGGTGTCATTGGCAACGCTGAGCGGCTTGAATGATATGGAAAATGAGATATTTTTGGTGAATCCTTGCAGAAAGTCCTTGCTAAAGGAGAGAATGTAGGCAGACGCGCCATGATCTATAATTTTGGCATCGTACTCCAGCGGCTGATTGAGATCCGAGTTGCCATGATCCAGCAAATCCACATCCATCCAGAGATTTGGAAATAATCGCTTGATGATGATCTTCTGGTGCATATTGCAAATGCTGGCCCGTACCATCTGGAGCACGACGACGGGAGCCGATTCCGTATATAGCTGGACAAGAATGCGACCCAATGGACGTGAACCCTTCAAAAAGATATCCAAATAGATGGTTGGACGCAATAGATTCCATCGTTCCTTGTCCGTCTTGGGCATCGTTATGTTATAGCCTTTGTATTTGGCTAAGCCCGTCTGTGGCATATGAAAGGGTGGTACGATCTCCTTGCCCTTCTTCTTGGTGGAGCTACCCTTCTTTTCGATGCCCGTATCGAGTCCGCTTTCCACGTCCTTGATGCGTTTACCAATATCACGATTCTCCACATCGAGCCGATCAAGCTGCTTCAGTGTGTACGGCAGCGAAGACATCGTGTAGACACGCTCATAGCGAAAGGGCACGATGTCTCCGTGGGTGCGCATCGTCTTTGAGAGTTCGACAAGCATCTGGATATTCTTACGTGTACGCTCCATGTATTGCATTGCCACCTGGCGTAATGTAATCACACCGGTTACCCGAGTCGCCTGGAATCCTGGCGGCTTCGTATCGAGTTCACTTGTCATCCCAAGGACTCGTTCACGATGCTCTCGGTATGCGGCGATGTGTTCAAAATTATGCAAATTTCTATTTAGCTTCATCTTCTTCTTCTTCAATAGAGCTTTCGCCTTGGCCATTGCCTTGGACTTTGAATCTGGCTGTGGAGCAATATGAACGGTTTGCGTAGCATTGAATTCTGCCGATCCCATCGAAGTGACGGACTGACATCGTGGAAACTCATACTGCGACATATCGCTAGCCAAGTTGAAGTTGTTAACGGCTTATCAATATAGGTAAAATGCAGTTACTATCAATTTTCGAAAGAGTTTTTTTTATTCATATGCAGCCCTATGACCCTATACGTTTAGCTTATAAAACTGAACTAAAACAATTTTCACATCTGATACATGCTGCCCGGTTTACCTAGTTCAATTTTTACAAGTTTACATCTAATCTATTCAATGTACATTCAATTTGGGCTTTGGCTTACTGAATCTGAATCTGAATCTGAATCTGAAACGGAAACTGAAGAGTTTAGAGCACGCCGCAATCGGTGAAGGTGATGCCACGGCTCAGGGTGCCATTCTTGGTGCCATAGCTCTGCAGGCATTCGAAGATTTTGCTGCCCTTGACGACACGACCAAAGCCGATGCGGGAACCATTGACCACTTGCAGCGGCTTGAATGAGATGGAGAAGGGAATGCTGTCGCCGAAGCCATTTAGATGGCTCTTACTAAAAGAGAGCACATAGCCGCTGGCACCATGATCTATGATCTTGCCATCGTACTCGAGGGTATTATTCAATGCCGTATTGTTCTCTGTGGGCAATTCGACGTCCAGCCAGAGATTGGGAAAGAGGCGTTTGATCTGAAATTTGTTGTGCATGTTGCACATGCAGGCGCGCACCAGCTGAAGCACCACGACGGGCGCTGCCTCCGTGTAGAGCTGAACGACAAAGCGTCCGAGTGGACGTGCATCCTTCAGATATATGTCGAAATAGATGCGCGGACGAAAGAGTTGCCAGCGCTCCTTGTCCGTTGCGGGCAGCGTGATGTTGAACGGCTTGTACTTGGCCATGGCGCGATCGGGCATCACAAAGGGCTGCGAGTCCCGTTTGTTGACGTGCCCATCCGCTTTCAGGCCCGAGTCAATCTCACTGTTGATAGTCAATAGACGCTTGCCCATATCGAAATTATCCTGCTCCAATTGCTCCAGATCGCTTATGATGGCCGGCACCGTAGACATCACATACGGAGCATCATAGCGAAAGGCCTGAATGGCACCATGGGTGCGTATCGTCTGCGACAGATTGAGCAGCATATGAATGTTCTCCTTTGTGCGTGCCATAAAGTGTTCCGCCTCAATACGTAGCGCATTCACACGTGTCTGACGCACCGCATTAATAGCGGGCGCCGATTGATCTATATCGCTGACCACGTTCAGCAGACGTTCCCGATGCTCGCGCCACATTGCATAGCGTGCTACCTCCGTAACGCCCATTGGCCTCTTGGGTGCTTTCAATTTTAATTTCAATTTCTTTTTCTTATAGCTAATGGACTTGCTCCTCCGCCCCACAGCGACCTCTTCGACTGGCTCGTCGAGCGAGACCTCTGATAGGCATTTCGGCAACTGAGAGGACATCTTCTTCCTTTAGCAACAATGCAAATGCAAAATACTCAATACTGGGCAAAAATCAATTAAATTTAACAAACTGAATGTAAGCGTGTGAACAAGAAATTATAGAAACTAAATCTGATGCGACAGTTGAAGCGAAGATTCGATCAAATCTTTACAGGGTATCGATAGAGAAATACTTACACAGAACATTAATTGTATGCGTGGCAACAACATTCTCAGTTAGCTGCATATTGAGGCCATGGCAGATGACCACCAGGGAGCGCTTGTTGGGCTCCACAATGGTGGTAATATTCGAGCTGGTGGTCCAGCCGCCTGCAATGGCATGACAATTGAAAGATAATTAGCAAATGCTCAGAGCAGAGCATAGGCATAGGCATAGGCCATGCGCTCTAATCTAGTTCAATTAGTTAGTTACTTACCCTCTGGGCTAATGGTCGTCTTGGAAGTGGCATTGCGTATCTGACGTCCACCCACCATCCATTTGATCTCGGCTGGAGGATTCGATGGTGCTGTCGTGCACATCAGTGGCACAACATCGCCGACGCGCGCCTCCGTTGGTCCTGTCACTGTGACTTGCGAAGGTGCGACTGTAATGTAATGGAAGATGTATGGGTTATAGATAGATATAGGTGGTTATAAACTGTGTGTGTGTGTGAGGGTGTGAGGGTGTGTGTGTGTGTGTGTGTGAGGGAGACACACAGCAGTAATTTCGCATGACATTAATATTTAATAAGCCTGCGTCAGTGCCTCACTTGTGGCATGCCGAACGGCTTACATATATGCAGAGAGAGTGTGTGAAAGGAAGAGAGAGAGAGAGAGAGTGAGTGAGTGAGAGAGTGCTGCCTAGCTGCCTGAATGCAAATGATGACTGAGTGACTGAGTGACAGGCGTCTCAGGCTCTGCCTTGGCGAGCTATTACCTAATGCCAGTAACGAAAGTGGCAGAAGCTGAAGCTGTAGCTGTAGCTGCCTTCTGGCTGCTATTTTTCTTGATGGATAAGTGCAGCAGCAACAGCAGCATCAGTAGGAGCAGCAGGAGCAGCAGCAGCAGCAGCAGCAGCAGCAACAGCAGCAGCAACAGCAGCAGCAACAGCAGCAGCAGCAGCAGCAGCAGGAGCAGCAGCAGCTGTGCATATATTACGCATACGCCCCGCTGGACCAATTCGAGCAGAGAAAAAACTTCGTCTCGATATGTTTCGCATATAAATAAACATTATGAATTCTTAACTTCTCGCAGCTTTTGCCATACATCTTCATTCCGATCACACACACACACACACACACACATGAGCTGCTGCAGGAATTTCAATGTGTATTCCAGCTACGTCTTCATTTTTGTGCCACATTTCGTAATACATAAATAATGCGAAAAGCGAGCGCAGCTGAAGTCAAAATGTTGCTCTGTGATGTGTGTGTGTGTGTGTGTGTGTATGTGTGTGGGTTAGCTCTGGCTCTGCCTCTGGCCACTGAATGTGGCATATTTCGAGACTGACTAAAAAAAAGAAAAGAAATGAAAATAAGGTAAACAAATGGATTTTGCTTTTGCTGGCTGGTTAAGTAACAAGAGCCAATTTGATTGGCCAGACAAGTTGGCCATGTCCGAGTGGCCAAAATGGAGCGGGGATTAGCTCTCTGCTTTGGCACGTGCTGACAGCCTTTCATTATGCAGGTAAACTAACGCTAAACAGCGACAATTCAGCTATGGCCACTCGCCTCGCTTTCAAATTTGAATATCACGCATACGCAGCGCATGCCCTCAAGTAGCCCATTTGCATGTTAGACACACACACAAGTGTGTGTGTGTGTGTGTGTGAGGCCCTTGCAGAGGCAGAGACGGGGCAGACCAAAAGAGTAGAGGACTTGATGCTTTAGCAACTGCATGCAAATGACGTCGACTAACGACGTTTTTTGGACAGACAAGTCGCGCGTTCACTGCACAGCCTGATTGCAATTGTTGTGTGAGGAGTGGGCGTGTGGGTGGCTGGGCGGCTGGGTGTGGGTGGGGTTTATGCTATTTGGCACTTGAAAAGAATTTGCATTGCTTGATTTGACAAAGCCAAGTGGGTGCGGCTCGGGGTGGGTTGGGTTGAGTTGGGTTTGGTTGCTTGGATGAGAGTGCAAACTTAAGCTTAATTGCAAAAGAAAGCGCACAGAGTGTGTAAGCGAGAGAGAAGGCGAGGGAGAGAGGGGGTAGAGGATAAGAGTTAGAGTTTGTCAGGCTTATTTTCGCTTTGAGTCGCGTGCCAAGTGGCACGCTGCAAAGGACGACTGTTGACACAAACCAGCGACAGAATTTTGAGTGTAAGCATAAGTGTGTGTGCGAGTGTGTGCGAGTGTGTGTGTGTGTGTGTGTGTGTGGGCGTCAGAGTGTGTAAATATGAAAATTAACGAAATACAATTAGGCAAACATGCAAAGGAGTCGCAACGAGCAGACATTGCAGCAGCAGCAGCAGTAGCAGCAGCAGCAGCAGGCAATTGCCAGCATCTGCATAACGAGAAGCGACTCGACTCGACTCGACTCGACTTGATGCGACTCGTTGCCGGCAGGACACGCAAATTATCTGCTGGCAGAGCATTAAGGGCAGCTGGCTCTCTCACTTTGATGATGCTGCTGCTGGGTTGGATATATAGGGGGTTGGGGGTGCTGGGATTGCTTGGGTTGGGGTTGGCTTGGGTTGAGTGGTTGTTGCACTTACATAGCACAGTCAAATCAACTTCCGCCTTGAGCGGTGTCTGTGACATCACGTTGCTTGCCTCGCAACGGAAACGCGCCTTGTTGTCGCTCGCCTCGGCGGTGAACGTGTATATATTCTCCGATAGCCGGCCAGAGGTTCTGCAAGCAAGTTGATAGAGATAATGTTAGCAACAGTAATGATAATAGCAATGATAATAGCGAGCAGCAGCTGCTGCAGCTGCCGAGCTGCTTCACTTACCTGTAGGCCATGCGTATTTGTGAATTGTTTTTGTACCAAATGAGCTGCGCGGGCGGATTGCCGCCGCGACTGCGACAAATGAGCTCCACCGTCTGGCCGCGTCGCAGCGTTTCAGTGGGTGAATAGCCCTCAATGTACGGCGGTCCTGGTGGATCTGTGAATGCCAAAGCAAAAACAAAAAAAAATGTTAAAGCATAACGCTTAATGTATATATATATATATATTGTCTATATACGAGTGTGTGTGCGTGCATATTTAATTGTATCTGTGTATCTGTATCTGCCACAAATAAATTCAATTTACACTAAAACAAATGTGGCACGGCCATGCCATAGTCCTGGCATATGCAATTGCACAATTTGTGCGCAGTTTTTAATTGAAGTGTTTGCCTGGGCAATCGTTTATGTGGTTAAAATGCATTATTTTTCCCGATTTTCCGATTTCCCCTATGTTGTTTACATTTTATTTGTTTGCGGCCTGTTGGTGTGGGGGCGTGGCATTTGTATCTGCATTGCATTTACTTGTGCTGTCTGTAATTTTGCATGTTTTGTGGGCGTTTTAATCACATTGCAAATACCACAAGCAAAAAAGCGACCTTTAAACGCCTTAAAAAAAAAAAAAAAATTAATGAAAATAAAATTGAAACAATTCTACAATAATTTTGACCAGCTGCCACAAGGTGCGTATACAGAATGTGTGCTTTAAACAGAGGCCACGACCTGAGCCATAATCTATGCCACACAGAGAGAGAGAGAGAGAGAGAGAGAGAGAGTAAGTGAGAGATAGCGAGTATATGTCGCGGGCACACAATTAAATTAATATCACTTAAAATATTGTGTACGAGTATCGTTTGCGTGGGGGATTTGCCCATGACTATGTCCCCAGCATGTGGCCAACTGAATCCGATTACAGACCCGGACGGGTCCTTGACAGGCGGGTCGACCGGGGGCTGGTCTGCAATAATAGCGCATAATTAAGCATCGAGGCGAGCAAATATGTATGGCCCAACTGCACGGCAATGTGCATGTCCCACAGATATGCGTAAGTGTAGCCGCAATTAAGATGTATAAATATTTATAGCGAACACACACACACACACACACACACACACACAAACACACACGTCTGATATAGTCTGTGTGCGGCTGATGATAGCGATTAAAACGGATCTATCACATGTTTATATGTGCTTTGGCAGCTGACCAAGCTACAATTTTTATATTTTACCAAATGAAGCGCTAATTGATAAACAATTAAGCAATTAGTTCGCTTTGCGTCTAGCTTTCAAGTCTAAATGAGCTATTCAAAGTGGATCTAGTTTGATGTTATGTAAGGCCCAATATCAATTGATACATTTTCAAGGCTGTCAGGTAATTGAATAATAATTTAATTTGATTGAATTTTAATACTAAATGTCATGGCGGTCTTGATCAGATTAAATGTTAAATCTCATAAAGTTTACTTAAATATTATACAGGCTTGACAAGACTAAAGCAAAATAATCCTATAATTATTTTATATTATATATTTAGTTTGATAATTGTTCTTAGACTTATAAATGTCTTATCATATAGTCAAATATTATATTTAGTTTTATAATTTAACTCAGCATTTCATATTTATTCAGTTTTTAAAAACAATACTTTTCTATATGCTCTCTTCAATTTAATGACAAAAATTTGGAGTTTTCATATTTAATTCTTAATTGAAATTGAATATTCTCAATTGCATACATTTGCTTTAGGTTTTGTGCAACTGATTAATTTTGTTTTATATTTTATATACATTTCAAAATTATTGTAATGAAAAAATAAATCAATTTTATTTTAATTCCATTTTTTTCTGGTTATATTTTCATATAACTTCCCTTAACAAATGTTTCTCACATTGACAAAGCTAATTTATTTTTCTAACAATTTTCCTTATTTTTAAATTCCTTCACAATGCTGACGTAACAACTGCAAGAATAGCCTAGCGCTGCTCAGCTTCAATGCCTGTTCAAGTAATTATGCCTGCAACTTGCTTGCCTACTCCGTCCGATCGCTTCGACTTTCAATTTAACAATGACTTTAGGCTTCAGTTGCGCAGCTTTTATAAGCGAATTTAGTGAGAGCGAACAAGAAAGCACAGGGAGCGAGAGCACAAGAATATCGAACACTGTGAGAGCAGGCACATTGGAAGCGAGCGCAGGTAGAGCCACTTACCCGCGCTTACAAACCGAATACAAGCTAATTACAAATAAATGCTGAGAGTTGACGACATCGTACTTTCACTCACACAACCGAGAGCAACCGTTTGCGTCGGCTCATCAACCAGCTCGTTCCCGATCGAACAGAAACGTGCATATGTGTGTGAGAGTGAACACCGATTGCTAGTCTATTTTCTTCTCGCTTGCCGACGACCCTCAATCGTATGGCTACCCGAACGATAATCGGAAAAAGAGCATCACACGAATAGTTCAATGCAGAGCGCTCAACCGAAACACAACACGAACAGAGCCGAAGGCATTTGCTGAGAGCGAGAGCGAGTGAGTATGATTCTTTTCGCTAGATGCCGCAAAGAGAGCGTAAGGAATAGCACGATTAATTGATATTTGTGAGCTATGCTTATACATAATTACTTATTATCATACTCCTATGCTTGACATACTCTAGTTAGTTAAATATTCTGCTAGCAACATCTTCTGATGATTCTCAATATAAAAACCTCCCACATCAGACAGACAGATAGACAGACAGACTTAATTCAATATGCATTCGATAGATTAGTATTGATTAAGCAACGATAATTGCAATGGCTCACTTGGCGCACGTTAAAGACATAATAAAACGAATTTTGTATGGGAGCTGTTCAATGCCTGTTGGCGGCTTGGGCAATTCGAATTCAATCTAGTTTGTCAACAGGCATTGGCAGCATTTGGCCAAAGAGCACGAAGTGGCTAAATGAATGGCAGCGCCAATAATAGCCTTGTGGTCAACTACAGCTACAGCTTCAGGCAGCTGGAGCAGCAGGCAATGCATAAATAGCAAACATAATTAATTTGAATATGGTGCACGTAATGTGTGCGACAGAGAGAGATAGAGAGAGAGAGAGAGAGGGAGAGAGAGAGAGAGAGGGAGGGATCTGCCTACTTTGGTTACCGCTGAACAAAGCTGGCAATCAATAACAGAAGTTTGAAATGCGACTGGGCACTGGGCACGCAATTGTTGTGACCTCTTGTGCCAGAGCATTCCAGCCAGCATTCACACACATCACACACAATAACCTGTGAACCCATGCAGGAGCGAGAGCTGTAGCAGCTGGTCGTCGCATTAGAATTTAAAAACTAATTAATACGCGCGCCAATTGCGCAATTAGCGGCCCGGGCTGGTCATCAGAGCAGCGGCTGTGGCCCGTTTTTGTGGGCTCACAAATGGCCATGGGAGCACGGGCATCATCGGTATATTGGCCAGCGAGGTGAGCACTTGGCATAAGTGTGCGTGGCTAGCATTTCAATTGTATGGCAAACTTGGCCATTTCAGCTGGCTAATGAGGTCGCCATTTGGCATTTTGCAGTACGCATATATTTGACATGCCATACAAAAGGTCAGTCAGCCAAAGAGCCTAGCTAGCTACCAACTGCATCTAGAGCTAATCCCATATATATATATATATATATATATGTGTGTGTATATCAGTGTATATATATACATCATTACTCACACAACACGGACAGTTGCACGGTGGAACGCATGGGCATGTCCGGGGACAGAGCCTTGTGCTTCGCCTGGCAGGTGTATTCCGTGTAATCATCATCTGCTCCAGGCTTTAATTTCAGACTTGAGGTGGTGGTAAAGCGTTTAGGTGTGGTTTCCTCTACCTTATCATCGCGCTTTTCTGTGGAGCAGAGAGAGAGAGAGAGAATTGAGATGAGATTGAGAGTGCAAATAGTTAAAGTAATTAAGAGTAAATTATCAATTCATATTGTTCTTATATATATTTAAAAATTAATATAATTTAAAGTTGACTTTCATTGACATTTATTTTTAAATTTAATAAAACAAGTATTTTACTTGTATTATTATTTTAATATTTGTTTCAAATGTAGCTGATTTTTTTAACCTAATTCTTATTCTTAAAATAAAATAAAATTAAATTGCTTTTATATTATTTATGAAATTGCCGGCCCACACGTGTGACAAACACATATAAAAGTTTTCTTATATTGTGCAAGATTTTAAGCCTATTGAGCTGTGAACAAGATTGAAGACACATTTGAGGAGCATAAAATTGCTTCAATTAAGTGAAATGGAAAAGCATAATACTCTGTAATTCTTTTAAATAGAAAAATCCACTCATAGTCTACTACAATAATAAAATATGTAAAAGCTTAACTTAACTCTTTAAATTAAAATCCCATTTTAATAAACTGCATTTTTATATAGAAATATATATACATAAATATTTTTTTATATTTTCATTATTTTTATATATTTAAAATTTATATTTATATTTAAAATAATATTTTTTATAAATTTTTATTGATATTTATTTTAATTTTTAAATACAAATTTATGTTAGCCTCCTATTGTCCGTCTTTAGCAATATAATTTTAAATATTTATATAGTTTGTATATATTTATATTAAATATATATTGCATTCATTTATAATTTACATTTATATTATAAATATTTATAAAATTATTTAAAAATGTATATATTAAAAAAAAAACTATATAAAAATATTCAATAATAATAATAACTTGCAAATGTAATTTAAATTACAATGCCAAAGACAATCATAAAGAAGCTGCTACATAATTACATAATTTTCTACATTTTCCAGCGTAAACATATTCTCATTTGAAACATTTTCCACCTATTATGCATACAGCTTTAAAATTAAACGACATTAAACAAAGAAAACTTTGCTTTGTATGCATGCTTGTCAATCAGTCCATCAGTTCGTCAGTCCGTCAGTTCGTCAGTCTGTCAGACTTTCATTCAGTTAGTCAGTTAAGATAAAAACTATTTTGTATAGCAAGATGCATAGATTGTATAGTTTATTTGCCTGTCCTTTGCAGTTACTGTGAAATGTGGCCAGTAAGTGGAAGGGCCAGTAACACGCATTGCCATAAATAATGACGCAACAAGCAAACTTCCAAAAATGCAGCTGGTGTGTGTGTGCTGCTGTGTGTGTCTGCTGCGTGTGTGTGTGTGTGTGATAAATTCTTGTGCGCTGCGTTAAATGTCTGCGATTTATCATAATAACAACAACAAAACATCAACAGCAGCACTCAGCAGCGAGCTCTATACAAAGAAAATTAAAATGGCGGGTGTGCGTGTCTGTGTGGGAGTATTTGCGTGTGTGTGTGTGTGTGAGTGTGTTGAGGGTGTTACTCTCTCTAACTGGATATTGCAAAATTTGCACGCCATTTTCGCGTACGTGCAGCTAGTATCCTGCCAGCCTGCCCCACACACCGAAAGTCCTTGTCATAAAGTTTAACGCATATTTTATGAAGTTTTGTCGCACCTCACACCGTTCGCCCTTCTGCGCGATTCTCATGGCCTTTGGAATTCATTTGTAGGCGCATATTTTGTGTCTAATATTTGCTGACAACAACAACACATTTTGTGACATAATTTCAAGTCATAAATTGCCAATAGCTCGATGTAGTTGAAATATTTGCAAAGAGTTGAACACGCTCTCTCGCTTACACACACACACACACACTCTCTCTCTCTCTCTCTCTCTCTGCTCTCTCTCTTCTGTCTCTTAGTTGCTTTTAACCATATAATATTGCTTAAATTGTTGTTGCCCCAACACTAATGAGCAGACATATGAGCCTGGCCCGCCGTAACGACCCTGAGCCACTGAGCCGCTGAGCCGCATTGCCGCGCTGAGCCACACTCGTGGCAAGCTCCACTGACAGCTTGCAAATGATGTTGCAGAGCCGTTAACCACATTGTCGTAAAGTCTTGTTCTTGCTCTTGTTCTTATTCATTTTTTTTTTTTGTTTCATGCTGTTGCTGAACGTAACCAGGCCCCGTGCCCATGTCCAGCCGCAACATATTGTGTCGTAAACATAATTCATCATGCACAGCTACGTCCAAGCACTTCCTTCAGCGCCATCGCCATTGCCGTCGCCGTCGCCGTTGCCGTCTCCTGCCCGCATTTCCTTTGCGGATTTTCCTACATTTTACGCTGTTTTGCGAAATTTTCTTATTTTCTTTTTACTCCCACTCCCATTTGCTGTTGTTGTTTTCTTTGTTTTTTGTTGTTGTTGTTGTTGTTTGTTTGCCCAAAAATTTCCATCATCATCATCATCATCGTCGACGCTGTGCGTTTCACATTTTAAGCATTTTTAACGCGCCAGTTGTGTTAAAATGATTTCGTTAGCCGCCAAATGACAGCCAGAGACGAAACTGATGGAAACAGCACCCACACACACACACACACACATACACACACAACACACACACACACATACACATACATTCATTTACCTATATGTATGCTGCATATCATAATCATTATGAAAATTAAATGTCGTGAAGGCGACTAAGCGACTAAGCGCCGTATGATGCCTCTGCGCTCAGCCGTTGCTCCTGCCTCCTGCCTCCTGCTTTCTGCTTCCTGCTCCTGCCTCCTGCTTGCTGCCTAGTGCCCATGGCCATGGCCTGATGTCCTGGGCAGGACATCGCGATGCCTTTTACATTTGCATTTTTCCATATTTTCGAAAAACATCGTCCGTCCACCATTCCAATTTAGCTGGGCAGCAATGAAATGACAAGGCACAAACAGAGGCACAGACACAGGCCAAAGAGATAAGGCAAAACGTCAGCAGCAACGGCAATGGCAATGGCAACCGTTTTGTTAGGGTATAAAATTATTATTTAAGCACCGTCATCAAGCAGAAAGTCAACGGGCGACTCCTGCTCCTGCTCCAGCTCCAGCTCCAGCTTCACTCACACACACACACACACATGTGCCCGAAAAACTGGCTGACAGTCAAAGGGCTGCCCAGGCTCCCGATCTGCCTCGCCGCCAGCTAAAATCCATTTACACTTTTTTTTGTTTTTCAGTTCTCTCTCATTTTTTTTTTTTTATTTTTTCTTCTGTTTGTGGAACCAGAGTGGATCAGCTCGTGGCGGGGCGACGCTCGATACAGCAATGGTTAATGGACGAGGGGTTGCTGCCAGGCCAGTTGCAGGAGGCGGGCGAGCGGGTAGCCTGGATAAGGTCTGGGCATGCCATTAGAAGACACATGCGTTGGATACGGTGATCCGGGATGGAATTTTGCTGTGTAAGTGGACATTAAATTTGATGGCTTAGTGTTGTGACACTTGTCACGAGCTCTTCCTATGTGTGTGTGTGTGTGTGTGTGTTGGTTGGCCTATGTATGTGTGTGTGTTTGGTCTTGATGTTGATTGCGCCAGCCTTCCATTACATTAGTATATAATGTGCATATAGGAAAAATTTAAGTGAATATTTGCTCTACTCTATATAAAAGTGTAATTCGTGACAAATTAGCTGATTGGCTTACGAACTGAGTGATTGAGTGGCTGAATGAGTATTAGCTTGGCTGGCAGAGACTGAAATACTGAGAGAATGAAATGAGAAATGACGGAATGAATATGAATATGAATTTAAATATAAATTGATAGCCTGGTTATGAATGAAAAATCGACCATAAGACAAACTGAATAGCTAACTGAATATTATATGTATATAATAAATATTATTATGAGAATGCTATAAATCCTTTTCTTAATTCTAATTATAATTCTAATAAAATCTGCAAAACTTGCAATATCATTAAGTTTATAAACTATTTATGCTGTTAGCTTATTTAATAACAAACTGAGTAGCTGACTGAATATTATATGTATATATATTATATATTATTATTACGAAAATGCTATAAATCCTATTCTTAATTCTAATTCTAATTCTAATTCCAATAAACTCTGCAGCTTATAAACTATTTATGCTGTTAGCTTATTTACTAACCTGGTTTATATTCAACATTTCCACGATACCAAACGATTTGTGCCTCTGGCTTTGCATTGGCCACAATGCATTTGAGCGTAAGATCTTGATTCTCACGCACTTCCACTTTGGAGTTGTGGCTATAGCCTTTGATCTCGATCGATGAGGGTGGCGCTGTAAAGAGAGAGAGAGAGAGAGAGTGAGTGAGAGTGAGTGAGGGAGTTCGAGTACAAGTGATTAGACGACTGCCAACAACTGTTGCAAATAATGCATAGAGTTGTGGGAAGTGGGCGTGGCATTAAGCTAAACAATGACAATGCCAAGCAGAGCAATACCAGCGGCAATGCTCGCTCATTATGCCACAATGCAGCTACGGCACACGTTGGCCAGCTAAGTGGGTGGGATGGTTGGGTGGTTGGTTGCATGTGTATGGGAAGTGGGCGTGCCAGCCATTGTAGACGACATTGTTGTTGGCGGTTGCAGTCGCAGGTTGAATGGCCGCCAAAGTAGTGAATGGCCTGCAGCCTAACGTCTGCCACCAGCGCCCGTTAATGAGAGAGTGAGAGAGAGAGAGAGAGAGAGAGAGCGAGTGAGAGAGCTGAGACGCTGTCTAACAATGGAGCATTGCAGCAAACACATACAAACAAACAAACAAACAAACAATTGTGGATAAAGTTAAGTGCACGTGTGCATTATTTTAATGCCACCTGAAGGAGTAGGCAGCCATTGCGTCTTTGCTGTGTAGCAACAACACAGCAGCAGCTGCTGTTGTAGCAGGAGAAGTAGCATAAGAAAATGCTGCCACACAAAAGTTAAAGTGAAATGTGTGTATGGAGTCGAGCAGTTGGGGCACATTTGACATGCAACATATGTTGCCTGCTGCTGCTCGCTCTAGCAGTTGTTGCATGCAAAATGAGTGTGTGTGTGTGTGTGTGTGTGTGTGTGGCAAGCAGTTGGGATGTGGTGTCAGAGCCAACGACGCTACCACTGCTGCTGCTGCCGCCGTGTAAGCCACCATGTCGAGGTAATTGCTTTTGTTGCTACCAAATAAAATCAACACCCTGGCCGTCCAGGCGTCGAGCGCTTGCCCCAGCTTTGGTGCTCTGCATTTGATAGCCTCGACGCTGGGTTGGAGATGCCCTCGGTGCCTTGAGGCTGGCTTGCGCGCGTTGTTTGTGAATTTTATTTGCCTGGCTTTGGGCGCATCAAATTATTATGCACAAATCAAATATACAAACACAAAATCCCGCGACGCACAACAAAAACACAGACATGCAGACACCCACACACACACACGCACACACAGAAAGGGCATGAGCTTGTGTGTGTGTGTGTGTGTGTGTGTAGTGGTAAGGTTGTTTATGCCTGCGGCACTCAATTTCCCTTATCCAGCTCTCTATGCGCTTCTCATAATTCTATTCAACATTGCGCATAAGAAATAATATGCCACAAAAAAAAAAAAAAAAAAAACAAAAAAATCAACTCAACTAACTTTTGGCTTCTCTTCAAATGGTTTGACATTGCGTTTGCTTAATAAAAGAAATGTAATATATTAAGCTCAACTTGAAATTCATTTTCTATTTTCAAATTTGATTCATTATATAGTTAGCATATTGTTATATGTGCAAACTCTGAGTGGAAATTTAAATATGGAAACGGCTAATAAAGCAGCTCAGTTAAGTTTGCTTCACTTTTCATTTTCATGTTGAGCATTGCGTATACATAATTTACATAGTTACATAGCTCAACTAGTAACGAGCGGACTTTATAATTACTTTTAGAGTGGCATCTACGTTGTTTAAGAAATTATATGCGAAAAAAATGTTCATTAGTTTAAAGGGAGTAAATAATATCAACAAAGCTCATAATTTAGATGTAGATAAAGGTATAAATTAAGGATAAAGAATAATTATAGCTATACAAAATATATATACATATATATATAGATTATTTCTTTGCATATATCGCTTGATCATTTATCAATGCCTACATATAAGAAGTTTCGTTCACTTATACTTGGAGTAAACACTCAGAGAGCAAATGATTGCGTCGGTTCATCAACGATCTCGTTTACGATCAGACGAAGCCTTTTTTCGCTCAGGCTTCTCTCCAGCCGTTTCGTTCACTTTTATGAAACCGAAATTCTTATGTACATGTATTGGTGAGTATGCGAGAGTTCTTTTCGTACATGAACGTTTGCATGAGTATGTGTAAATAAATTACGTTGCTCACTAACCAAACCTCAATCGTATTGCTTCACGAACAATGTTCGGGACAAGAGCATCACACGAATAGTTCGGCGTTGAGCGCTCAACCGAACACAATCCAACACGAGCAGAACCGAAGAGTCTAGCTGAGAGCGAGAGCGAGTGAGTATGATCTTATTCGGTTCAGTTCGTGCTGAGCGAGCATCTATGGAATATATATATATATATATATATATATATATATTTTTTTTTATTATATGTATTTAACTTCGTTCGCTTCTCTTTGATATCTGCTCTTATATATTAATATAAATGCATAACTTCTCTGAGTAGAGTTGACTTTGCTGCAGACTGCGTTTGCATAATGCAAGTAATAAGGCATGCATAGCTTATCTGCCACCACATATAGATTTAACTTTACTATCTGCACTTCAGTTAACTTTGCTCATTCGTTCACGCGTTTCTCCCTCTCTGTCGCTCTCTCTCTCCCTCTTCTTTACTCTGTCTGCTGTCAAGCAATATAACGTTTCGTTTCGTTCTCAAAAAATAGATACGCGATATTTTGTTGAATCTGTCCTCGTCGACAGCGTCACCCTTAAGTGAAGGCTCTTGTGTGCAAATTGGTGTCGCAAGGACGCCCCAAGCGGCGTTGGGGCTGTCGGGGCACATCCGCGGGCAACGAAAGGGTTTTTGGAAACATTGAAAATTCATAATATTTGCCATATTGCAGCAGCCACGCAGCGTCACGTTGCGCTGCTGCGCGTGTTGCACAGTTAAAAGTAACAGCAGAAGAGTTGCATATGTTCGACATGTGGAATTGGAAATACTCTATAAAAAAATATTTATAATGGACTGATTGATTGATTGACTAACTATTCGATTGATTCTCGCTGATAAAGCGAATAGAACAAGGCGAGGGAATTTGGTAAATTGATTTTCAATAGTTGATAAATGAAGATTGAGCATGGAAAGAGAAAGTTCAAGCTAGAGTTGTTAAATAATATATATAAACTAGTTCAATTAAACTGTTTCGCAAATGAACTAGTTCCATTTGGACTATGACTCCCTTGTTAAAAGTAATCAAAGACTTGCCTAATAGATGGACATTATATTCATGTGAACTAGTTCAATTGAATGGTTCACTAAAAGAACTACTAAACTGAAATGAAGAATGTAACTCTGTACTGAGCTTTTTAATTTTACATGTACTCATGTACTTATTTAATTCATTTGATTCACTTCAACAACAACTAGTTCCATTGAGTCGTTCAGCTGTTCATGAACGATTTGTTCTATTGAGCTGTTAAAACTATTAAATGGATCAATACATATTAAACATATTCAAATTAAATTGAATTGAACAATTTATTAAAATTGATGTTACAGTTTGAACTAGTTCACAAAATGCAATAACATTTCATAGGGTATCAAGTGGAATTTATATGCCCTTATAAACATTTTATGAATCAGCTTTTGTACAAAGTCGTTCCAAATGCAGTTCGATTTGTAACAAGAAGCTGCTGTAAGTCCTGAGACTGCACCGACGACCCATGAGCACCTACGCAGCTGGCGTGGGTGATTCTGAAGGTCTTCTCGAGCGCCTACACATAATGGGGATGTGTGAGATGGGGGAGGGAAGCAGCTAGTATATGCATTGTTGATTGGTATGCAAATTGTATTTGATTATTGACATGTGCGAGGCGCATTCAACAACGACAATCGATCAGTGTAGCCGAACGAAGGGGGGAGGAGCGAGGGCATGGCTAGAAGAATGCGAAGGTTGTCCTGACAATTGGCGTTACATGCGATTATGAACGAGCTTAGAGAAGGTGCCACAGCAGGTGGCCAGCTACACCTTACCCCTCGTATCGAACACAAAACATACGAACGTTGCAGCGATTCGTTGATTAAATTTTATGCACTGCCCCAGCAGCAGGAGGAGTAGCAGGAGGAGCAGCAGGTCAGGCGAAGGGCTGCTGCAAGGTGCCTGGCTGCAAATAATTTATGCAGCCATTGTTGGGCTCTAGCAGCAGCAGCAGCAGCAGCAGCAGCACAAAGTGCAATTTGCCATGAATTCAGGCAAAGCTGAAGCTGAGCTCAGCCCGCTAACCCACTAATAGTACGCCTCATAAAAGTTTTATGCGCTGAAATATTTCTCGACTCTTTTTTTTTTTTTTCTTTGCTTTCATTTTTTTACAGGGCAAGAATTGGCAATTTTTCCATTTGACGTCAACTGTTTTGTCGGAGGGGGGTGGTCTGGAGACAGCCCCAGTGAGTTGAGTGACTGAGTGGGTTGCCGAGCTGCCAGCGAAAAGTCGATGGGTCTCTGAAGCTGACTTTAAGGTCCGGCAAAATAAAGGAAACAAATGTTTGGTCATATTTCAAACAGCCTCACGCCAAACTTTGATGATTTGCACTACAATTACAAGGCGATTACTCGACTCAAATGAGCGGAAATTGAAGAAATTTTTGTGCATTTTAAAATCATTAAAGCACATTTATTGGCTGCCAGTGTCAGCGTACCAAGTGTGGCTCCATCAGCTCCATCTCTAAACGCCATTTCCATGCTGAAGTGCAGGCGGCATTGCATAACAGAGGGAAGCAAAAAAAAAAAAAAGAATTGTTTCTCCTTTTCTATTTTTTTTTCATTTATTTTTTTTGTTCGCAATGCTGCTTTGTATTCAAAATTTATAAAGGCAGCTCTGCTTTTTTGGGCTGTGCATGCCTGGAATTCCATTGTGCCAGGGCACGAAGCAGCTGAATCGCCATTGCCCAGACCCAGTCCTGGAACCGAACCCAGGCACAGACCCACAGACCCAAGCTCAGGCACAGGCACAGACAGAGGCCCTGGCTCAGGTTCAGGCTCTGGTCGTGGTCCCAATGCGTTGGCAGTAAAAACTTTTGTTGGACCCAGTTCGGTTCGGTCGCCTTGCGGCATATGTGTTTTTGGCTGCGTTTTTAAAAATTAATGGCATGCGAACATTTTCTAAATTTCCATAAATTTGCACGTGGACTTTTGTGTGCAAAAGTTCTTTACTATGCCAACTTATAATCTAATTGCGCCCTCACCTGTGTGTGCAAGTATGCGACTGTGTGTGTGTGTGTGTGTGTGTGTGTGTTGGGTCCATGAAACTTTTGGCTAAGCGGGCAGCGTACGTTGAAATTAGTTGCAAAAGAACTTTTGCATTTGCCTCGTTGGAGTGTCTCAAATTTAATTTACGAATGACAAAGGTTCGTTCATTAGGTTTCTACATAGCATATGCTATTTTAATTAGAGCAAGACAGCCAAACCGAAACAGAGACAGCGAGTGAGATAAAGCGAAAAAGTATTGCAATAGAGTGCAATTAAGTGAGCTGATAATCTAAAGTTTATTTAGAGTTGAGGGAATAGCCGAGTAGTTGCTCTGAATAGTAGAGCAGATATATAAATATATATAAATCTAGATATATTGAGTTTCGAGTAAATAGAAAAACAAGCATGACCTTCTTCACTCATATACTGAGTGCCAGAAATCTTGTAATCAGAGCTGAGATTTTTATTTAAATGTAATAAATCTCATCAGAGCATCAGGCAGGCAGGCAAGCAGGCAATCAGGCAAAGCTTGCAGCTCAAGGCGTAATCAATACAATGCCATCAACAACTACAAGAATAAGCTTGATATACTCTTACAGCTCTTCAGCTCAATAAGCGAAAGTGAAAGCCTGTTTACAAAAATAAAACGAAATATATACCAGAAATATACAAACTGGACTGCGGCATGTGTGCCACGTGGCATGTAACTGAAGCTGCAGCAAGGCTCAACTCATTTCGCTTGAGGTACAATATATTCTCATATTTCAATATATCTCTATATAATAACTAATGCAAGTTAATAAATAGAAATTCCTATTAAAATTGAGCTCAGATTAGAGCAATTTGGCTACTTGGCCAGTATTTCAAACAATTAATTTAATGAAATTTTAATACAATTTAAAATGCAAATAACATAGATATTATTACATAATTAAACTTATACTTAAGCGGATTTATTAAAGATTTCACAGTTAATGATAATTAACATTTTTGGCGCCTCTCAACTATTCAAGAGAAATCATAGTTAAACAATGCCACGGCCAATGCTGCTCGCTGGCATTAATCAATATCGAATTGGCAATTGGCTTAATGAATAAATCAAATAAATGTTACTTGAACTTAATTGAATTATTACACATTTGTCTACATTTTGCTCTGGCTAATTGCTGCAATAATGTCGCACGTGTTTTCTTGGATGCCTACGGGACATACCTTTGCTTACATCTGCGAACACACATACTAACATGCGTACACACACACACACACACACATATATATAGAGATAGCTAGCAACATTGCTACATATTTTCAGTCAGTGAAACATAGTAGATGCCATTATAGAACAAAAGAGAGACACAGACACAAAACCCACACACACACAAAGAGAGAGAGAGAGAGAGAGAGAGAGAGAGATCTTGGAGTTGGGGGCGAACTCACTGGACTCTCACAAGTACCGACAATTATGACAAACATTTCTTCATGGGAGGCAGAGGCGCCGCCGGACGACCTTTTGCCACAGCAACAACAACAACAACAACAACAACAACAACAACAACAGCATCAGCAGCCATAACTAACGAGCTTATACGAATCCCAGTCAAACATACACAAGCATACATACACTGAGAGAACAAAATGCCGAGCGTATTATTATACGCTAATCGAGTTGAGATTGAAATTCCCAAAGCTATGCATGAAATTCCTAGTTCAAGACTTTTCGTGTAACCCAAAATTCCAGCCTTTTGAAACTAATAAATGTTGGGGCTACTTTTTACTCCTTTAAGTTAATAGTAAATTTAAATAGATATTTTCTTACGGCAATGATTTATATATTAAATTCGAATCCTATATTAATTGTTAAAGTTAAAAAAAAATATATAAAAATAAATTTATTATTTTGAAAATTATTTTAATTTTAATTTTATAAAATTTTATAAAATAAAAAATTCAATTAAATAAAATCATAGAAAAAATTTATCTAATAATTTACAAATATTTAAATAGCAACATTTTTAATTTTTTAAATAAATTTCAAAATCATTCAAATAATTCACTTATAATTAATATATAATTCATATTAAATTAGCAAATTTTTATTAAAAAAAAATTTAAATCATTCATAGAATCAATTTAAAATTAAAATTGTTTTAGTCAACATTTTTCTTTAAATAAAAAATATAAAATATTGCATAAATGCAATGCATATTTTTTATTTTAAATTATAAATTGAATTCAAAGAAAGAACTTTCATATTTAATTACAATTACTCATTAAGCAGAAAATGGAATATTGCATTACCTCGCCCCGCCTGACTTTTTCTCTAAGTGAAACTGTCGAGTATATATATATATATACATATATTTTTTTTATATATATATATATATTTCTGTACTTTGAGTTTTTCTAAGGCTCCTTGGCACACATCATCATTGTCACAGCTCATGGCGCGTAATTAACTAAACAAACGTCATTAGGCATGCGCATGTATGTGTGTGTGTGTGCGTGTGTGCGTGTGTGTGGACCTGTGCGTGTGAGCCTTGGGCAAGATAGGCAGCAGCAACAGCAGCAGCAGCAATGTCGCTGTCGTTGTCGTTGTCGTTGTCGTTGTCGTTGTCGCTGCCGTTGCCATGGCCCATTATAGAGAAGTGGGCTGCTGTTGGGTGAAACATATCTACGAGAATAGAATAGAAGGCAGCCAAACTAAGCACAGGAAATGAAAATCGCTGTCATCAAATGTAGCGCAATTTCTTGAGTGATTACAACAAGCAGCAGCAGCAGCAGCAGCAGCAGCAGCAAGAAGAAGAAGCAGAAGCAACAGGAGTACCCACACTTTCAAAGTGATTACACGACAGTCGGAATAACAATGCAACGAGACACAGACCTAGACATACACACACACACACACACACACACACATTGGCAATAGTAAAAAAACAAATATAAATTCATTTCGGTTCAATTTGAAAATGCTAAACCTTCTCACACTTGCCCAAGCTGCGTCACCCTCCCACTCTACTCTCTCTCTCTCTCTCTCTCTCTCTCTTTGGTTGTCTCAGTTCCCTGCCCCAATCTGAACTTAGTTCTGTGACACTGTCACAGCTCCTACGAGCTGACTCCTTGGAGCAATAAACTGCGCTAAATTCAGCTCAGTCTCGCACATTGTTGTTGCTGTTGCTCCAGTTGCTGTTGCTGTTGCTGTTGCTTTGCAAATTGCTGACAATAAATGTTGGCAGCGACAACCAGCAACCAGCAACCAGCAACCAGCCACGCCTTCCAATTGATGGAGGGAGTGAAGGGAGTGGGACCACCCGCATGCGAGTTGGCGTCACAATTTAAATATGCAAGTGCAAAATGCTATAGGTGCAATGAGCAGGAAACAAACACAGAGGCAAGGCAACGCAATGCACGCTGTGAGGAGAGGGGGAGTTCGGTACGTTAGGAATTGTATTTATTACAGAAATTAATTGATGCTGTAAACCAGAGAGCAAGCGACTGACAGACAGAGAGAGATAGAGAGAAAACAATGGGCGAGTGATAGAGAGCTAAAATTAAAAAAAAAAAAAAAAGCAGAGATATTAAAATAGAGCAATAGAGACTCCCAGTTAGTAGTAGACCACAAATGGATGTAGCAGCAGTTGGCAATAGGATTTCAACTGAATCGATTTCAAACTGAATTTTCAGTTTGAAATGAAAAAAAAAAGCTAAATGAACTCGGGGCAAAACTGAAAATCGAATACACACAGGCACTAAATATGCAAGCTAAATATTTTCAAAATATCAAAAGTTAAACGAATTTTGGAATTGGATTCGAAAAGTAAAATATATATGGAAATATATATGAAAATATTTAAGAAAATGTTGCTCTACAAATATAAGAAAATCTTGATCTATAAATACTGAAGCTTAAGGCATTTAAAGGTATTTTAATCTGTAATCTGCTAACCTTCAGTTGAAAAGTAAAGTTAATATTCAAGTTAATGCTTTTGGCAATGAAAGAGAAAATTATAGAAATCTATAATGGGTGAATACTACTGATACTATATTCATCTTCTTTTCTTTCTAAATAAAGAATTTAACAGCATTATTTTGGCAATAATAATTTTATAATAATTCTTGATTAAAATTTTTGGCATTATTCATTAAATTTTAGTGCAAAAATTGCATCTATAAACAAAAAAAATATTTAAATAAAAATCTAGCTAATTTTCAGCGGGTTTAGAATATCGATAAGGCAAACAAAGCATGAGCTGAAAGGAAATTCAGGAATGGAAATCATCTAATGGAAATGCCACAATGCAAACCACAAAATGTATTTAAGACAGATTTTTTTTCAGCTTAATTAAAATTACCATAAACCAGACCTTAAGTTGCTCTAGCTCGATAAAAACTTACAACTAATATGCATATATATATATTTTCATTTTATATATTCATTTGATTTTCTATATTTACATTTATATATATATTTAATGTTCTCTACTTACATATGACGGTTAGTTTGGCATTCGCACGAATTGCCGAATTGAGACGCGCTGGACCCACTTGACATTGATATTCGGCATCATCGTTGATTGAGGCATTGGAGATGCGCAGATTGTAGACACCCTGTTTGCGATCGCCGAGCACAGAGTAGCGTGGAAAGCCTGGTATTACGGCAGAGAAGCCGAGTGCAAAACCATCTTTAGTCCATTGCACAGCGCCGGCCACGTTGGCCACCTCGCAGCGCATCATGGCCTCGGCGCCCTCCAGCACCTGCAGATCGTGGGGGGTGGTGCGAAATTTCTGCTGCTGCCCATGGCAGCTAGAGGGCAACAGCAGCACGAACAGCACTGTAATGGAAAATAAGTAAAGAAGAAGAAGAAGAAGATCATTTAGAGAGATGCTAGATTAATTGTCATGGCGTTTTGTTATGCTTGGCCCGAGTCTTTGGCGTCGCATTGGTTACGTGACTTTCTATGGCAGCTGAAAATTATGAATTGTGTACTTAGCCAGTCGAGCACACAGAAGGAAAAAAAAATAATAAAAAACGAAAAAAAAAAAAAACAATGAACGACGCCCGCAGACCCATAGAGACAATGGGGCAATGAGCACAGAGACTTTCCCTAAATAGCAAATCCTGACCGCAATAACACTGGACGCAGGACGCAGGACACTGGCCGCGCTGTCACTGAAAGCCTTTACGGCCGCCAACGCCACTAAGCTGCCGCAGAGTGTTGCAGTCGGAATCGTAGAATTGGAGCTGGAGTCAGAGCTGCAGCTAGAGCTGAAGCAGGAGCAGAAGCAGGAGCTGGAGCTCGAGCAGGAGTCGGAGCAGGAGTCGGAGCCGAACTTTGACCGTTCAGAATGAAAAGTTTTTTAATGAAAAACAAACACACACAGATTTTTACCATCCACAGCGCGCAGCGCACAAAAGCCAATTGTGGGCGTGGTCGGATAGGAGGAGGTGGGCGCTTGGTAGGTTGTCCTGTCTGTACCGGTGACTGTTTGCCAAGACTTATTGCGGACTGCATTCAGAGTCGCCAGCCAGCCAGCCAGCCAGCGAGCAGTTTATTTCTTGCCAGCCGAAACTATTAAATTGTGCAAAAGAGAGGCGGGAGCAGGAGCAGGAGCAGGAGCAGTAGCAGGAGGTGGAGCAGAAGCAGAGCAGCCCTGAATCAACAAAAGCATTTAACGCGGCCATCAGGCAGCTACAGTTGTTTTAGTGCGCGTCGGAGGCCGTGCCGCAGAGCTCTGTGCACTTTAACCATGGAGCGAAGCTTTCATAAATTTCAAACGAATCTGCGAGCAGAAACGGCGGGAGGACGAGGACGAGCAGGCAACGGGAATGCGCGCATATGGCAAAAAAAAAAAACACACGCCCACAAAAACAACAAAAAAGAGAGAGAAGAAAAATGCAGAAGCTGTTTATTTATTAGCGCCGAAATGCAGTTTTAAATACCACGAGTCGAGCGAGTGTCTGATGAAATGCTAAGTGAAAAAAAAAAACAACAAAAAAAAATGAAACTGCAAATAAAATAAAATGCTTTATGTGTGGTGTTAAAATGCATTAACTAGAGCTTGGCAGAGAAAGGCATCAGCATCTCTAGCTATAACTCAAAAGAGCAGAGAGAATATAGAAAAGAGAAAGAACAGAGAGAGTGAGAGAGAGAGAGAGAGAGGGAGAGAGACCTGCAGCACCTTGAGAGCATCGTTTACACAACATAAACAGACTTTGTCGACCGCAAAGGAAAGTCTCATAAAAATGAACCCAAGACAATTATTAATATGCTCACTATTTGCATAGGCATGAACTCTGTGAACGAAACTGAAATGAATTTTAAATATAATATTTGATATACATATATATAAATATATTTATATAGTCGGCATTATGTATGCCTACTAGGCTCTGTCTGGCATCCGTTGTGTGCCAACTCTTTACGATTTCATTATTTTGCTTTTTCGTACATAATTTGCTTTGTCGAGCCGAAAAGAATGCGATACGAAAAGTTGCTCTGACTGCTGCTGCTCCTACTCCTGCTGCTGCTGCTGCTCCTCCTGCTGCTGCTGCTGCTGCTGCTGCTGCTTTTGCATTTTGTTGTTGTCAATGTTGTCGCGCAATTTAGCATAGAATTTCTTATTGTTGTTGTTGTTGTTGTTGTTCTGAGCAGCAGCAAGCAGCCAGCATTACTGTCAATTTATATAAATTTTCAACCCGAACTCGCCTCCTTCCCAACCCAACTTTATCTGAATGAAACTGTCAAACGCAGTCGAGCTCTGTCCCTTTCTCCCACTCTCCCTCTCTCCCTCTCTCCCTCTCTCACATTCCCTTTCTTTTGCTTGTCCGCTTGGCCTCTGCTTGTCGCTTCGCCTGTGTGTGCCTATTCCCTTGTCCCTGGCTCACATACGAGCCTGAACCCGAGTCCGCGCTCGAAAACCCTTGCCAGCAGCAGGCGCAGTCATAACCTTTGCCCCATCAACGCTTGCTCTACGCAAATTTGAGCCTATTTTACAGACATCACACATACACACACACACACACACACACACACACACACACACACACATACATACACATATACTCCCACACACATTGGTTTTAGCGAGAGTTCATAGTTGAGTAAATTTTTACCTCGTTCATGATGGGGCGCATCATTGGCGAACTTGAGCTCAGCCACATGTGTGTGTGTGTGTGTGTGTGTGTGTCTGTGTGTGTGCTTTTGCTGGTGTGGGGTGTGCGTGTGTATTTGGATTTTCAACAAATTTGCGTAGCTTGTTGTTTTGTGCTCATTGCCATTGTTGTTGTCCCATATTTTTGAAGCGAAAAATTTTAATAAAGTAAATTCCTATTTTACGGCCTGCGAGAGGAAATGGGTTTCCTCTACCCCCTCCCTCTCTCTCTTTCTCTCACACACTCGTTCTCTGACTCCGTCTCTTTCTACATTTTTTTTTTTTTTGCTATGAAACGATGGGTGTATTAGACACGCTTCATCCTTGGCACATTGAATGGCAAAAGCGCCATGAAACACACAAATTGAAGCATGACAAGCGCGCACACACACACACACACACACAGACATTCACACACAAACACACACACAGATACGCACGCACGCACATAGTCACTTCATATGTCATATACGTGTCACACGTATTGCGGCCGGAAATAGTTGATGGAAAAACACGCAACAAGCGGAGACAGGCAAAGTGCGAAAAGGATTTAAATGCTTTAGGCGTCGCCTTTTGACCGCGCTCGAGTCACTGCAAGCAGTGGACGGGGCGTGGCAAGAAGGGGCGGGGTTTTGTTTCGTTGTCCCAAGCGCCAAGCGCCAAACGCCGATTCGACACTTTGAAAAAAACGAAAAGTTTTGTATACAGTGAAGACATCAAAGGCAGTGAGATTTTTCAAATAAGAATATTAATATCAATTTAAGAATAAAAAAAAATTAAATAAATTATTGAGTAACTAAATGACAATTTCTTAGCAAATTTGTAAAACCATAAAAGAAGTTTTATGAAAATTAAAGTAACAATTTTTTAATAAAGAATTTTCCGTAACTTAACTTTTCCCTGAAGGTACATAAAATGAATATGACAAAAATGAATAATAAAGTTAAAAGTATTTTACAAAATTGAAATATTTCATTAGAACGCAACAAAATGCTTAAATTGGGTAATAAAACATGAAACTTTCATAAGAATTTGAATACAAATAAAACTTTTTTGGGATGAAAAAAAAAAAAAAAAAAAAAATACAATTTCTATATTAAGGAAAAACTTCTTTGGAGATGCGAAAGCTGACATAATTGGGCAATCTTTTTGATGTCACATGATCGAATAATTTGTTGTTTAAATTCTGAATTTATTACAACTTATAACATTGGCAATGTGCCTTAGAACAAATAAGTAATTGAATTATTAAAAATAAACTAGATCTTAAAATCAGACCAAGACATTTTCATTAAATAAATTTATTTTTCATTACTTTTTTTTATTTGCTTATTTTTGGCTTTTCAGCATTACCAAAATATTCTGCAAATTATATTTGTGCTTGAAGACATTTTATTTTAATTGGAAAACTTTTTGCATACTTGATTATTATATTTATTTATGATTTTTTATGGGATTGGTTATTTCTTTGGATTGCTAATTTTTTTATTCAAAATAAAAGTATAAAGAAATATTTTTTAGGAAACTTGAATTAAAAAAGAAAAGATGAAAATTTATTTAAAACTTCTTTCATTACACTTTCTAAAAGCAAAGAAACTTATTTTTTAAAGTATTTTTTAATTTATTAACAATTTATTGTTTTAATATGATAATTATAAATTTTAAATAATATGCAAGTTTATTATTTATTATTTCAAATATTATTTTACTAATTTAATTTATGAATTATTATTAACTTTTTATATAATGAAAATATTTTAATTTGATAAATAATTAGTTGTATTTATTAAATATAATATTATATATCCCTTATTTATTATTATTTATTTTAAATAATTATTTATATCTATTAGTATGTTTTTCATATTTAAATGTAATGATTTCAGTTATTTAAATGTAAATGTATTTATATTTTTAAATTTAAATGGTTTTTAAATTTAATTTCTATATATTATTTAATTTAATTATTTATTTGTTTAATGTTTAACTCTCTTTTGATGCTGTGCAAATCATTTCATTTGAATTGTTGAGGGATATCTTGAAAAATTCTATTTTAAGGCATGCTCAAGCATACAGTTTTAAGAGTTTAAGAAATTCATGCTTTGTTGCTCGACTTTTTCGGCAAGTGTATGTGCAACGCGTGTTGTGTTTTTTGTTATGTTATGCGCGGGCTCTTGATTGTTTTTGGAGCTGGAAATGGAATGGCAGTTACACACGCACAAACACAGTCACACTCACACACACACACACACACACACACACACATGCGCCGCGCGTTAGCTACATATGAGAACATTCGCACACACACAAATCCCGGCCTCAGTGCCCTGACATTGCGACAGTGGGCAAAAAGGGTTTTATTTTACGAGCGGGACTATCAGTGTTATTGTTATGACTGAAATTTGATGGCCTCAACCGCTTCTGGCTGAAACTGAAGCGGGAGCACAGAAGATGGAGATGGAGCTGGAGATGGAGATGGAGATGGCAATGGGGAGATGAGAGATGGGAGCTGGCAATGTTGTTGTTGAACTAACCATGTGACGAATGTGTAAAGAGAGAGAGGGAGAGAGAGAGGTAGAGATTTGTAGGGTGTGTTGTGTGTGTGTGTGTGTGTGTTCGGGGGCATGCACCCCTTGTCGCTGTTTATGACGCTGACGCAGTCAAACGATGATGATGCCTGCTCCCGCCCAGCTCGAGCCCAGTTACGGCCCAGTTAGTTATCTGTCATGGCCTGGCCGCTGATTAAGCAGCCTTTCAAGCTAGCGCAGATTGGATTTAACGAGGGTCTGGGACACCTGAGTGGCCTAACCCAAGCCATATATGATGAAACCAGCCAATCTCTGACACCATATTTATATATGTATTGCTCTCTCTCTCTCGCTCTCTCTCTCTCTCTCTCTCTGTCTCACTCTCTGTGTTTTGGCACTTAAGTTTTATTTGCTTTGCTTTAAATGCTCACGTCGTATTTGGGCGGCAATGCTCCAAGCACCAATTTGAGCCTGGCAGCAAAATTTTGGCTCCTTCGTGCGAGTCGCTTGCGCGTTAATTTGATGATTATGATTTTCACACTGCCCTGAAATCGTGCGCATCTTTTATATATACACATATACACATACATATACATAAGCATATGTATGTGTATGGCAAAATAGGCTGCAGCTAAACTGTCGCAGTTTTGTGGCATGCGGCACCTTGGCTCAGCCACGCCCAGCTGTCAACAACGTGCTTTGCATGCCCAATAGTCGATTCGTTATAAAATATTGTTAGTTCAATTCACAATGTCTGCTACCATTTCTTCCTCTTCGGCGAATAGGTTCTCCTGCTGCATATGCAATATAACAATAGCAGCGCGACCTTTTCGCCTAATGGCGCATGGCATTCTCCTTCGATTGCTTCGAGCTGTACGTGCAACTGCAGCACATGCCACACTCGATTGGCCACATGGCAGCGATTGCATCAACTCCTGTTACTCTTCTTCTTTTCATCTACTGCTTCCTTCTTGGCTCTGTCTAAACATTGCGACTGTTTGGCCAAGCCACAGCAACGTCAGTCACATTCAGGCGCACTGTCCCAAAATATGGCACAATTAATCGCATGCAGCTAAAGTTGGCATCATTCCTGAATTTTTGCTGCAAATATTTTACATTTAATCTCTAACCTCTAGCTTGCCCAACCTGAAGCAGTTACATTATCTTGGTTTCATAAGATTTCATATATATTTAAATTGCTGCAGTTGCCCCGTTGGCGCAGCTCGCATTAAGTTGGCCCCAAGTCTAGTGCAACATTAACTGCTGCCACCACACAACTTGAGAAAACAATCAATAATAATAATACGAAAAAAAAAAAAAAAAACAAAATGGAAATAAAAGAGCTGGCTGCCACAGCCTCCAGCCTTGCTGCAACCTGCTAACGTAGGTAACTCGCGCTTTAAACAATTCTGCAACAGCTAATTTTATTTATGCATTAACCATGAATACTTTGCGGGCTCTCGGCGACCGCAGCAACGCGCAACGCGCCTTTGCCAATTTCCCACAGGACTACGACTACATTAAGTGAGAGCAACAAGAGAGCACAACATGCCTCAGCCAATAAATAAATGGAGAGCAGCAGAAGACGACGCATTCAATGAAGATGAACATGAGAGATGTGAAATATATATATATATATATATATATATATATATATATATATATATATATAAAGTGATGATTGCTATATGAATTGGTAATAGAATGACTTTCATTAATAAAATGCTGCTTACACTGCCATTGATAAAGATTATAAAAGAGTTTTCTTTTTGAGAGCAAGAAGTGATCAAAGAAAATATATAAGATATATAGATATATAAGCATATATATTTATATAAGCATAAATGACTATTGCATATTATTATTATTATTACAATTATGCCTTTTTCATGAACAGATCGTAAAATGTCTAGAAGGTACAGAAATCCATTTATATTTATTTTACTTTTCATTATATTTTTATTTATATATATATTTTTTTTATTTTTTACATAAACCCAAGTTGTTTCAACGAAAAATTAAAATTGCCAAAAGTTAATATTTCATTTATTATTTGAAAAAAAAAAAAAACGCATCAGACAGAAACAGGTAAACAAAATATTTTCTAACCATTTTCATAACTTGTGAAATTTCAAAAGATCAAACAATAAACAACGAAGTTACGCAATGCAATAAAGTACTTTTCCATAGAGTTCGTGTAAAAAAGAAAAAGAAATTATGTGTGTATGTGTGCATATGTTCATATTTATGAATTTGTGTATGATGCACACATACATATACATACATGTTACGAGGCTTCAATATATCAATTTATTTCACATCGAAATTATATAAAATTTCTAACCACAAATCTAAAAGCTAAACTCTTACTTTTTTCAATTAATATCAACAAAATATTTCTTATATTTAAGAAAAATATCTAAAAAAAAAAAAAAACTCTTTGATCTGACAACTCTCTCTAATTGCTATTCACAATTATTTACAATGCAATACACAATTTTATTTTTTGTTTGCCTGATTTGCTTACTTATTATATTTTGAATTTAGTAATATGTAATAATAAAATAAAATATAAATATAAAAAAAATTTAATATAATATTAAATATTGTATATTAAAATAAAATATAAATATAATTAATTATAATATTATTTTATAAATATTATATATAAATAATAAAAATATTCTATTAAAATAAAATATAAATAAATATAATATTATTTTAAATATTACATATAATAATACAAATTTTAAATTAAAATAAAATATAAATAAATATAGTATTATAAATACTATATATAAATAATAATAATTGTATATTAAAATAAAATATAAATTTAAATAAATATAATATTACTATAACTAATAATACATTTTTTTTTTAAATAATAAAAAATATATTAATCAGCTGTTTATGGCGTTATGCCCTTAAATGCCCTCAAAATAACTACATAGCAATTTCATATATTTTAATTTAAAATCTATATTCAAAGATGTAATACGTTATGAATACGTATATTTCATATATGTAGATCTAAAAGCAGAACGCTAAAAGTGAATATATAATAGCTAATAAATTTATTATAATGTCATTTATATTCATACATCATATATAATAGCTCATATTTCATATATTCATTATCATATTCATATCGATTCATATTTAAAGCAACCAATATAAAAAATTTCATATTGCTCAACTATTAGCTTAGTTTATCTATGATAAACTATCTTGCTCAACATCTTCTCTCGGCTTTTCCTCTATGCCAAACCCATGCACATTTATGTTTAAATAATATTTGTGTGTAGCTCTTTCAAATGATGTTGGCTGCAATATTTTTTGGCACTTCAACTGATGCAGAACTGGAAAACTTGTTGAAGCAGCCGTTGAAACGCAATGTGAGTGGTGCGTGGGTGCACAGAGAGAGACAGAGAGAGAGAGAGAGAGAGTAGACAAAGAGAGATAGAGACAGGTAAAGTAGTTTGAAGGTCTATTTTGTTAGTGTTTCGTTTGATTAAAGTGGTCATCGTGGTGCCACAAACCTGTTGCCGTTGTAGCCACAATCTGCAAGCCACTTAAAAAAAAAAAATAAATAAAAAAGAAAAGGGTTCTCAGTGGTGCATAGTTTTTGCCACAACTCTTGTGCAACCACTCATCACACAGACATGGAGAAGACATGATGTTCATGCGTAGCAATTAGATCGCAACATGGGAGCAAAACTTTACTTAAAATGTAAAAATTATAATTGTTAAAAATGTTTTTTTCTCATTTTTTTTTTACTCTTTTATATACACATGTTTTTTTTTCTGGCTACCTCTTGTCGACTTCTGGACACAATTGTGGGAGCGAATTATGCGGGCATTGTTAAGCATTGAAATGATTTGAACATGCGTCGAACGACTTGGGAAAATGATTTGGTTGAAGCACACGCAAAAACCAAATTACATTCGCAACACAACGTGTTGACCACTAAAAATCAGTCGAGGGCGCTGCTGTTGTCAAGGGGAATTCTTATTAAATGGCAATCTCTCTATAGAAATCCCAAGCTGAGCTGATTTAAGCGACAAGCAGCGCCAAAAGATTTGCTGTCCCGAGTCTGGCCTGATTTATTTATAACACATGCACACACGCAGCATCGCATATGCTTATGAAATTCACAGAATAACACAACGAAAAAAAAAAAGAGAGAGAGAGAGAGAGAGAGAAAGACTGGCAGGATATCGAAGGACAAACGACATAAAAAGCGACATCATCCAATCAATTTATGCGCCAATGTCTCCAATGGGCGGGGCACTGTAGAAGCTGCCGCATAAGCAGGCTCACAAGATTGGAAAATGGATAATTGGAACTGGGTTTCACTTCACTCTCCCCATCGCTCCCACTCTCCCACTCTCTCTTTCTTATCTTTAAAAAAAAAAACCATTCGAGTTAAATCGAAATTTTGTTTGGGCTCAAGGTACAGTGCACAGGGGCTACGTCTAATGCTTGACTATGCCGCATTATATTTGCACAATAAACTCATCAATTGAGCATTGATAACGATTTGGCCAGGAACTTGTCATCATTATCAACCCCAACCCCAACTCCAAGCCCATATCCTCATGTAAAAGGACAAAACTCAGCACCAGCTCAATTTCAACTTTAATTCTCAATTCAGGCTCAATGCATTGCTTCTCCTTCTAGCAGTTGTTGTTGTTGTTGTAGCGCTTTCAAAGTTATTTGCTGTCCATTTCCAAACATTAAACCAGAGTGACTTGAATAAATTTCATATTTGAAAGCCTCACACACACACACATACGTTAAATGGAGAAGGCGGAAATATCGAAACCAAAGTAAACCCAACATGGCTAATATGTGCGCAGCCAACGCTGCTGTTGGCCACTTTGCCTGGGGAGGTCAACACAGCGTGGCTGGCTGGTGGAACTTAGCCAACCCACCCCCCCACCACCCAGCCTGAGGTAGGCACAAGCCAGCTCATGTGGCTGTGCGTGTGTGTGTGTGTGTGTGTGTGGGGCATAAACCAAAAATTCCTATACGCTGCTGATGCAGCAAATTTCCGGTCATAGTGAAAGTGGTGCGTGCGACAACAGTGCCAGACCGAGCAATTCGAGTGGGTGTGACCGCCCGCCTTGACGCACAGCTAGAGGCAGCCAGAATCAGAACCAGAACCAGAACCAGAGCTAGAACCAGCACCAGAGCCAGAGCCAAGCAGGCACTCAAGAATTTTTGTTGCTGGTCGAAATAGCTGATATGGCCAACACTGCGAAAACTGATGCCATTAACAGACGAAAATTTCGTTCTCGAATATTCATACACTTGCGAACTAGACAGATATAGTGAATGAGACAGCGATAGAGTGAGAGAGAGAGAGAGAGAGAGAGATGGAGCAGACCGCAGGCAAATTTTTAAATTATGGCTGTTATTATCGTAGGGGAATTGTTGCCAAAAATTGAGGCATGCAAAACACAAAATGCTTCAATGAACATGTCTTTAGCAAAGAAATGAAGAAAAACAAAGAAAGAGAGTAAGTGACAGAGAGTGAAAGAAAGCAAAGAGCAAAAACGAATAAAGTTCCATTTAGAAGAGACAACTTGATTAGCCTCATCAGAAATATGGCAGCTGTGATAATGCCTATATATAGGTCGATTCGCGTTGTCTGTTGAGCTTAACAGGAATTTATTTTTTTTTTTTGTATATTCCTTGTATTACTAAATTTATATATCTTCATATATATGTACATCTCTAAAATCGCTTGAGATTAATTTTTAATCATATTAAATGTTACATTTGAAGAAACAACAGTTTAAAGAGTTTATCTTTAATAATAATAATATAGTTTAAAAAATATACTTTGAAACTATTTTCTATTTACTTTGAACTAGATAAATTTGATGATTTAAAAACAGCTAAATAAAGCTGCAAAGTCAAATAAAATTAATTAGATATATGTATATACTTATTATTTATGATTTTTTTTTTTATTTATTATTTAATAATACATTTTTAAACGGTGCGAATACGAAAATCCCAATATCAGCGCTTAGTCTACTGAATTGTTTATACTCATAAACTAAAACCTTCAAAATATCTCTTTACTTTTTACTTACAAAATAATTTAAATAAATATAAATTTAAATATCTTTATAATTTATTATTAATTAGTAGCAAAAAAAAAAATTATAATAATAATAAATAAAATAATAATACAAAAATTAAAAATAATTTTATTATTATAATTTAAAAAAAACTTTAAAAATATTAATATTAATTTTCTGTTTAAAATAAACAAAAAAAAGATAATTTTTATTAATTAATTAGTAGCAAAAAAAAAAAACTTAAATAATAAAAAGATATTAATCATTTTGTTATGAAAATTAAAAAAAAAATAAATAAAATTAAAAAATATTAATAATAATTTTCTGATTAAAATAAATAAAAATAAATAAATTACAAAATTTATTCAAATTATTTTTTTTTTTTATATTTAATTCTTGTTATTTCAGCATTTTCAGTTGCAGATGATGTCTGCTTTGTCAATAATTGTTGATAAATAAACAATAAAATGCAAATTTTTGTAAATTTCAAATAACATTTGCTAAATGTTACTAAATGTTTGACTTATGTAGGCTTTACTGTAATGCGCTTAAAGTCAGTTTGCTGTTAAGCTCAAGTGAGCTTTGCAGCTTCAATTAGTTCGATAAATAAACTAAAGCTAAATGCATTTGGAGTGTAAAACAATACTTTAAATTTACGTTATATATTTTTAAAGCAAAAGGCTTAAAGTATTCAATTTTAAATTAAATATATATAACTAAAATTGAATGAGAAATAATTCAAAATGAATTTATTTATTTAATTTTTTTAATTTATATATTTTGTATAGGCTAAGCAAGTAATCGCATGCCTTACGTATCATAATATTTTACTGTTTATTATAAAAGTAATATCAATATATATATGTATATATATATATATATATATATATATATATATATATATATATATATATATATATATATATATATATATATATATATATATATATATATATATATATATATATATATATATATATACGATCCATAGCAAGACATCGCGTCTCACTTGCAGCAAGGGTTGCTCAAAGAAATATCAAAATAACCTTGAAGCTAAGACAACGAACTTTGCCAGGCAGCAATTAGGCGAGCCACCTGCAGCCTTTAGACTGTGGCCTGCAGCTTGCTGCTTGCAATGCCACCATTTGCACCACCGAATGACAATTGTGGCAGCGAGTTGTTTGTCAGCTTATTGTTGGCTTTAATTGCCGTTTGAGCTGCCAACGCGTGTACAGCGAGCGAGCAGCATTTGCATTGTTTGGCTAAATTACTCAAAGCGCACACACACACACACAGAGTGTATGTGTGTGTGTGTGTGGGTAAGATGACAATGAAAGTCACCCCAGCGGGTTAAGAGCAATAATACTGCGGCTGCTGCTGGTTGGGGCAAGGGTTAACAGGCGTCGAGTTACCAGAAATCTCTGCCACACAAAATAATGTTTGCGCAATCGAATGACAATGCGAACCAGATCGAGTATGGCAGGATGAGTTGAGTGACAGGCATTGGCATGAGACTGAAAGAAATGGGGGTGTTGCTGCTGTCCAAGCTGTCCAAGTTGTCCAATCAAGCATGTCTGCGTGTGAAACCCGATGCGAGGCATTGCCGCGGATGAGGGGAGAGAGGGCGACTGAGCTTAGGCTATTGCAGCGTTGCTGTTCCCAAGCAATTGTTGCCAACGCAAGCGAACGAATTACGAATTTTTCTCTGTCACAATTAAAAGACTTGAAGACGAAGACTTCGCCCGCTCACAGTTCCCAGCAAATGCCGCCACATCACAGATTTCCACACATGTGTACAACTCACGCTGCACTGGCGCTGCTTGGGGTCAGCGGCAAGCCGGCGAAGCGGAACCACACGTCAACTGGACAGGTCGTGCAAAAGGTGCAAAGACAAGCTCGACTCGAGAGCACGAGAATCTCGAGTCTCAAGTCTCATGTTAACTGATGCGTGGCACAAAGCGTGCAGCCGACGCTGACAAAGTGGAGCGGTCGGACGTGAAAGGGCCAAGCAGAAGACGTCAGCAAAGTTCACACGATGCGGCGATAAGCCAAAAGCCTTTCCACAAGATGCGGTTGCCACAGATACGCCATAGACGCAATGCCGACACAACGGCAAAGGCAAAGGCAAAGGCAACGGCTAGGGCAGCAGCAGCTGCAACTGGCAGGAGGCATGTGGCAGGAGGCAGCTCTGCATTCTGCAGTTTTCGACTGCCAAAAACCTGTTTTGGTAGCACGCGCCAGCATTGCAGCAATTAGGACTTGGAGCTGTTGCTCAATAAATGCCACCTGCCAGTCAGTTAGCTGCCGTTAGCACTCGACCAGCTTGCCACACTTGCCACACTTGCCACACATGCCAGGCATGCAGCAAAAGCTCAACAATCATGCAACTCACAAGTCGTATGTTTGCATTTCAGATCAAATATTCATTTTCAATATATGAACAGGACTTCGATTTATAACTCGAGCTGAGCAACAGCAACACAATGTTATTATTTCTTGTCGATGGGGTATATTGGTTTTGAGCAACTGTTTGTAACAGCTGCAATAAGCAATTGAAGAACTCATGCAAAAAATTAGCAATTAATTTTATAACAACTTTAATAGGCATTTATATATCAAGAATAGTTTTTATCAAAATGTATAAAAAATAATATTTACTTAAATATATAAATACTTTAAATATAAAATTTATTTAAATTGTTATTAAATTTATTTAATTATAAGATTTATTTATAGAACAACTAGAACTTTTAAATAAAATTTTTGTATAGGGTATCTAATCGTCTAGCATTAAAAGCTACATGAAATTCGTATCGTAGAGGGGAAATTCGAGGAAATATGTTTTTGTTATATTAAATGTAGCTCGTTGAATGTATTTTATGGAGACTTTGCTATTTATAGCATATCTATTAGTCTAATATATCTAAACAAAGTTGGTCTAAACAGGCAGAAAATTACAAAAATAAGTCTGATATTCCCTCTTTATCTTCATACAATTCAACTATAACTGGAGTTTAAAATATATATTTATAGAGTATCTAGCTCGTCAAGCAAATGAAAATAAATTTGCAAATGTAAAATCAGAAAGTCATATTACACAAATTTCACTTCCTTAAGCACTATCATACGGATACCCAAATTCAATAAAATAGGGCATTCGCTAGTCTATCAATCTATTAGTAGTTGGTGCCTTGCTTTTGCTTGTTCTACTTCCTGTTGCTGTTGATGTTGTTGTTGAGTTGTAAACTTATTTAATCTGCATAAAATATGCACAGACCTGAACACACACACACACACACACACACATACATATACGCAAACATACATATATAAACACACACACACACACACACACACACACTCACATGTTGCACAACAAAAGGCCGTTGAAGCGGAGGGAATAAAATGCGAGCATTCATAAATAAATAACATTTGGAAATTCATTCAACTTGCGATTGATTTCGAATTAAATGCAAAAATACAAAATACATTTGAAAAGAGACCAATCGAATCTCAGTTTAAGTCGCTCTGGGTGGCCTCTGGGTTGGGTGGGCGTGGCGTGGCGTTGGCACGTTGGCATTGGCCAACTCTGCGGTTTTTCCTGCTCATATCGATAACAGAGTTTGAGTAAATCTTTGGCAGAGCAGGAGGCGAGCCGCTCCATACACACACACACACACACACACACACACACAAAGGAAATCGACTCCTCTTGAGCAGAATGATGCAATTATTTACACTTGATTAAATACTCAAAAGAAAAGTGAAAGTGTGTGTAAGCAAGTGATGTAGGTTTTTTTTTTTTTTTTTGAGAGTCGGGGCGTTGGGAAAAATGTATATTTTAAGCAAATTCAAAAAGTGCGTGCGCCGCATTGAGTTGTTGTTGTTGTTGTTGTTTTTTTTTTTTTTTTTGGTTCTTTCATAAATTCATAAATTTAAATTAGCAAATGAAGCCATCGATCTGAGCAGCAGTTGAAGTGGGTCAAAATAGGTGGCATAAATAAGTATATAAGTATATAAATTTTGTATATGCATATTTACATATTTATTATATATGTATATACCTATCCACAAATGGTATTCAATTACAGTCGCAGTTGAGCCCGGCGTGAGCAAAAGAAAAACATTTAATTTATTGACTGTGCTGTGAAGGCGTTTCTTATTACGAAAAGTGCCAGGCGCTGTCATTGCCATTGCCATGGTCGCACCAACCCACCCAGCGACCGAGCGACCAACCGCACCACCCGTGAACAGTCCACTTTCTCTGGCTGTAACCATCTGTCAGTCAAGCAGTCAGGCAGAGTCTATGATGAGTCTCGAGTCTCATTTGGCATTTGCTTGATTTGCCCTCTTTATTTATTCATCCATCCTGTCCAAATTGTGTCTGTGGGGCGAGGGGGGGCATGAGGATATGGATGAGGTGATGGTGGTGGTGGTGATGTTACTTCAAACTGTTACTTCTTCTTCTTCTTCGTCTTCATACTGTTACTTCTTCTTCTTTAACATCATCTGCAATTGTATCAGTCAGCATTGCGCGCTTACCAAATCAATTCGCATCAAAATCGAACCGAAACCCATCAAAATGGCGGCGCAGTCATCTATGATGCCATCTACAGTCCACACTCTGGACCCAATGCCATGATAGCACAACCCCTCCCCCCCACCTAAGTATGTGTATTTGTGTGTTTGTGCATTTGAACGTTATATTCTGCGTAGGAAGTACGCTGGGCTGCACATTGCTAATATCCTGCGTCGCCCCTCGCCCCACTCCACCTCTCTCTCACACACTCTCTCTCTCTCACACACACTCTCTATATCTCTCACACAGTTTCTATGATATCTACGCATTCAGCTAGACCACTTGGCATATTCGCATTTCGAATACATTTCATTAGCTCTCAGCCTGCTCTGCCTTGAAGAAAAGCCGCCTGCCAGCCCTCTGAGAGCAACTTTCTTTAAATTAAGCATATCGAACTTTAGACTCTTGCGGCTGGACCAGCACGGACATTAGATGTTCATTTCGTACAGAAATGCTAAATCGGAAATGAAATATATATTAGTTGACTACACGCAGAGAAATTATTGACAAGTACAAGGGTAAGTCGATTAAAGAATTATTTTTGATTTATAAATATGAAATATATGAAAATGCATAAATTTGAATCATGTTTCTATATGTTATATAATAATTAATTTAAATTAAATTATAATTTAATTTAAAATTGTAATTAATTTAATTTAAATATTTGTTGTGCTTGAATGAATAAATATGTTTGATATTTTATATAATATGTGGATAAATTATAAATAAGTATTATATATTATTTTATTTCTAATTTATTTGTAAATCCAAAAATTCCTTTCAGTTTCTTACTCATTTAAAGAGTTGAAGGCAATGAAGTCAAGCTTCAATAGTGAAGTTGAGCTTAAAAAATATTCTAATAAATATTTTAGACTCGTATGAAAAATGATTTCTGCTAGATATTCATGAATATTTCACAAGAATATATCTCAATTTGTTTGTTTTCAAAATTCATAATATAAGTCATTTCTGAATAAAGATTATTTTGAATAGCAGAATCAAGTCTAAATGAAATTTTTGTTAAATAATAAAAATCTAATCAAAAATTTTAATATTTAATTTAATAATATTTAAAATCATATAGGAATTTAACTACATAATGTCATATTCTATCATATCATATTCTTCTATAGTAATTTTTGATCAGATTGTTAAATAAAATACTTTTTTAGAAGCTCAATCGACTTGGAGCATAGCTTTTTATTCAAGTACTTAACAATGTTTTTACACTTTTATAAAAAAATAAATAAAAACAAATAAAAAAAAAAATCAATGCCAAAATAAGTAATTTAATATTATCTGAGTCTCTTGCTTGTCTATTTTTGACAACTTCCTTTGAGGCCTAGATATTCAACAGCTAAATCTAAATAATTATTGGCAATAATCCGATTGATTCAGTCAGTTCAACATTTCTTTGACAGCTGTTAATTCTTGTATTTTTAATACAAATATTATATATTATACTAGAAACTAAAATCAATTAACTCAATTTAACTATAACTCAATTCTTGTTTTTCTGCCTTAAATTTCACAGTGTGCTCCTTCTTCTTCTTCTTCTTCTTTTACTCACTCATTTCTAGTCTAAAAATACTGCAACTAAATATTTGTGAAAATGTTGTACAAACATTTGCTTTGTTATCAAATATAAATTGACATTTTTGTCTCAGTGTATGGCAGCGTAGCAATCAAATTGTTAATTCGGCGCTGTCAGCGAGGCGTGGCAAGGGGCCAGCAACACACTCGAAACACAAACACACAAACACACACACACACACACACACACACACACATACGCATTGTGGGTTGTATTTTGAGCACTCATAAATCTGAACACAGATGACAAACTGGAAGCAGCAATGAGACACGAGAGGCAGAGACTGAGGCTGAGGAGAGGAGAGGTGAGGTGAGGTGAGGTGAGGTGAGGTGAGGGAGGGGCTGAGGCTGAGGCTGAGGCTGAGGCTGTAGCCAGGGGCACGTCCAGGTAGACTGGCTGCGGCGCAGAGCAATTACCACATGCCACGATTGACAAGCGCTGCAGGAGTTCAAACTTGTGTGCGACTGAGCTGAGGAGAACTCAAGAGCTAGAAGAAACGGAGACATTGGCGACTTCAAGTGCACACTCGCTCTCCCGCTCTCTCCCGCTCTCTCTCTCTCTCTCTCTCTCTCTCTCTCTCTCTCTCTCTCTGTCTCTCTGTCTCTTTGTCTGTCTCGCCTTTGTGTTTGCCTCGCCTTGACTTGTTTCTCTATATGTTTTATGCCACATGCTGAAAGTGCAACCGATTTATTTATACACACAAATACACACAAATACACACACACACACGCACACACACATTTATTTATATACATTGTGTAGCTAACGCTTGCTCACAAATTGGATTTGCTTGTTTGCCAGTTGCTGCTGCTGCTGCTGCTGTTGCTCGTTCTTTTGCCCATGTTGACATCGCAGCAATTACAACGGCATTCTATCGTAGCGCCGCCCTCACTCCAGTATGAGCGTGTGGCCAAATGTACTTCTTGATGACTTTAAATAGCTCGACGCTATTTCAGTCAGTTGCTGGCCAAGCCGCAGGCGGCAACCGAAAAACATCCCAAAAAAAAAAAAAAAAAGTATAAACAACAACAACAGCAATGCGTCTCAGTGTGTGGCAAGTGCAACGCATTATATGAGGCAGCTTTCAGTTTTCGGTTGATGGCTTTCAGCTGCATTACGTAAACACGCAGACGCCAACACAGCTGAGCCCTGGCTGAGCTCAGCTTTGTTGTCACCTGTGCGAGACACGAAGCGCGCGTGGGCGTTTAGCCATGGCTCAGACAATCAGAGCTGACAAACTGGTTGGCCTTAAGCTGCAGTAGTCCAAAAAATATCCATATCTATATAGTGTATATACATATATATATATATGTATATATAGTCTGGCTACTACTGCCCACACGGATCGACCAACAGCAGCAGCAGCAGCAGCTAAACGAGCTTTGCCTTCCAGCTTGGCAATTGACAGCTGGAGAGTGGAGCGCAATTAACTTTGCAGCAAGAGAACAAACAAAGTCAAATGCAGACCATGAGCCAGGCCAACTGCTCAATGGCTAACGCGATTCTTGCTGTAGATAAACATACAGCATACAGTCTTAGCTCCATATAATGAACAATGGACTAAGAGCATTGTCTGAGCACTGTCTGAATCATTTGCCTCATACAAAATCAGAATAGACTTTTGTAAATTGCTCTCTCTCTCTATCTAAAGCTAACTCTGACTCAGTCTAATTATGCCTGGTTTTCCGGCTTGCATAGAGTTAATGATATTTTGGCGTTAAAAATAGATTTTTGACAACATTTAAAAAATACTTTTTTTTTTAGCGGGTTATATAGATATAGATATAGATATAGATATAGATATAGATATAGATATAGATATAGATATAGATATAGATATAGATATAGATATAGATATAGATATAGATATAGATATAGATATAGATATAGATATAGATATAGATATAGATATAGATATAGATATAGATATAGATATAGATATAGATATAGATATAGATATAGATATAGATATAGATATAGATATAGATATAGATATAGATATAGATATAGATATAGATATAGATATAGATATAGATATAGATATAGATATAGATATAGATATAGATATAGATATAGATATAGATATAGATATAGATATAGATATAGATATAGATATAGATATAGATATAGATATAGATATAGATATAGATATAGATATAGATATAGATATAGATATAGATATAGATATAGATATAGATATAGATATAGATATAGATATAGATATAGATATAGATATAGATATAGATATAGATATAGATATAGATATAGATATAGATATAGATATAGATATAGATATAGATATAGATATAGATATAGATATAGATATAGATATAGATATAGATATAGATATAGATATAGATATAGATATAGATATAGATATAGATATAGATATAGATATAGATATAGATATAGATATAGATATAGATATAGATATAGATATAGATATAGATATAGATATAGATATAGATATAGATATAGATATAGATATTAATATTTTATACAGCTAAAATTTATTTTACGATTATAATTTTTATAAAAAATATTAAGAAATAAAATTATTTTTTCAGTTATTAAATATAATTTTTTTTTAATTATCAAAATTGATTTTTATGATAAAAATAAAAAATAATTATTACAAATCAATTTTTATATACAACTCAAATCATAAAATATATATTTTTTATTTGTATAATAAAAATTAAAAATAAAAGTTATGATTTAATTTTTATATATCAATTTATTTGTAATAATTATTTTTGATTTTTATCATAAAAATCAATTTTAATAAAAAAAATCAAATTTTGTACATTAAAAATTGGAAATAAAATTTATGCTATGCTTTTTTATCCCACTCTTCCTAGTTATTATTTTTATTATTATTATTATTATTTTTTTTTTTTGTGCCTGCTTTTAAAAAAAATCATAACTCTTATTTGCAGTCCCTGATTTTTTGCAATTCTAATACGAGTCTAGCTCACATATGAAGCTCTTCTGTATTTAGATTCAGCTTGATGATAGTCTGATTGCTTTTTCTAGTTAATTTTACATATTTGATTGATTTCTTGCCATTCATAACTTTTAGCTAAAATCACTTTCTAGCTAAAGTCACTTTGCCATAATTGCAATGGCAAATGAGTTATGTAGAAATTTTTGTTTCTTAAGCATATGCCAACTTACTTATTCATATTTTTATTTGAGCTCTCTCTCACAGTGATTGCTAAAAGTATTCGCCAGCTCTCATAGCTTAAGCTAACTACAAATTCGAAGTATTAGAATTTGCCAACTTACTCAAGCTTAGATCGAATTTATTTAAATTTTAAATACATTTCAAATATGAGAGTTTCCTTAAACAAATCTTTCTTATTTCCCATTCAAAGTGCGTGTTTTCTTGCATGCAGACTCTTTACTGTAGTTGAGATTATCCGCTGAAGATATGCGCTTTGCAAGGACTTTTCAACTGATGCTTCGCCCTGCATCCTTTTATATTCCTGTTCCACTCTCTTACAATTGCTGTGTGTGTGCTTAGCACTTGCCCTTTGACCTGTGGAATGAATAGAAAACGTAGAATTGTTTCCTACATGCATCTCGCTTGCTCTGCCTATACTGCTCTCTCTCGCTCTCTCTTTCTCTCTGTCCATCTCTCTCAATCGCTTTCTTTCGTTGAATCTTTGGTCAAGCAATGGCTTCTATTGTCAATGCACTTCAGTACATTAACCAAGCTGTCAGAGACAAACGCAGCTCTTGGCGCTGGCTCTTGCCTGGCTGCTCCACCTGCTGCCACGCCCACAGCTGATGCTGCTGTCCGTTCATCGTTATGTGTCTCTCTCTCTCGCTCTCACTGTCTATCTTTCTCGCTCTTTAGCTATCTATTACGACATGTTTGCTCTACACTTTCGCCGTTTTGACTCTGGTGGCATACATTTCAACGCTTCAGCCACGAAAAAAGGACTCTCACATATTTCTTCTGCTTCTCCCTCTCCCTCTCTCCCTCTCTCTCTATCACTCTATCACTCTCACTCTGTGTGTGTGTGTGTGTCCTTGTGCTTGTTTTCCGTTGGCCCGCATGTCCTGCCTGTTTGTTGACATATTATGATCCTTGATTATTTTGTGCTGACAAATAAATGCTTTCATTTTGGTTTTCCATGCTTGGACTCCACATTCGACTTCATCTTCATCTTCATCTACTGCTCCGGGCTGTCGACTCCTGCTAACAGTTTTTCCTCTATATTTTTGTTTCTGCGGTCGCTGCCCTCCCCCTCCCTTGTGGTCTTCGGCTATTGCCGCTGGCCAACGTTGCCAGGTGCGCGGCCTTCTCCTCTTCTTCTCTTCTCCTCTTTTTCTGCCTTTTTTCACTTCTCTTTTGGCTAATTGGGCCAACGCAAAGCGGCAGGAATTAGCTTGAATCATGCTTGATTTTTCACATGTGTATATATGTATGTATATTGTGTATATATCTGTATATGTGCATATCTATATATATGCATATACAAGCTTTATCGACGCATCTTTTATATTTGTAGGCGTTTCTCTGTCACGCAGCTGCTGTCCCTCGATAAAGAGAGCGAGATAGATAGAGTCGAACAGTCGCACAGATGGTAGCAATATGAATAATACAATGGGATCAATTCCTAATATATGTTAAATAAAATAACCGAAAAATTCTAACCACAATTTAATATAAGTTCAAATACCCTGAATACTAATTCTAAAAGCTAAAAGTTCTAGTTTAACTTAATGCATTAAATAATATTAATTGTTCATTTGAGTTGTATAGTTATTTGTGAACTAGTTCTTTTTTCGTTGGTCAGTTATTCAGTGCAGATATCTTTGAAGAACATTGAACTAGTTCACTCAGCTCCGCGGTTCATAAGCAATAGAAACAAAGCAATTCCATTTTAGTTCGAATACTTAGAAGAACAAGACACAAATATCCTTTGCAGCTACATATGCTTAACAGCTGTTAACCGAGAGCTGTTAAAATGATATACACATTTGTATGCAATATTATATCATATCAGCTCAGTTTATTCAAATTTCCATCTACATATAAAATTTACATATATGAATTTTAAGATTTATGAAATCTTTACATATGTACATATATTTAACAGGTGTTAAGCTAATAGCTGCTTTAAATACTTATGTTAACAGTTCTACTTGGATTTATCTACAAAGATAAGATGGAATCTTTTGCTATATTTTCCATATTCTTATATTCAAGTGTCAGCTCTTTCAGTTTGCAGTTGATGATTTTCTGTCTGAAGATAACATTAAATTATTCCATTGTGTTGGCAACCTGTAAAACGTTGCCGCCGGCTCTGTTGATTGCCTATGTGATTTCGTCAACAAAAAACAATAACAACAAACAAACAACGACAGCAACAACTTTAACAGAAAGAGAAAACCCCGCACAAACGCCCACAAAAAAAATGAAGAAGAAAAAAAGCTAGTTAAGCCAAGAACTGTGGGCGTTTGAACATATTTATTTCTGAATATAATATTTTTGATTGTTATTGTTTTTCTTCTTCTTTTTTTCGTTTTTTTTTTTTTTTGGGGCTACTCAAAATTGGGAGCCCATAAGCAGAAGAGGCACAAGTTCCGACGCTGACGATGAGTTGCTGAATTTCAATGCGATTTGAGTTTTGTAGGGAATTTGGGAATTCGATGGGCGGAAGTGCGATAAGCGCCAGCCTAAAGTGCATTTGCAGTGCTTGTAACATGGCCACTGGCCCACCATGCCCCATGCGCCCCTGCCTCCATCACGCCCCTTTTGACCAACAGATGCCGGATGTGATGTGTGCTTGCGTCATCCGGCTTGCATTATTAATTATTAATTAGGCAACGCTTCGATTAGGTTTCTTTATATACATATATTTCTGTCTCTTCAGCGTCTTCTGCATTTTTTGGGTTAAACAATTTATGAAGCAACCTGAGCGAAAAGAGTTTTTGCGGTTTCAGCCAGCGCTTCCTCTGCCATGCCTCTAGATGCTGGGAAAGTCAGCTGCCTTCATTAACCTGCGACAGACATGCGAGGACACCTTCAACACTCATCAGTGCTTTTGGCACTGACCGCAACGCATATTAAAAGGAAGTTAGGCTGACCGCAAAGTCCAAAACACACACACACACACACAGGCAAAGGCACATTGTCTCACATAGATACACTTGGAAAAAAGGAGCTGAAGAGGTTGAACATTTCTTAAGCAAGTTGCAATTCATATGGAAAATTTATAGAAATTGAAAGTTAAAATTTATTTTTGAATCAAAGTTGCATATAAACTGCCCGCCTTTGAAAGTCTTTAAGATATATATATATATATATATATATATATATATATATATATATATATATATATATATATATATATATATATATATATATATATATATATATATATATATATATATATATATATATATATATTTTATATATATATATATATATATATATAACTGATGTAAGGCATTTTTATTCGTGATATAAATATGCTATATTTGATTTGCATTTTTCTTTATGTATTTATCCATGGTGTTTATACTGAATTTTTTGTTCTGTTTACATTTTTCATATTAATATATGTATATATTACATATAAAAAATATATTATATTTTTATCATCTGTATATATTTGTATTTATATTTTACAATTTTTTATATATTGTGTATTATTATTTATAATTTTTTTATTTTTTTTTTCACATTTTATATTGTTTTTAAAACTGCATACAATTATTTAAGACGTATATTTGTATTTTATTTATAATTTTACATTTTTTATATATTTTATTGATATATTTGCATACTATTTTATTTATTGCTTATATTATTATTATTTTTATTTTTTATTTCCATTTATTTGTTCACATATTTTAATTCACTAATATTTATTTTCATATTTATTTATTTTTTTATTTTTTATATTATATATATATTTTATAAAATTGTTTAATTTATTATCTGATATTTTTACCAATTATCTATAATAAAGGTCATAGTTTTATTTAATATTTTTATATTATCATAAATATATTTTTCTATATATAGAAATCATTTTTAATTTATCGTTTAATATTTTTGAATATATTTACATATTAATTTATCATTTATAAAATATTTATTTATTTTTATTTATTTACATCAGTTATATATATTTTTTATTTATGTATAAAAAAAATTGGTAATATTTATATTTATTTGTTTACATTGCTAAATATATTTTCATATCTATTTCCATAAGCTTTTCAATGCCTTTTCAAATTTTCTTCTACTCAAACAAGTATATATATTAATATTCACATATTTACATCAATTTCCATTCTCATTTACAACTCAGCTCAAAATTTATTCAAGTGCATTACAGAAATCCTCTGCTGCAGTTCGTTTGGCAGCCGCAAAAGTCAAGCGAAATGACTTGTGCTTTGGCCTAATGAGCTGGATATTGGGCTTTGGGTCAGGGTTTTGGGTAGGGTATTAAATAGTGCAGTAGAGACAGTAGTGACAGCAGCAGCAACAGCTGCTGAAGGGACTGCTGCCACGCCTACTCTGTAAAAGACTTACCAATGCAAAGCAATTGAAGTTGTTTAATCCAATGTGAATGTTGCTGCTGTTGTTGTTGTTGTTGTTGCTGCTGCTGCTGCTTCCGTTGTTGCCGGCAACAGCAATTGTTGCTGCTGTTGCTGCTGCTGCATTTGCTTCGTCTGCGTTTTCTTGTCTGTTGTTGTTGCATTTGAGTTGCTTCTGCTGCTGCTTCTTCTTCATGTGTTTTCAATGCCATTTTGCTGCTTCCTCTTGATCTTAGCTGTAGTTATTACAGTTGCTGTTGTTGTTGTTGTTGTTGTTGTTATTATTATTATTGGGGCAATTGTTGCTCGCTCTATTCGTAACGCTTCAGAAGCTGAATGCTATAACAAGCAGCAGTTGCAGTTGCAGTTGCCGCTGCTGCTGCAGCGCCGCATTTGTTGCAACTTGCTCCAGCTGCAGTTGTTGTTGTTGTTGTCGTTGCTGTTGTTAGTATTCTGATTGCAATCCGATCAAAGCAATACCCTATACAATTTATTGCTGGGCAACAACAACAGCTTAGGCTAAGCCGCGATCAAGTGCGGCCATGTTTGCGGGCAACGGGACCTACCGTTACGTGACGTGAAGTCAAAGGGCGACGATAGAGAAGCGAGGAGCGAGGAGCGTGGAGCGTGATGCGAGGGAGTGCGGAGTGCGAGTAGAGAGACGGCGATACACGCGACACGCAACCAACGAAAGCTGCGCGACAAAACACAACAACGAAATTGTTGACGAGGACAAACGAATCAAGCCGAGAGGAGGAGCCGCGGAGCTAAGGAATAGCAGAAACGTGTGCCCTACAATTTTGGTCACTTCTTGCACTTGGTGTTTGGATAGATTCGCTGATACATTCGCTTTATATCCCAGCTTCAGCTTTAAGATTAACAATTGAAATCACTTTTGGCGCAGACTCGATAATTTTGGCGCTGTTACCGCGGCGGCTGCTGCTTCTGCTGCTGCTGCTGTCGAATGGACCACCATGTGTACATGTATGTGTGTGCGTATGTTTTTGACGAGTGTGTGCGTTGCCAGTGCCCGACTGCGTCAGAGTATGTGTGTGTGCGTGCGACGCACTTGATGACGACGGACCGCGTTTACTTAAATCGAGGCGTCCACACAGAATGAGAGCTAAAACCGAACTAAAACTTCTAACTGACGAAGTAGCACCAGTACCAGTACCAACAGAAGCAGCAGCAGCAGCAGCAGCAGCAGCCGCCATCGCCATCATCAGGCAAAGCTGCAGCCGACGAAGGCAAACAAACACGAGCGACGATGCCGCCTTCGTCTTCGTCGTTCAATTGTACAGCCCGAGAGAGAACGAGAGCCAGAGCGAAAGTGAGAGAGCGCACATGTGATAACACAAACAATTGGTCTTATTGTGTGCTGTTTGGTTCCACGCTCTGGCATTGCAGGTGACTCGCATTGTTTGCTTGCAGCCGGTTTGCGTTCGCTCTCTTCTATTGATATACTTATACTACAACTGCTCAGGCTGTGTTCTTATACGAACGCACAAGAGAGGAGTGACAAACATTCGAGCTTCGAAATGTGTCGAATAACCAAGCGTTGCAGGTCTTATACTTTTCTCATATGCGAATGCCGGCAATCTTATACTGACTGCCTGTATGCTTATACATTCAGTCTCATACCATGCTAGCAGTCTTATACAATACTGCTTAGCTTATACTGGCTGTACCCGTGTGCGTATGCTGTAGCTTGTCGCTATTGCATGCTCAATCGCATACAGTATAAGTGGTGGTTGAAGTATACGATAAAGTAAGCCGGCTAGCTTATATAGATTATGCGACTGATGCGTGTGCTATTGAATGCATAACAATAATAAGATATTTATAAGGGTATGCAGGCGGGGTGGTTTGGGTATGCGCTCGCTTAAGCAGTGTATGAGTCTGATGTGTGTACAGGCACAGCCAATAGCAGTTATCTTCGAACTTATACTCATACCTGCATGCGTATAAGTTGCTGTTGAATATCAACTTATAATTCGATGTTTTTGCTGTGCATGGCAAAACTGTTATACACGGCATGCGCGCATTGTAGTAGACTTGATATTCGTAGTAGTTGCAACATGTTCGATGTGATTTAGGCATTGGCAGCAACTGCATGTAGAAAATAAAATAAAATAAAAACAATTTATGTATTATTATTTATGAATAAAAAATATATTAAAAATTAAAATAAATTAATATAATATTTTAAAATATTTATACTACAAATAAAATATTTTTATTAAAATTATTAAATATATATTTTTATAAATATGTTAAATTTGAACTCTTATAAGCCATGCCAATGCTCATTCCCTCTTGCTACTAGAGTATTTTATATTCGGCATACCAATGATAATTGCTGTTTGCTTGTTTATGTGCATATCATTGTCATATTCTCTCTATCTGCCTTCCCCCCTCTCTCTCTCTCTCTCTCCCTCTTGCTCGCTCACCCCCTTCTTTATGCACGCTCCCATTAAATTCCCTTGCCAAGTGTAAGTAATTTTCATTTCATTTGCAAGAGAATTACTTCACACACACAAACACACACACGCGCGCGACTGAATATGGGTGTGTGTGAGGAAGGCAAGAATGAGTGTGAGAGTGGCTGAGGAAGAGGTAGAAGAGAGGTAGGCAGAGAGCAACAAACACTTGTTACTCTTCGCTCGCTACACGCGACAAACCCCGCGGGAAAGCTTCGCGTGCAATTTGCCTGGAATAGACATGAATTTGGATGTGAAATAGCAGCTAACTGTTGCGCCAGACGAGTAAGAGGGTGAGGGAGAGGGGTTGAGATCGAGGAATCTAGTATGCGTAGGCGTGGCAGGCAGAAAGGGCAGCGAAAGGCACAATAAAAGCCAGATTAAATCCTTAGAAACGTTGAATTTAGGCCAAGTGCGCAATTCAATCAACAAACGGAAAGGGCCAGAGGCAGGAGGAGGGGACAGCGGACAGGGGACAGGGGACGGGGAAAGGGAGGAGAGTCAGTCGAGTTGAATTGTGTTTTTGGTACGAGTGTCAGAGGCAGTGGGCGTGCTGCCTAATAAGCTTCAATTTAAAATTGAGTGCTAATCTCTTTATGCGAAAACATAGCGAAGCGCAAAAAACAAGGAAGAAAAACAAAAAACAAAAAACAGAAAGCAGAAAATAGCAAATAGCAAATAGAAAAAAAGAAGAAATAACAACAACAAAAAATGACAAACGGGCAGCGCCTGTTCCTTGTGCCTTTGTCCTTGAATCGAGCACAAAGCAGATGCTCTGATAGATAGAGAGAAACCAGAAGCGAAACTCGTAGAAGAAGAAGAAGCAGCAGCAGCAGCAGCAGCAGGAGTTGGAGCAGCGTATTCCATTTCGAATTGTATATTTTGCAAATCATTTAGCCACCTCGTTTCAGCCACGCCCCCAAGCTTGCCTCACGCCCACAGCTCATAGCTTGAGCCACTTTTCACAGGGCTGTCAGCTGCATTGGAATTATTTCTGATTCCTAAAACCGGAAGTGGCAGGAAATGCAGTGGTGTCTGTTGCTCCAGCAGGATTCAGCCGCAATCAGCAGCCAAAGCATGAGACGATACGCGATAGATAGAAATACTATATAAAGTATAAGTAATAGAAAGAGAGAGAGAGAGAGAGAGAGAGAGAGAGAAAGAGAGAGAGAGAGAGAGAAAGAGAGAGAGCAAAACAGACTATATACATAGATCGTGGCATTATAACTACAAAACGAGTGACTTTAAGACTATAGAAAGAATGAGAGTGAGAGAGCTATGTCGAGCGAGAAAGAGAGAGAGACAGAGAGAGAGAGAGAAAGTTTTCACCTATGTCTATATCTATATATCTTGACTATATCCACTCTTAACATGTTCTATTAAACTTAAATAAAATCTGCATGTATTTGAATGCATTTATTAGTATATTTGTAAATGAGAGTATATGCAATATACTCTTTTAATCTAACTCTCTCTCTCTCTTTCTCTCTCTCTTCTTTTTTTCTGTTTATTATATTTTCTTTTCAGAAAACTTCTCACCCTTCAAATTGAAAGTAAGATTTATAATTCGACTCGACTTTTTGCTATGCGTGAGCATTATATGATATATATATTTACATCAATCTACTAACTATTATAATATTATATTATATTATATTATATTATATTTCTTTATTGTATATACCCACTTCAACTACTACCAATTATAGGGTAGCTATTGCAAGCGCTAGCGCACACATTTCAGCTTTGTTTAGCTGCTAAGCCGATGGCTTTGATCCATGCCAGAATTCGGCACATCAATCGCAACTTTTTTTTTTTTTTTTTTGGTATTTGTATATGTATTTTTTTTTTTTTTTTTTTTGTTCGTCAGCAGAGATTCGTTATCTTTAGCGCACACCTCGAAAACAGCCCTACCTCGCTGCTGCCTCCCTTCCCCCTGCCTTGGCATATATTCATGTGTGCCTTGTTAACCATTGAGTCATTGAGGGAGAGAATTCACTTTTCTTTTTCCTCTTTTACTTTTTCTTTTTCTTTTTCTTGTCACTCGATTTTTTTTTTTTTTTTTTTTTGCTGTCGCTGGGGTTGCAAATACTTCTTTTACTTTAGCTTTATCTTGCTCTACTTCAGTTGTTGTTGTTGGTTTTGCTGTTATTTAGTAGGCCGCCATTGTATTCGTTATTTGTTTATTGTTGTTGATTCAGACCATGCCCACTCCATACGCCGCCGCCCCCCCCCCAGGCCCAGCTCTTTACCATGTGTTTTCCTGTTTGTCTTTCGTGCATTACCAGCTCAAAGGACAAGGACACTGCTTCAACTTCAACTTCAACTTCAACTTCACTTGCCACGCCCCCTTCTCATTGACGCTAGCCCATATTACAGTGTTCATTTCGTATTGCAAAAACAATTTTTAAGGCAAACTATGCTAAAAGCCAGGCGAATTGCTGTCGAGTTGCTGTCGACACTTTTATGAAATTAAATGCAAATATTTCCACAGACACAACAACAAATATTTGTGTGGTAAAATGAACCATCAACACTCACACACACACACACACACACACACACACAGACTTAGTTGTTGTGAAAAACTTAAGTTTCATTTGCAAACAATATTCACAAAACTTTTGGCCTAATGCTTGGTCCAAGCTTTAAGTCCAATTCTGTGAATTGTTTTACTTGAAGAAACTTCTTCTTCGTCTTCTTCTTTGTCTTCTTCATTTGTCTCTACCTCATTTACCTTGCACTTTCTTTCTTTCTTTCTTTTTTCTTTTTTCTATTTTAATTTTAATTTGTAATTTACTCGCACCTTCTTTAATACACAATTTGTTCGAGTGTTTTCTTTTCATTTCATAAATACCCTGCATCTAGAAAAACTCAAAGACCACAAACTGAATGAAATGATTTCAAGCACAAGCAAACAAAGCCAAAGGTCAAGGCTAACACTTCAATTCTATATTTAAATATAGTATATAATAGATATTTCTCATAGATGTAGCTGTAGAGTAGCTGAAGTTGTTGATAAACATTTGCTAATATTATCATGAATTGAATATCTTAAATAGAAATTGATAGAATAATTATGCTTTTTATATTTTAATACATAAATATGAAAAGAGTTAAATAAATTTAATCAATCAATAATTCATTATTGATTTTTATGCAAGGAAGATAAAAAAACCTCAGATTTATGAAAAATTTAAATACTTGAAATATTTATTTCTAAATAATAATACAATATGAATAATATTAAACTTAATGGCCAATGTAGACTTAAATTGAATTAAATTAAATTTATTTAAAACTTAAAAATTTAATTGAATTAAAATTTAATTTAAAATTTCATTAATATTAAAGTAAATTTCTATTTTAAACTTATACAGATATGCTAATATACTTAATAAATATTTAGTAAACTTTTAGTTTAAATATTTAATATATATAATAATATTTAATAAATATATAACAGCATAAATAATATCACTAAATAATAATATAAGATAAATACATTAAAGACGTTTATTCTATTTTCTGTTTAGTCTCATTTCATGACTGCTATTTATAAATAATAATTATAAATCATAATTAAATTTATTTAATATTTTTTAAATACCTGAATTGCTCAGAAATGCAGCGAAAATACTTAACAAAAATAAAATGCCGCAAACTAATAAAAATTGAGAAATATATATATGAAAAGGTAATTTAAATATTTCATATATGTACATAGTATTATTAACCATTTACTTATATTTATAGGGTATGTGTTAGTCGCGCATGCTACTCACTTCATTGCTCTGCTCTATCTTCGCTTACTTCTTAGCAATTTGGCATACGAAATGAACTCATTGCTTTCGATACGCATTTGGTGGCACTGTCTAAATTCGTGGCCTACTTTAAAGGTGCCACACACACACACACACACACACACACACTTATACATATATAGTATATATATATAGCACACTTACACGCGCACACAAACAATTGAAAGTTATTTGTGAAAATTTTATTGTAATTACAAAAGTTTCGCCATGTTGTTCTGCTGCTGCTCAACCTTTTTATTTTTTTTTTGTTTTTTTTTTTGTTTTGTTTTCTTTTTCTCGCCAATACCTTGAATTTCACTCAAAATTCCAGGCAGCCACGCCCCTTTTTTTGTCTAGTGCCTGGCCTAGTGTTGTTACTGTTTCTACTGCCTCCTCGGCTGCTGCTGCTTCTTCTTCTTCTCCTTCGTCTTCTTCTTCTTCTTTCTGTTGATTCAGTTTGGTTATCCACGTCTGCGTCTTTTCCGTGCAAACTTTATCCACTTCATTATTTGCTCGTTTTCATTGCTTTGTTTCGCTATTTGCTTATTTGTTTGTTTGTCTGTTTGTTTGTTCGTTCGTTTGCTGCTTCGCTTCGATTTTAATTGTGTTCCTCGCCAACACCCCCCCAACGATCCCCTTCCACAAGCCACATGCCATAACATTTTATGGCAAAGAAGGTGCGAGTATATTAAAAATAACCCCAAACCAAATAGAAACCAAAAAAAAAAAAAAAAAACAACAACAAAAACTTCCTTGCTTCGCAGGTCATTCAAGGGCAGGCAGCAGGTGGGTGCCAGGACGAAGGCAGGACAACGTGCTCTGCTTTGTGTTATTGGCTAATTAACACTGAAACAGCTGGCAGCCAGGCCCAAAGCCATAACTAAACTGCGCCATAATAATATCCATTCATTCATACATATATTCAAACTAATTTCAATTGTTGTCTTTACTAGTTCATTTCGACTTTGATTTGCGCGCTTTAGCTTTAGCTTTTTAAACTAGTTTACATTTATAACATTTATCAATTCTTAATTACATTTTTTAAAAAATTATTATAAATAATGTAAATGTTATTATAAAACATTTACAATATTTTATAAAAATTTTTCTTCATATAATAAATTTTAATAATTAATTTATAATTTTTACATAATTAAATTAAGAGTATTTTTTTTTATGCCCTGAACCCACTGAAAATGGTTTTGTTAAATGTATGTCAATAGGCAGAAGAAGGCGTGGTCGACCCCATAAAGTATATATATTCTTAATCAGGCCGACGAGATGAATCAATATAGCCATGTCCATCTGGCTGTTTAAATGTTTAAATGCATCGATTTCTGAAGATATAAGAGCTAAGTTTTTTTTTTTTTTCAATTTTTGCCACTAAAGCTCGTTAATAAAATATTTAAAAAATAAGTATTTTTGTCAAAGCATTTTCTTCATTCTTTACTTTCAATTTCAGTTTTCAGTTTCTCAATTTTTCAGTTTTTGTCCTCTTAGTTTCTTAGTCCTTGAGTCATGAAAAAGTCAAGTTTAGTTTTATTTTAAGAATCAATTTTGATTAACTAAGAAATCCTTCGTCCAATTTAATTTAAACAATAGTTTGCTTCTTCTTTGAGAGCGAGAGAGTGAGAGAGAGAGAGAGAGAGAGAGGGGAGAGAGAGTCATAGAGAGAGATAGAGAGATAAAGAGGAAGAGAGAGAGAGAGAGAGAGAGAGAGAGAGAGAGACAAAGAGAGAGAGATTTTAGTGATTTATAATTTCTTGAGAGTAAAAGCTTAAATTGAATTGATTTCATTGAAAGTTTGATGCAACTAAATTTATTATATATTAAGAGATAGAGATAGAGAGATAGAACGAGAGAGAGAGAGAGAGAGCGCGATTTGAAGCGCTCTAAGTCTGGACTAGCAATAATATTTATGAACTTTAGCTCTTGAAACATCAAAAAGTTGTTCAAATAAGTTTAAGTTTTTTCTATCCATTTCAAGCAATGTCAGTATTCACTGCATTGCACTCTCAATAAAATTTCTTAATCAAATTTATCACAAAAAAAAAATAAAAATTAAAAACTAGACCCCAGTTGTACCTTATAAAGACTTTCAAGTCTGAACAGCTTGCGCAGAAGCTAAGTTGGGGGGGGGGGGAACAGCTCACATGAACTAGACTCATCTGATAAAGACTCTTAATTACAACTTTATGGTGCCGAAGCAGCAGCAGCAGCAACTAATACAATTAATCATCTAATAAGCTCTCTTGAGTTTATCTATTCTCTTGAGTGTAATTGAGGCACATAAGCGAAGCTTTGATTATAAATCTGCTGCGCTCTGTCTTATCTGGCTGACCAAAGCGAGGGCAGAGCGAGAGCGAGCTACTGATAAAAAACATATAATGATTAGAATTATCGCAAACAGTATTTTAATATGTAACAAATATAAAATGTGACGAAAGCAAATGATGATTCAACAGCTGGCACAGAGCTGTGCACAATGACAACAAGATCTTGGACGAGAATGCTTCATGGATCCATTGAAAGTTTTCGTTTTGGTTTTCGTTTTGGTTTTCGTTTACTAATTGTAGTAAAAGTTGCCACAGTAGCGACTGCCTTTCCTGGGATTACTGTAGAGGGATTCCATGGGCACAGCATATTTGGGGCAATGCTCGATCTGATGCTGAGCACGTCGTGAAACATGCTGCAACGGCTTGGCTTTGCGCAGCTGCAGCTGCAACTGTTGCTGCTGCTGCTGCTGTTGCTGTTGCTGCTGCTGCTGCTGTTGCTGCTGTTGCTGCAGCTGCAGTTGTTGCCGCTCTTGCGTCGATTTGGAACCCATGATGGAGGTCAGCCGATAGCAGAGTGGCACAGCGTAGGGATTTTTGATCTTGAGCTCTGTCTTCTTGGGCGGCGGTGCTTCCATGTCCAGCTCATCCGATGCCTTCTTGCGCTTGCCTCCTCGATTCTCATCGTTGTGCATATCGCCCGACTTCTGGCTCCAATAGTCGCGCAACATTTTGCCATTCACGACCACAATTTTGGGCACATCATTGTTATTGCCTCTTGAGTTCAGTTGTCGCAACTTTTTGGTTCGCTCTTTGCATTGAGCTCCGTCCTCCTGCAATGACGCCCTGCCCGCCTTGCTGGGCACCAGCTCGCTGCTGTGAGCCATGCGATTGGCGACTGTTGTCGCCGGACTGTAGGCCAATTGCCAGGCTAAGCTCAGTATGGGATTGGCCGGAGAGGTGAGGGTCTCTTTTTTGCTTAACGGCATACAGGGTGTCGACTGACTGCGACCTTTGAAACCGTTAAAGTATTTGCTGCACTCAACATAATCGGACCAGCTTGTATCCGGTCTGCCCCGCTGGGAGATCGTCCTTCGTTTGTCTACTGTATCCAATGCCAGTTCCTTGATATGCATATTTTCAATTAGCTATACACTCTATTGATCTACTATTCTTGGATTTGTGCATAAAAACATTTTCAAAAGTTTCCAAAATTCCACATTAAATTTTTTTTTTTTTTTTGATTCGTTAAATTTTTTCACTTTTTTTTTTTTTTTTTTGATATTTTTTGTAGGTGTATAGCCCGGTATTTAGATTTCGAATGAGAGTTAAAGAAAATCTTGCTTAAAAATTCAAATTATTTTCCCTAAACAGTTTTTGCCTTTTGTTTTTCTGTCAATTTCTGGGAAATTCGTTTCAAAATTTTCAATTTTTAATTGAATTACTTGATCTTCTAGTTAACTTGAAACTGACTTTAAGCAAATGCAAATATTTGCTAAACCTGTTTTGCAAAATACCAAAATGTAATCTTTACTTATGATTTATATATATATATATTTTGTTTTTCCTCTTTCCAGTTATATTTGTTATGAACTTTGTTTATGGCCCATGTGGGTCACTGGTTACACCCACACACACACACACACACACACACACTCTCATACATTTGCACACACATCAAGTTTGAAATCGACTCATGGCATTAATGCAAATAAGTGGAAATACAAATATTTTCAACGTTTTGTGGTTAGGGCAAACCTTTTGCTGCCGCCCCTCTTTCTCTTTCTCTTTCTCTTTAACCCCCTCCACAACACACCCTTCCCTCTACACAATTTTTCTCTTTTCGTTGTTTTCCGTTTGGCCAATGCCCAAATAAATTGCTGTTGAGGCGTGTACTGCAAAAGGGGTGTGTGGCTCGACGGCAGGTTTGCCAGCAACAAGGTCGATGGATCATTTCCGCTGTCATGGCGCTTCCTGAATCCCTTTTGCCCATGCGTCCGTTCGGGCCAAGCGTTTCCTGTCGGCGACGTAGTTAAATATTGAAATTTATATTTAAAATATTTCAAATATACAGTTAAATGTGAGCTCCCCCAACCCGTCCGCCCGATGCCGCTGGCATTTTTCACTTTAGTTTATGTGCCGCATGTTTAATTTATGAGCTTCAACCTTAGCGCCGCTGCCTTCACAGCCCCAGTTAACATTAGGCCAATGAATATGAAAATCAATTTAGCTGGCTAAACAGATATACACAGAGAGACAGAGAGAGAGACAGGTAAAGAGAGAGAAGGAGAGAGACTGTTACTGTCCATGAAGGTCATATTCCTGTTTAGCTCTTTAAGCAAGCGTTCAGCTCTTACCTCTTAGCTCTTAGCTCCTCTTTGGCTAACATCGACCTTTCGCCTGGGTCATTGCAATTTTATGAGACATTCTACATTAATTCTTCAAATTGACAATCATTTCGAAGCTGACTGACCATTGCCCATTGCAGCGTTGTTTTTCTTTACTTTTCCTTCGTATTTTCGGCTCGAACTTCCGGTTCGTTCGTTTCGTTTCTTTTTTATTTTATTTTATTTTTTTTTTCCTGTTTGCTGGTTTTCCTTGCCCCTCGGTTTCCAATTAGCAACAGGAATCACCTTTTTTTGTTTTTTTGGGCTTTACTTTCCATTTGCCTGTCCATTCGACTACGACTTCGACTTTGGGCCGTCGTGTCTTTGTGTTAATTGAAGATTTGTACTTGCTACAATTTTATGGGCCAAAGATAAGACGAGGCGGGCGTTGTACCAGTTCCGCCTAGAGCAGCAGGGAAAGCAACTGGGCGATGGGCGATGGGCGATGGGAGAGAAAGTCAGAAAGTTGTTCGATAAATGGCGTAATAAATGGTCCTCGTGCTCGTCGAACAGAATCCTGGGCACGCGCAGGTTAATTGCATTTCGCACTCATTTATTTGACGATTTCGCAGGATGCCGGATACGGGAATCTGAGCGCTGCTCTTTAACTTTCAACTTTATTTTGTATTTGTATTTAATTAGGCGTGGTGCGTTTTTATTCTGTTAGATTTATTTGGACAGCACTGACTCAGGCCAAGGCTGGAGCTCTCCTCCTCTGTGTGTGTGTGTTTGCATTGCATTTCCTTTGTGCGCTACGTAAAATGTGAATGTTGGAACAGTCGCTGTGGATGTGGCACTGTGAGCGCAGAAATCCACGAATCCACTTAGCGGCGCATAAATTTTGCTGCGAACATAAAATACAAGTGTACAAACAAAAGGACTTTTGGCGACGCCGAGAAACGGGCATTAAAAAGCATAAAGAAAACCGCATTCCAAGTCCAAAGTCGGACAAAGTGCAGCTGAGCGGCCATGGGCAAACATAAACTGAAGAAGCAGAGTGAATAAAATCGCTGCCAGAGCAGATGAAAAATGAAGCAGCAGCAGCAGCAGGAGTCGCAGCAGTAGCAGCAGCAGCAGGAGTAGCAGCAGCAGGAGTCGCAGCAGCAGCAGGAGTAGCAGCAGCAGCAGCGGCAGCTAGGCTGAAAAATCTTCTCCAGCAGAGAGCAGACCTTTTGCCTATTTACAAATGTCGCACCGAAACATAAAGAGTTGGCAAACCCAAACTCCCTTCCTTCTCACCCTCCCTTCCTTACACTCTCTCAGCCCACTGCTGCGACCCGAAGATGGTGGAAGTGAAATGCACGTAAAATAATAAACAAGGCTTTGCAAACAATAAATGTTGCTCCTACTCTTACTTCAACTGCTGCAGCGCCTGCTCCTCTCACACCGCTGCCGCCTCCTGCTACATCTGTTCAGCTCTTCCTGTTCGCTACGAGCTGTTAGCGACGTCGACGTCGACGAGATTTCTGTGGAGTCTTGTTGCATGAGTCGCACTTATTGTTGTTAAATGCGAAATGCGAAATGTGAAATACGAAACACGAAATGCGAAATGCTTGTAAGGGCAATGCAAATGTAATGGGCAAAAAGGACATTTCACGCTGCCGCAGTCCAGACAGCGTTGACCCCGGCGGGGCCAGGCTGCTGGCCATGCAGCCAAGTGGCAAAGGCACAGCAGACAGCCGCCGGAGCCAACGTCATCCACGTCGTCGTCCTTATTAATTGCAACAATAACTGGGCCGTTGCTGGTTGTAGGTGAGCTTGGCTGCCTGTTTTCATCTTCGTCTTTCTCTTTCTCTTTCTCTTTCTCTTACTCTTACTCTTGCTCTTGCTCGGGTTCTTCTGCTGGCAGCGAATTTATGGCACGAGCACAGGAAGCAGCACTTAGCTTCTGGCACTGAGCCCTTCACTTAGTCCACACTGTCCACTGTTCCATGTTACACTGCATCCCCCACCCCACCAGCCCCCCCTTCCACACAATCCCTTCACCAGTTCATCAAAAGCAAACTACCGTGAAGACTTCAAGCTTCTGCAGGCTGCAGGCTTCAAGGCAACCAGGCTTCAGGCATAGGCAAGCATATGTACGATATGCTCTATATATATATACATATATATATAGAGAATATATATCGTACTGCATGCTGATCAATCGTCGGTCTGCTTTTATGCCTGCCCGATAAGTAATTGCTTGGAGCCAAAGAACTTTAACTTGGCTAGCTGCAGGCGAGTGCTAGCAATTTTTTATGAGCCTGAGACTTTCATGGTTTTTGGGGGACTCGAAAAACATTTAAAAGCAATAAAGAATGCCAGGCGTTATCAAGAGGCTGCTCCAAACTCTGAAACGGTCCGATTTTCAGCCAGGTATTCAAATTAGGAACGAGAACTCTCTCTCTCTCTCTTCCCCACTCCCCACAACCGCATCGACTACATACTACTCTCCCGTGCTACTTCTCCCCTCCCACCCGGCAAGGAAATGAGCCTTTGGCGCTGCCGCTGCCGCTGCCGCTGCCGTAAAATCCCCGGCGACCATAAAAACCACTGTGACGCTGGCGAAAGTGAAGCGCGGGGGAAGGGGGCAAAGGTGAAAAAGGTGGAAAAAAAGGGCAAAAGTGCTTGGCAGTGATTTTTTGCCATCGTTCGAGCCACGCAAATAAAACGAAAATGAACTCGAAACGTCGTAGAAAAAGTTTATTTTAATGAAATTCGCGTCGACATTTAACGTCGACGGGCAAAAACTCTTTCGCTCACACCCCCCCTTAGCAGCAGCAACAGCCCAAGCCAATGGCAATGCCAATGGTATTCACGTGCTCTTCATAACCCAGACACAGTTCGCGCTCTCTCTCTCTCGCTCTCTTGCCTGCTCTCTTGAACATAAAAAAAAGAAAAGCGATTGGCCGCATGTATTTAATTGAACCTAGCCTTGCTTTGCCTTGCCTTGCCTTGCCCTGCCTTGCCATGCTTTACCTTTCCTAACCTCATCTTAAATACAAAATCAAAGTTTTCTTTAAGCACAGCCAACAGAAGCGTCTATAAATTTAGACCACACTCAAAGCAACAACAACAACAACAACAAATAGGATATATAAATAATAATGAAAAACAAGCCAAGGTGCTTAAGTTGAGTGGCAGGACTCATTTCCTTATTGTATTCTTAAAGTTTAACCACAAAAAATAGTGCAATAAGAGAGTTAGAGAGAGAGTGAGAGAGAGAGAGAGAAAGTTAGAGAGAAATAATAGTGAGGAGAGTGAAGGAGTGAAGGAGAGAGAGAGAGAGAGAGAGAGAGAGAGAGAAAAAGGCTGTAAAGAAAGAGCTAAAGATTAGTCCACAGCTCCTTGATTGAAAGCTAACCAAAACTTCTCTAAACAGAAAGTAAAGAGTTAAATTTCTGGCAATCACATGGAGAGTTCCTATTTAAAAGAAAGAGATAAGCAAAGACATTAGACAGAGAGCAAACATATGTTATATCAAACCAAAAGGTAATTTGGCATAAAATAAAAAACATAAGCGCATAAAGAGTTTTTACGTGGAAGAATGAGCTTCAGTGTACTTCAGTGAGTGTGTGTGAGAGAGAGAGAGAGAGAGAGATGAGAGTGAGAGGATGTCTTATTAAAAGAGGGAAATTGGAAGTGATGGCAAAAGATCCCGCTCTCACATGAAAAGAAAACAAATACAAATTCATGAAAAATCACAGAGAGACGTCTGTAGTGCAGTATGAGCTGTAAGAGAGAGAAGGAACAAAAGCAATTGAGCATTAAAAAGCTAAATAGTTTATGGGCTTAAGGAGCCTACATATGGGAAGAGCTCTCTCTCTCTCTCTCTCTCTCTCTCTATGTTTCTTTCATATGATGTTCATTAAATATGCAAATAATAAGTTCATAAAGCTAATTAACTTTAATATAGAGATGAAGACGGAGTGAAACAGAGAGAGAGAGTGAGAGAATGTCAGAGAGAGAAGGAGAGATAGAGAGTGAGAGAGTGTCAGAGAGAGAAGGAGAGATAGAGAGAGAGAGAAAGAGAGAGACGGACAGAGAAAGTCAGGAAGAGAGAGAGAGAAAGAGAGAATGAGAAATCAAATGTAATGGGGCTGCAAACATTTCGCACACAAGTCAAGAGTAAAGCATTCAACCATATCGCTCTACCTGAAATTAAAAAAAAAAAAAAAAATACTAAAGATAAAGCTCATTGTAAATAAAACAAGAAATGCTCACCTATATTCAAGCAAAAGCAAAAGTTAAAAAATATAATGTATTTCAAGTAGAACTCGCTGCGAAAGACTGTCAAAATCTAAGGCAAAAAACATTTTTCAAAGCCATAAATTTTGGTTATATTTGTGCGTTTATTATTGTTGCTGTGCGCTCAAGCTGAATGGCGCACAAGTAGGTCGAGCAGGAGTCGGAGCAGAAGCAGGAGCAGGAGTCGTTGCGTATCGTACAAATGTTCTATAAGTTGGGCACTTGTGTGTTTGTGTCTTTCAAATCGGATTTGCCAGCTAATTTCCCCTATACGAAATCTGCATAATGAAGCATATAAAGAAGCCAATTGATATTCCCGACGACAACTATCTGCTGGCAAAAGTTATCCCGGCGGTTGCCTGGCAGCAGGATGAGCAATCCAAGCCATAGTTAAAGTCGCCTTTTGATGCGATTGACGCTTCCACAAGTGGTTTAAAGTTCACCATTGGCAACGGAAATGGCAACGGATACAAGTGCAGAGATTAGTTAATTAAATTATCCGGCATTTTCACTTGGCTCAGATCAGAAATATTTTTAATTACCCAAGCCAGCCAACCACTCTAGCCACTGTGCCACCAACTATGGTTCAGCAGGAGGCGGAGGGTGGAGAAGGAAATCAATAAATATGTTTGCAAGCGCAAATTGAAAAACTTGCTAGCCACATTTACTGGTAATACGATTTTTTTCCCTCGATTTTATTTTTATATTTTAGTATTTGCTGTAAAGTTAAACAAAAAAAAAAAAAAAAAAAGATGAGAAACCTGAAGGAAATCTAGGAAATATGCATCGTGATTTTCCTTTGCCTTTAACTTTGCAGTCTCCGCAACTAAAACAAAGGTTCAGCCAAATGGCAGCCAGCCGGAGGCGTAAGCCACTTGAAGCAGAAGTGAAGGGCGACTGTTAGATAGCTGGGCAGGAGGGGAAGCGAGAAGGGTAGAGACGCTGCTGGTGTAGGAGACGGAGGCATTAGGGGCGTTCGCCTGTTTTCGAGGCACTCATTCATTCATTCGTAAAGGCTTTAGCAGTAAAATAAACGTGCATTGATGCGGAAAATGTGCTACGCACGACGCACGATGCTTGCCGCATGCCGCATGCCGCATGCCGCATACCTCCGGCTTGGCGCTTGGCGCTTGGCACTGGCCCCTGCCAACCAATTGAAGCGAGCTGTAGCCACATCCTCGAACCACGCCCGGAAGGTTTAGGCAGCGACAGTTTCCTCTTTGAGTAATACGCGCCAGTCAATACACTTTTTCGCTTCTCTTTTTTTTGGAAGTTTTAAAGTTGCACTTGAGTGGCTTAGCGAAGCCAAAGGATAAGTCGCAGGAGGCGAGCGGGCGGGCACTTGACACTGACTGAAGCAGCAGCAGCAGCAGCAGCAGCAATGTTGCCAAGGCGTTCAGCCAGGCAAGACAAGGCAAGGCCAGGCAAGGCAAGGCAAGCTATGGCACAAGGCACTTCATCATTCAGGCGTAAATTTTACTTTACGCAAATACGCGTAAATCTTGCAGTCGAGAGGCCACCTTCAGCGTGGAAGCAACAAACAAAGCTCCACCAAATCCTCCTGCCATTAAAGCTGACCTCTATAGCTATGGCGCTACGGTTTCAGCACGATCATCATGTTTCATATTTATGTCTCTCTGTGTGTGTGTGTGTTCACTGACGGCATTTCAATAAAACTCGCCTCGCTAACTCGCTAGCAATTTCAGTTTCTCGTTTTGCGCTTTGCGCTTTGCCACTTTTATTATTTACTTCGATTTGCCATTTTATTTGCTGGCCCAAACCCGATTTACCTGCATCGAGTAACTCAATTTCAGTTTCAATTGCCAAACTTTGATGATGACAAGTAAATAGCTATACTCACTCTCTCTCCCACTCTCTCACTCTACCTTTCTCTGTTTATAGCACACTTGTATATGCCTTTGGCTTTAGTTTCTCAGCAAAATAGTTGAACAAACTCGATTTACGCGCTGCAGTTGAGTCACAGCTGCTAATTACAAACATTTCCTCGGGCCGCAAATGTTACAGACTCGGGCTCAAGCTGAGCTCTGTTCGTGAGTGAAGAGACAAAGACAAGAGCGATCATAAATGAAATTATCGATGCATAAATTATTAGCTAAACTCCAAATGCCGGAAGCGTGCAAAAGACAAAGTCCGTGAGCAATGCTGTTGAGTTGAGAAATGTATTTTGCTTACGAATTGAACCAGTTTGTGTGCAAGTGAACTAGTTCAATTAAATCATATCATCATCATGTCTTCATATATATGTATATTTATATATAGAGCAACGCAACTAGATTCATGGCATT